>JAOWBC010000383.1:12740789-12758087 GCA_028566105.1 Hypoplectrus providencianus | reverse complement strand
GGGGTTGTGAAAGCACCCTAAAAATACAAACTGACCTCCAAGGTTGAGGTAGGTCAGTTTCTGATGGCACCATCCTGAGTGCCATCACTGTCGCGACACCATGCTGAGCCAAAGTGGGCTCCATTTAAGAAAACCCAAGAGAACTACACTTTTGAAAGACCCTGAAAAAAGCTAGGATGAAATTTGCTCAAATGCATATTGACAAGCCACATTCCTTCTTGGAGGATGGCCTGTCAAAACTGGAGCTTTTTGCCAAGTCACATCAGCTCTGTGTTCACAGTGGGAAAAAGGAAAGCTTTCAGAGAAAAGAACACCATGCAGAGAAACAGAGGAGGAGGCTTGGCTATGATTTCGGCCTGGCATAGGGCGGCTTCAGTCTGTGCAGGGCACAATGAAACCTCTACACCATCAGACAACTCTGGAGCAAAACATACGCCCTAATGTCAGAAACATCTGTCTCAGTCGCAGGTCATAGGTCCATCAAAGCTAAAAGCATCCAAGAATGGATGAAAAAAACTGGGACTATTTCAGAAGTGGCCTTTTATGAGCTCTGATCTGAAACTCTGATCTGGAACATGCACTCTGGAGAATTCACCCATCAAACCGGAGACAGCTGGAGCAGTTTACTCAGGAAGAGTGGGCCAAACTACCCTTTAATAGGTGCAGAGTTCTCATTGAGAGCTGCAAAGAGATCGCAGTGATTGTCTCTAAAGGCTGGGTAACAAAATTAGGTTCAGCAGTTTTTCCTCTATAGTCATTCGCACCATTGCTACAGAATTAAGAGCTCCAGCTAAAAATTTCACATGATCATTAACCCCCTGAACCCCAAACCTGCCAGCAGGTGCATAAAGCTTGTTATATTTCAGAATTAAGCAAATACATTAATAATAGCCGAAAACTAGGAATAGAAATAATCATTTGATTTTCATCTTTGACACAGACCTTGAGCAGAAAACAAGACAAAATTGTGATGTAGGCTATAACCAAAAGCACAATATTCTATATGTTTCAACAATTTGCACTTATCAGATCTTGTAAAAAAAAAAAAAAAAACCTTGCATATTCTGCTTTAGCACAACTGGGAAGCAATAATTGCCTCTGACAGAACTGTTGCTACCTCCAAAGAGCAAACTGTCTATTCTTTGTTTGTGTGAGGGGGTACCAACAAACCTGTGATATTTTAATGTTATCAGACTGCACATGACAGTTGATCAAGTGCCGTTTAGGCTCACATGATGTAGATGTCCTTGTGCCATATACAAAAGTAAACACAGGAGTGGTTTAATCTCAGTGCCAAGTAGCATGAAAGGCTCTAATTGCACTGGGGAAAACAGAGTCTAATTCTTTAGTTCTTGTTTCACAGCTTACCACCCTGTCACAAACTAATGGTGTGGATATGAACCACATGAATATTTTATTTTTTCAGGCTTAATTCAAAAGCACAAATTGTATTATTCATGAATGTCAGACTTCTTCACATCTTTTTAGTAAAGCTGCTGCTAATTTGTATGGACTCCTGCAGAGTTCCAAAGAGGCACTGATCCAAACAGCTCAACGTAATATACTCCGGCAAAAATTGCATTACCTCTGACACATCCAAAGTACACCGGGTTACTTTTTTGTACTTCAAAAAAAGAGGATGAGACGGAGATGTCTTTGCAAAAATCAACACTATTAAGATGTGTGCATCTGTCTGAGGAGAGGATTTTCTAAGGAACACTCACCACAATTGGCAGGCCGATGTCTGGCCACAGCAGGTCATCTGAAGGAGGCTTGGGCGAGTTCCACACCACCACTACCTTGTTGAGATACGGAAGTCCATTTAACCTCTCCAGAGAGTTCATCAGCACCTCCTCCCTCTCATATGTCAGCATGACCACGGTGAACTGTTCTCGGGGCACATTCCCTCCTAGAGCTGCCTGAAACTCCTTCCCTGAGCCCCCTGTACCTCCACCGATAGGCCTGAAACCAGTACCTGAGCCGAGGAATTTGGCCTCAGAGGGCAGCACCGGGTCCAGAGGAGTGTGAGGGAACAGATGGAAGGGCCCTGGGGCCCGGTTCCATGATCTATAGGTGTCTGCAGCTGTGTATGTGAAGTTGCGGAGAAAGCGTGGAGAGGCGTAGGGGGGCTCTGTTTCAACGGGACCCAAATCCAGATCCCCATTGTCTGCCAGGTTGGCATCAGTTCCTGCCAGCTTCCCTGCTTTGTGGGGAATCTCATGAGCTGGTTCTTCTTTAATGGGTGCAGCAGGAACCTGGATGCTGGTCCTGATGCTGGCCAGGAGGGTGTTCAGAACATTCTCCGAGGTGGAAAAGTAAGTCTCCCACAGGAAGCGGCCCTGCCGCCTCATAGCCAACATGTCATTGTCCGATAAACTGCGCAGCAGGAAGTGTAGCTCTGTTACACGAGGCTTAGGGACGATAATGGCAGCTTCACTCCATCGAATAAACTGGTGATATGGGAGTCTGGAGTGGTCCCCCAACACGACTGGGATGGTCCCAACCTCTAAAGCCTCAAATAGCCTCATTCCGCAGCCTGCTGAGGCCACCAGCTGTCCATCACCCGGAGCAATCACCAAACCAAATGTTGAAGCCTTGAGCACCTCCAGCCGGTCCTCCCGCTCTCCACAGAGAGCCCACTCAGTTGGCAAACTTGGCTGCGGGTTCTTGCAGGTGAACTCCACCAGCACCTGATCCAGGTGGCTGTCCTGCACCGCCTTTAAGGTGCCGATGATGCGGTCATCATAGTCTGCTGGCGGGTCTCCTTCCATTTCCTCCTCGAAAGACTGAGGGGGCGCTTCCTGTAAGCTGCTCCTCAGTGACTCCACCCGCTCACCCTGGAAGGTGAAGAGGTATTTCCTCTTCACAGGAACTTGAGGGGGCACTTCCAAAAAGTTTGGCTCTGAGAGGGCGTGGACCAGTGGGGACACGACCAAGTCAAAGCCCTCACGGTATTGCTGCTCAAAGAAGGTGGACTGAGCGACTGCTGCCCGTCCTGTGCTCACATTATACAGGAAGTTCTGTGTCATAGACTTTCTAGAGAGATGCACCAGTACATGATTGTGTCCATCAGATCTCCAGTAAGGGAGAGCTTTAAGCTGCTTCTCCAGCTCTGAAGGAGAGGGGAGAGGGGAGGAGGTCTCCTGTAGCTCCCCTACCAGTACCAAATACAAACAGGCAATGCTGGGGTTATCAGTAATATAAATGTTGCTCTTAACTGATGCTGCAAAAGCCTGCTTCACCAGGGGGTCAAGATAGTCCCCCCATGGATAGGAGCCCGTGTCGTAGACGTACACAGGAAACCCAGATGTAAGAGGGCAGCGCGCATAGTCGAAGCAGGAGCGTAGACGGCATGAGCGTGCAGACTTGGGTGGTGGCAGTCCTGGGTCCTCCTTGTCTGGTAGCAGCCTGACCGGCAGCGATAGCTTGGGCTGGTTCTGTGCCATCAGTTCTTTATAGGAATGCTCTGTTTGACTGATGACGTTCTTCAGCTGCAGCAGATCCTGCTTGGCGCTATCGATGCTGCGCTTGCAGGCCTCGATGCGCAGGTTGAGTCGAGCGATCTCCCCGTTGAGCTCCTGCCTCTTGGCCTCCAGCTGTAGCAGCTCCTCGCTGACCGACTCACGGATTCGGCACAGGTCCTGCACATGTTTAGCCTCACACAGCTCGCCACCAGGTCGTGGCCCAAAGAGAAGGCGTTTATCAGGACCGCCAGCTTCGTCGATGGTCGTGAGGTAGTAGTGGGCGATGAGTGGGAAGAAGACCAGGATGAAGAAGAGCATGAAACTGAGCCAGGTGAGACGCACACGCCTTAACACCCACGGCTGGCCACCAGCACCCACCCCACCCCCGCCACGCTGCATAGTTGGCTCTCTCAGTCTGCTCCTCGCCCAACCAAGGAACCGTTGCTATGGGGATCAGCAGCAGCCATGATACGACCTTGTCAGCAAGGCAGCGGGATGGATACTAAATCATCAAAGCTGGGCGCTGGCTCTGTCCTTCTGCAAAGGTCATCTGAGGCTGCTTACCCTCTCTTAAGCGTCGTGTGGATTTTGGCTAGAGATTAAGCCTCACCTGTATTCTAATATGTACTCTGATGTATTACAGCCAACACACACTAATGCCATTTCTATTGCAGCGATTTTTTTTAAATCTATTTCAGAAAACAGTCCTGTATGTTGGGAGGGGTGCCCCTCGATGGGCGACGCAGGGAGGTCATGGCTGCTCACAGGTCAGTGAGAAAGCTCAGAGCTTCTGTTTGAGTTGTGCTCATTTTCTGGCCCCTTGTCAGGAATTCCTGTAGAGATGGCACTTCGGAAATTTTCTTTTCCTTGTTGAAGCCAAAACCTGGGAAAGAATAACAGAAAAAAAGATTAACTTATCACCTGTCCCAAGATGAATTGGACTAATGTTGAAAAGCATGTAATAATACTCTGCTATGATTAATATATATTAAAGTGTTATTCAAACAAAAAGGGAAAAATAATACATTCAGTGAAAATGAGTTGGAATTTACGCTTTCTTTCTCGCTGAGATATTCTGATTCTGGCCTTATCCCACCCACCACCGCTAGTTTGTTCACCCACCGGTAAAGAGAGTTGTGGGCATCATTCTGCAGTTATGGTGTGGTCTAAGAAACATCAGAAAGATTCAGCCATATACGTTTGAGCCTACAACAGGAGGAGTAAACATGACAGCGGTGGGAAGTGCTACATGCTTACTTTCAGCCCATTTTGGATAGGACTGTTTGTGTCTACCTCCAGTATGGAATGAAGAGTCATTAGATACAACCAAGATATTGGGAGACACAAGGTAAAAGGCTGCATGACCCAAAAGGCTGAGTTCACAAAGACTTTTATTTGTAGTCAGGCTTTCCATAGTGAAGCACTGTTACTGCAAGACTCTGTAGCTCATCCTCTTTTTCACAGCATCATGTGCATGACTGCCTGGTTGAGAGGGGGGAAAAATCATCAGTGTGCTGCAGAATACCAGGGGGTATCTCTTTCTTTCAATTTCTTCCCTTTCCAAGCTTCACAGAAAGAGGACAACACAGAGTGGAGAGCCATCACAAGTAAACTACACACAGTAGGCAAGCCAACACCAACAGCACCTCCAGCAAATCTCATTAAAGGCCTCCTCCTGCATCCCGACCTCATCACTGACTCAAATTACTGAGCATCCCTGATAACGGTCCATCTTCGACAGTGATGTGGAATTATCTTCGCTGGCTCAGAAGAGAAAAAGGCTCAGGCTTTTCACATAGGAAACCAGCTGCACCTTCTAAAGCACACTGCTGTACTCCTGCCAGTTTTATTTAAAAGTTTTCAACATGTTCCTGAAGGCACACGGGAGGTGAGCTTTCAGGATATAATGGCTTCTGTTTTATCTTAAGATCAATGCTAGAAAAATCACAAAAACAGCTACCTATTCAGCTTATTTCCACCACGTTAGGAGCTGGTTAGAAAGAATTAGAAAAAAAAAAAATCAAGAACTCAGGAATTTTCAGTGCACAGATGTTTTTAAAAGATAGCTCAAGGCTAAAATCCACGACAAAACCTGAAGTTATATTAGGCCCCCTTAAACAGGCATCTCTGATACATTCTTACATCATGAGCATAATCTAACTTTGAGCACAGATTGTTTATTTCCACGAGCAGCAGGCAGACTGCTTTCTGAGCTCTACAGCTATATCACAGCACAGCACAAGCCCTGAGGATGTCAAACGATAGGCCAAGCGCCAAACAGTTCTTATCAAATACAGTTCTAAACCCACTACATTGAGCGGGAGCCTTGATAACGCAGTGCAGTTCAGAGTGACACAGTCACAGAGACCAAAAGAGAACGCAGTTGGTGTTTACCTTTTGCCGACATAACAGCTCCTCTTGATAAGGACATTATTCCCACTACTGGTGAATTCGAACGGCTGTGTTTGTAACGCTTTCATTACTGCCTGGTTAGATCATAACGTAGACAGATTCCATCTTCAAAACAAACAAACGAAAAAGACATTTTTCATTCTGTCTGAGTCAATTTCTCCGTGCTGCCTCCATGTGACATTTCTGATGTTTGGAGATTACCTCTCCCCGACTCGCCTGAAAAACAGCATCTTGCAACACAGCTGGTATGTGTATGTGTGTCAAGGAGAGGAATGAAGAAAGGTACTGGCCTATCACATGACGTGCATCTGATTTAATCTTAAAATGACCAACATCCTGCTGCTAATGCATGCACCTCAAAACTGATTTACTATAGGGCAGCATGATGTTAAGCCTAGAAAAAAAAATGCTGCTGTCAAAAAAACACGTCTTTATTTTATGTAACATACTTATACCTATGTCCACATTTTTATTGCAACCACAATCATTTTTCATGATATATTGATATCCAATTTATATCTGCAGCACTTTTATTTTTTCACTGGGCTGTTTTTCATTTACATATCTGAAATACCTAAGAAATAAAATATAGAAACATATTTTAGTTGGTTTTTTTGTAAGTTGATAAATGTAACAGGTTGTACTAAATGAGCATATGATATCATCTCATATAATGGATGATAACCTAACTGCGACTATGACGGACATTGTTAATATTGGCAGATATCTTATTGTTGTCTGATGGATCTTTACAATATCATGTCAGGATGAAGCCTGCTATTGACACCCCTAGCAAACATCTCCTGTTTGTTCTGTGTTGCTGAAAAAAGGCTGGTGTTCATACTGAAATGTGCAACAAACAAAGTGGTTCAGACCGAGCCACACAGCACTCTTCCAGTCAAACAACAAGAGGTTAAAGGAAAGAAAAGAAAACGAATAAAAAGGCTGACTATCATAAAATTAAACTGGTTTATTCAAGCCAACTCTACTCATCATGTCAAAAAATTCAATTTGAGAGCCCCAACTGTTCAAAGTTATTCAATTTACAATGCAATGTAAGAGGAAAAGTGGTATCCTGAAGCTGAAAGTTGGAAAAGCATCCCTTTTTTCTTTAATAAATTACTTCAACAATAAATCTCATGTCATATCAAAACTGTGGATCATATTACCTAGCTTGCTCTTGACTAACTGTATCAGCCCTGTTGTTAAACATAAGTGTAGTATGAGTCAGTGCCACATAAGGAAATCTGCTAAAAAAGGTGAAACATATTGTGTTCTTGTTTCAATCTTCAATCATAATAAACCCTTTTGAATACTGCACCAAGCATGCAGCGACCTGGATACATTTGCATTAACAGCCACAACATTAGGGGGTTGCTGACCAGAGGCTGATTTGAACATAGTCAAATTCCAGTGGACCTGGTTGAGTTCCAGGTTAACTTTAGATATGAGCCTCTGGTTCAAGGACTACCCACAGGCCAGTGGGTTTTGCTGTAGTTAGGGAGGAACATGTACAGTAAAACCTCCCAGGACATGCGACCCTTTGAACGCTGACCCTCATCCTGCTGCTCAGTGATGTGCCCGAGGTGCAGAGTGACCGAGTGGCGACTATCACAACAGTCTGATTAATTGCTGCATGACTGCCAGTGTCAGAGGGGTAATGGCAGACAGATGTTGGCAAATGCTGTTGCTAGGCCTAATCTGCAGCCAAAAACATGTCGGTTTAAAGCTCTGCCCGTGGCTGCTTCTGGATAACGCACCAGCACTCACACACTAACAGATAGAGTCTAAATCTCAATCTCTCCAGTTGTAGCTTTCTAATCTGCGGAATGTCTTCTCCCCGCTGCAGCCAGCTTAATCTGACTGCTGTCTGCATGGAAAACACACAGGAAAGCATTGATCGCTCTGGATTTACTTTGTGGGGATCAATGATAATGCCATCATTACCTACCGCTGAGCTGTGAAGTAGTTTGGTGTTAAGCACCTAAAGGGTTATAGCCATTTCCGCTTGTAAGCTTAAGGCAACACACGTGTAAGAGTTATAAAACATATTTGCACTCACAGAGAGGATCTTGACATGCCCGTCCTTGCCTTCACCTTAAACAGCACAGTCTGCTGTTACAATATTACATGAAGACACTGGCAATAGTCACTGTATAGCTGCAGGGACCAGGAAACCCAATAAAAGTTTCTTTTTATAGATTTTTCCATGTTGAAGCACTTTGTTACAGACGATGACAGATCTCTGTATATTTTAGTGTAAATATTCCATTACTCACATTGAAAATCAATACAACTATGACATACAATACAGCCCCTTTTCTGAAGGCTAAATCCTGCAACACGTTCAAACCAAGTGCTCTGCAGTCTTCTCAGGGGAGAGGAGAAAGCACAGCCGCCTCACTGATGACCCAGATAAAAAAACCTTTTGCTCCACATGGTGAGCACTGAGCTTGCAGAGACTTAGTCAGCAAATTACTGGTCAAGCCTATGAATAACGCAGACTGCATTAGTCTAGCAGTCCGTTAATTTGATTTAGAGGTATGGGAACTGACGAGGTGCATTCAAAGAAGGGGCTTTAATATCAATCAAGATCAACTTCTTGGCTCACGTCGAGTCGAAGAGCGTGAAAGAATGTGATGTGCGCAGACACTCAGAGATGCATTATGATGTGATTAATATCAAGCACGTCCGGGCAGAATATCTTCATCTGGAGTGAAAATAATACAAAACAGAGACAGTCTCTCTGCACAAGGGCTTCCAGAAGCTGCATTCACACCAAATTAACTGTGGCTATTAGCAAAGTGTGTGTGTAGACCTGTCACAATATTTACAATACTGAATAATCATGCTCAGCAAAAGTTATCAAAAGCATATTAATATACCATGCATTTATTCAAAGGAGACAACATGATGCCATTACAACAACAGGTTCCTGACCAATACAAAACCTTAGTGATTGCTCTGAATTTCTAAGATTCCCTCTCACACACCAATGTTAATCACTCTCTGAAAGGGTGTACTTGCATTTTTATGCCAAAGTTTTATTGTTACATTAGTGGCATTAAATTGAAATTGTCAAATATCATGTCCAATGTGTCGAGCTAATATTGTGTTGTGATGAAACTCGCAACTCCCCTGCTACATCCTGCCCATATAGAATTGCTAACCAAAAAAACCTAACATAAAAAGTGGTCAGACTATGATTTTTTGAGACTTGCACTCCCTCGTGGCAGGGTTGTACAGATCTCTAAAGGTCAGCACAATGGCAAATAATATATAATCCGTCCTAAAGGTTGCCTGGTAAACCCTGGACTGCTCCAGTGCTACATATTAAATAAGGTTCTTCATCCTCTCTCCTGGCTTCTGGTCCGTAATTGGTCACCCAGTATCCCCTGTGGCCCCCACTGCCAAACTCTAGATGCACTACCCACATTAAAATAAATAGGAAAATGCCTGGTTTGTTGGGAATGAAGACTGAGACAGTCCTGAATTCTTCTATCAAGAAAAAGAAAGTACAGACAGCATTGACATCCAGCTATACAGACTTTCGCTTGACCACAATCAACTCAACTCAAGGGTCACATCGCATGTGGGGAAGATGGGGAAAAAGCATTTGTGAATGGCTGAAAGTTGAAGTTTCTGAGAAGTGACATGTCCTCCAATAAAACTGAGAGTGACGGTGTTTGTTATTTTCCGCCTGTCTATGAGGTATCTGACTGAGCATTTGACAGATAGTGAGACGAACTGAGGGATTTAAGGGCTGACAGAAAGATCACACGGCTTGTATTTTTAATAAGGCCCTGGGTAGCAAAGCTCCAAGAGGTAGCTGCTGCAATGACTGAAATATTAAGAGAATGGATCTTTGATTTTTCTTTTAATGTCTCAAGAAGAAAAAGCTAACTCCTAATGATAAGAATGACAGTGATTTTCCACATCACTTCAGATGCTCTCTTCCACTGCTTTATGTATGATGACTCACTGCTAAATCAATCTGAAAATAAATAATAAAACAAGACAAACTGTCATAAAGCAATATGTAATTTGCCAGACAGCCTCCTTCATAATCAATTAGTCTGGTTGGGCTTCTGGCCCAAAGTGCAAACCCTTTATTTTGTTAAAATGGCTTGTTACAATAGCATTAAGATCGTGGATCTATTTCATTACCTGCAAGCTTTACAGGTATTTCTTTTTATCCTAAAATCAAGCATAGAGCACTTGATTAATTAGACCACTAAAGGCCAGTTATCTATGAAAAGATAAGATATTCCTTTATTGGAAATTCAATTTCTCTATTATTGCCTTCTCCAACTTCTCTTTTCAACCTGTAGAATATGAAACACCGACTGAATTCTGGGCAAGGAAAAGCACATATTTTTTAAGTTCTTTGGCTGATCCAACCCAATCTATTTATGGTTAAATGAGTAAAATGGTTCAAAATGAGCTGAAACAGAACCGAGTGGTTCATCCTCTGGGGAACGTGAATTCTACATGCTATAGCTCAACAGATATATCATTTCACAGCTATTACTGGTTGATATTTTTTTATTATTTGCTTTGAAGAGGCAACAATTGACTGACACTTAGCAGTAATTATGTTTAATTCTTTTATTGCTGCTTATTCTTTATTTTTCTCAGGTATCATTTATAGAATTGGCTGAAAATGTACTGCATTGTTTGTATAATGTATCGTAATCATGTTAAATATAATTTTATAAAGTATTATGTTTGATAAACATTGCAGCTCTGGAAGTCAGTTTTAAAAAATACCATAATGGTCTGGCTTTAATAATTATCTATTTAAACAACGGAGACCGCCATTTTGAAAACAACACTGCCAACATTTCATTCATGTGTATCTGCAACAGTGAAGTGCTTTACCCATGTTTGCCACAAGTAACAGTGTAATCAAATTGCACTGGTCTAAAAGAAAATGGTCTAAGGACAAAGAAGGGACTCTTTCTTCAGTGTTCTAATGTTCCCCACATTAATAACAGAGTATTTCTCTAAAGTCACCCACTTAACACTTCTGTGGCAGCAGTAAAAGGATACTGGGACCACTTATCGTAAATGCAGTGAAATCAATAAGAAAAATAACTTACTGGGTTTTTCATCCGTAAATAAATATTCCACACATGTATTGCATTACAATAGGTGCCTTTGTGTAATGGATTTTCTTAGCTGGTCAGGGGTGTGAGTCAGCATTCATACATCATAAATTGTCTTTGCAATCACTCTTATTCTGTCCCCAACATGAAGCTGTACTAGAGCTGTCGATTCGTTGACTGACAGGAAATTTGATTGTCATATTTTTCAAGCAAAATGCCAAACACTTCCTTCCAGCTTTTCCAATGTGTGGATTTGCTGCTTGGCTTGGTTTAAATCAATTTAAAAGAATAACTTAAGGTCTTCAACTACCACTGGACAGAATAAGAGATTTCCCCTTGGGCTTAAGGCCACTGTGACTCGTCTTTTTCACCATTTTCACGTTTTATGTGTTCATTAGAAGCAGCCCTAAGCTGTACTTTTAAGAAGAAAGAGATACTAGTAAAAACTGAAGCACTTGAGTGTTGTAAATCCAAATACACACAGTTCTAGCTTACTGCAGCAGTGAGTACAGGCCTCTGGAGGGGATGCTGCTGCACTTCAGAAACTCATCATGGCTTCTGGGACTCCAGGTTATCCTGATGCATTTCTCCCCTTAAGGGGAGCTGGCTCATTGTGCTTGCAGACAACCCTTCAAATAATTAATTGCGATTTCATGGAGAGGATCGAGGTAGGGCACTCCCTGTGGAGGTGATGAGGGGAAAAAGATGGAGGCAGCTGCAGGGGAAAGCACAGTCATAGGGCTGTGTGAGGGGAGCAGCTGTTGCAGCCATGGATCACAGCTCATCTGCAGACGGCTGACTGAGCCATCTCAAGGACCTTTTTTCACTGGTAAATTACAGAAGTGCCTGTAGGGCTGTGGAGTGGTTCTCAAAGAGCTAAAGAAAAGTCAGAAAATCTAAGACTTTTCAGATCCAAGAATCTCAGAGTACTTTGAGGAGAAACAACTGACGTGACCTGATTTAGTGCTGAGAGAATTAGTGGTTAGCTGAATGAAAATGAATGAAGTTTGAGAATTGCCATGTCTTTTTCTTATTACACTCATTTACTACCATTGGTGATGTACAGTTTTAAGAAAATCTTTATGTACTTAGTAAGCACAGGTGTAATGAGGAAGCCAGAAAATCTATTGTGTAATTAAGGACTACACTTAACTTAGCTGCGTGCAATTGACTGAAACTGAAACTGAATATTATTTGGTTATTGGATTGAACAAAAACAACAAATTCTGTTTGATTTTGGAAGACTGTGATAAGGAAGGGGCAATATAATCTCAAATATTTATTGTTTTAACTTGTGCTTGTACCTAAATTAAACAGTATACCTTGACATATTTTCCCTTTTTCTAACTCATTTTTTATATTTCACTGTTTCCTTGCAAGTCATAGTTTATGCTGTCTCCATGGCAAATCATGGATTTGAAGGTCGTATTTTGGTTTTGACAAAACCGACAGCTTTAGTAGTCTGACTGAAAGCAGGATGCAGTGACATGTAAAAACCTTCACCGAGTCTATGATCAATGCCTGTAATGTCAACCCAGTTGTAAAGTTCGTAAAACAGACAGAAAAGACACCTGATAAATGATGCAATGATGAGCAACACTTTTAAGGCCACAACAGTAATACAGAAAGTAAACTATGACTCCTCTATCTTTCTTTTACTGGTGATCCGAGAAGCAAAATCTAGCAGAAATCAAACTAAACTGCGAGGGCCATCATTCTCTTTTGATTGACTTGTTGAAGTTGCCATACACCAACATTAGCATGCACAATGCATGTTTGAATCTCAAATTGAAAGTGAAGTGCAAGGACATCTCTCATTAAGTGAAGTAAAGCAATTAAACACCTCTCAAGTGACAAACTCAGGTACAAGTCAGTATAGTCAAGGTCTGATATTTTAGTGGGCATAAACATAAGATAAACTTATTTCTGACCAGAGGGGCACTTTAATCAAGGCCTAATGAAAAAGATTTTGTTAAGTATGCAGTTAAGTAGTTGAGTTAAGTAAGTTATATTAACGGTATTGAGTTTGAAGTACCACACCCTGTTTAAGCACTGAAAACTTTCCAGCAATGCCGATGAGTGCCGCTTCCCGCAGCCCCTTTTATTATCTAATAACGCTGAACAGATGACAGTGAGGCCGTTATGATCGTCAGGAGTATCGGTGTGGTGATGACCTGGCGCAGGAGCAATTAAGATAGCCCTCCATGTGGACCTCCTCCTACTCAGTGCAAAATATATGAGTGTGTTGACCTTTAAATCTCAGTGTGTGCATTAAACAGCAAGAAGACAAAGACAAACGGGGGCAGACAGGAAACCCACCCTTTACTTCTATGATGTTTGGAGACAAACATCATACGGCTCATCTGCTGATGCTTATTTATAACTCTGCTGAATAACGTTTTACACGGCGGATACGAAGAGAGATGTAGATAAACAGAAAAGAGACAGAGAGAGATAACCAGAGAGAGGAAGAGGGAGAAGAGGAATGAGTTCATAATGACAGATGGGCCTGGGCGCCTTCCAACCTCCAGAGTTCCCGCAATATGACAAAGATTACACAGGAGAGCAATTCAAAAAAAGGTGCCCCTGTCCTTGTGGGATGACACATGTCCCTTTCTCTAAAAGACAACCCAAGGTAAAACAAATATAAAATCTTGATTCTTATGATGACTTGACCACATCTGTTGGCCAATCTGTGTGCATCTTCAGAGACGAGGCTGTGTGTTTGGTAAGAGCTGGGAGAGTGATAAACAAAATGCTTCACACTGGCTTTGCAGCAAGTGCTAATCTGTCACCGAAGCCTCTGCTGTAAAACTGCTGTGGCACGAGCTGCCCCCACAGGGGTGAAGCGAGGAGAGGCGCACTGTGTTGGTGAGAATTGAAAATGTGACAGCCAATTAAAGTCAGAACAGACATGCAGACACACAGGACTCCCATTTTTTCAGCCCACAACAGCTCGCACATTTTTCTAATGAGCTCCAACTTCCAAAAAACCCTCTAAAGGGATACGTTTTTGATTTTAACTTGCCTTTTCTTTGCCAGAAACTCAAACCGTAGGCAAAAATTTAATTATGTGTCCCTCAGTTTCCCGAAAAAGGTTTGTTAGCATTGTTACGAAAGGACGGAGTTAGCAGCTTGCAGCTGGTTCTCCATCTTTCCTTTCATTCTGGTTCCACTGGTATCTTTTTAGAAGTCAGGTATAACCAATGTTAGATTGAATCTGTCTGAACCAAAGCACAGTCACAATTTGTCTAATTTACCATTTAGTCTGCTCCAGAATGACAAGATTCATTCATCTTATGAAGGCAGAGGGGGAAGTGAATGTGTTTACGTTAAAAACTGAGTCTGCATTGTTCAAATACAGATGTATGAGACAAGTTCAGGGTGCAGACTCTCGCAAAGATGCACAACTAATTGTTCTTGATGTGGTGTGAAAAGCAACATCTGACAGTTTTCCTGGCTTTTCCGCAGGCTTTTTTACTCCCTGCACGGCCTAGTTATACTTTTATCTTTTTATAACTGTTTTTACATATGAGCTGGATTGCAAGTAAGGTCATCTACTGGAAGGAAAAGCTCACCTTGTGCTCACCATAAGAGTTAAATGTGTTTCTTAACTGTCTATGCAGAGAGGATATTCCATAATGTCGCCCACCACTGTAGAGAAAACTGCAGTGGCACCAAAGCTCAGATTGACTGAGAAAACATTCGACCTGCTGTTGCCACTATTGATTTCATTTTTTTTTAACTGTTTTCACTTTATCCCACAGTGTAGAGAATGTCCAACAGGGTGACAGAGAGAGGGGAGAGCAAGATAAAATGAATAACAGAGAGGAAACACGAAATATGATTTGCTTCTAACATGTGGTAAGCTTCTGTAATATTTGTGAGTGCACATTGTAACAGTTTGATCCCATGAATAAATTATCTGAACTAACTTTATTGATTAGTCGGCACAGTTGGTGCTGATGAGATTCCTGAATTAATCATTCACATTGGAGTTGATATTGCTCATTAGTCAGGGGGGAAAAACTACAACTTGAGATGCAGAAATTGTGAAATTCTGGGTTGATACTGACAGATTATGTTTTTTGGTGTTACTGACCATTTTGTGCCAGGGAAACAAAATATCTTCGTTATAAAAGAAATAACAGAAGCATATATAGCATATATACCAGTGATTTTGATGAATATTAGCCCAATAACAATACTGAGTATGAGACTGGCACATCCCCATCTTAAAGTCTATGCATTAAACTTTTTTATTTTCACAAAAATACAAAACCCATCATATAGCCTACCGTTTACCCAAGTGAATTGACAGAACAGCTAGAAAGGAGAAAAGGAAGTAAACAGATCCTGCCTGAATGGTCTTTAAGGACTGTTTTGTCCAAGTCTGACTGCAAATAACCAACTGAACAGCTGACATAAGCACAATTAATGCTACATATAAGATAAACCTTGGCAACTGTCACTGATGATTGACATATCCAAGCATCTTATGTGACTATAGGCCAACTGCAGTCACCAAGCAAATATCAGCCAATTCTAATGTTTAGTCTATATATTAATGCATCCCTGAATTACAAAATTGCAACCGCTGCTAATATCATGACTTAGCTTTCGGTAGGGAAGTGATTAGGTCGTACTCCTACAGAGAAAATGTTCCAGTATCACTTTAAGGACAAATCGTGCAAGGTCAAACGTTTCAGTTTAATCCCCAGAGATCCAAACTCTGGTCTGACCTGACAGTGTCGTTTCTCTGCAGAATGTAAAAGCATTGGATATAACACTTGGGGTAACAGCTCTTTTGCAGGTCATTGCAGTTTAGATTTTATTTTGTGAACTCTCTTAAATGCAGAACACTTACAACAACTTTTGTGCTTGCCAAAGAACAAACAAGCTTCTCATCTGTGTCCTGATCTCGTGACACATCAACTAAACTACCAAGCCCTGTGTTCAGAGGGAATTTCTGTGCTTCAGTGCTGGCAACTGGTATTTGACCCATTCATTACCAAAAATCTAATTACAGGCTGCCACATGGTACTCATTTAACCATTCGCGTCTGCATAATTACTTCAGGCAGAGATGAAAAGGGACATAAGCTTCTGAGGCTGCAAACAGGTCTGTCATACAACATATAACCTGGCAGAAACACATCAAAAGTCACCCGAAAAGGAAACAGAAACAGTTTCAGAATGAACAAGGGTGTATTTACCAGCATTGTGCGTGGCAACCCTGTGGCTTTAAAAATACATTGCCTAAATTAATTTTCATACATGTGACAATCTTTCTAAACACGTGCCCTGTAAACTGGCAAATAACTTCCAAATACTGTTCTTCATCAATTTTAATGCTTTCACAGTTTCAATTACTTGATGAATAGTATTTCCCTCCTTTACCAGGATAAGCAATGGAGATTTCATGTTAGCATTTATAGCTTTATCGTTATCTTTTTCAGACAAAAAGGAAGAGTTATCTGAAGGTTTCTTACAAGGTGCATATCAATTAGGTCCTGCTACAGCTATGCAGAGTTAAATTAAATTCCTTTCATTAATCAAGAGACTTGGGACGTTTCAAAAGCCAAAATGCCACAATTCTGAAGGGAAGGTCCGACCTTAATTAGTCGCCGGGGCTCTAATCGTGATTTATCTGGAGCAAAATGAATCTGGCCAGTCGCAGCAAAAAGAACTCCAACATCTCTGTGCTACAACAGTTTGTTCAAGCGAGAAGAAAGAACAAGCACAGGAACAAACATGAAGAGTCTTTTTGTATTCAAGAGTGGAAGCAGCTTCAGTGATTGAATACATGTTGAGTTCACTGCAGCAGAGGCTCCTGTGTTGAAAGGGAACTATTTCTTTCTCTCAGTGAAGCAACATCTAAGGTAACGATGAATAAAGGCACAGTGTCCAGCACATCATGTCCTTATGCAAGTAGGATACACATTCAGAAGAGGACAAGGGGGGTAGAAAATTAGGCATTCAAAAGCTGAACCACCTTATTTCCTGATTGCTTTTTTCCTGAAGCCAACACAAAGAAGCATTTTGTCAGATCGTGACTTGGAGGAAAACGTTATTATCACAAATTCAGGGCATTTTTTAGACATTTTATTTGCTGCATAGTTAAAAGGTAGTTAGTATGATGAACAAACTGCTGCAGCCTCATTTTGGACCACTGGTTAAGGTAACTTTTGAACTGGCTCAATTGCTCACCACTGCAAAGTAGAGCTATGCAGGGATTACATCCATCCATCCATCCATTTTCCGAACCGCTTTATCCAGGTAATCCCGGGTCACGGGGAGGCTGTGCCTATCTCA
>JAOWBC010000383.1:12692525-12703485 GCA_028566105.1 Hypoplectrus providencianus | reverse complement strand
TTGTAGCAGTTGACACGCTGTTTCAGCCTCGTCAACCTGTGTGTGTGTGTGTGTGTGTGTGTGTGTGTGTGTGTGTGGATGGACAGTTAAGGTGACCTGCAGCAGCAGCAGCAGGCCTGGAGGCAGCAAGAGCAGCTTATGCTCTGCAGCTTAACAAGTCCCCAAACACTGCTGTGTGCTGTTGGTAACTTAAAGATAACGCAGTGTTAAAGGAACAGTCTGAATATTTGGGGAATATGTTATTTACTTTCTTGTTGAGAATCAGATTCATAGATTCTTTTGAAAGCATTTAGTGCCTAAAATTTACTTCTTTGCTCACCAGCCACTGTGGCTAGTCATTTGCCAAAGTCACTAGCCATTAAATATTTAACAAAAAAAAACCCAACACATTGGACGGTCAGCTTTGAGTCAAGCTTCTTTTTGCAGCATCCTTCTGTTATATATTCCTGTTTCAGGTTGGTAGAAATGCTCTACCTGCAATTCAGCACTTCAACATCAAAGTTTGACTTTGTTCTTTGTGTCTCTTGAAGTTTTTTGCTTTTGGCTCCTCCTTGCCCAGGTACAGCTCAGCACACCAGCTCTAAAAACTAATCGCCACACTGGGTTTGCATCACTTTTTTACTCAAGCACGCTTTAGACTTCTTGATCTGAGTTTCAAGACGTGTCGGGCGGATTGCTGACATCACTGTTGACTGCTTTAACATGACTGACCTGCTGACGCGGCGCAAAGTGACATGAGAAACGCACATGATGCAACCCTACATGTTGCAACGGTGCAAAATGAGACGACGCTGCCAAATTCTACCTGTATCTGACAGGTGGACGGGTACAAATGTCAAGGCCTGGACTCATTATATTATAAACGCCATGGCAAAAATAATACCAGTCAATTTGACACTAAAAAGAAGCATTAATACAGATAAATGAAGGCTAGCTTCTTCCCCCTGTTTCAAGTCTTTATGCTAAGCTAAGCTAACTGCTTTAGCTTTAGATTTAAAGTCATTAAAGTGGTATGAATCACACTGAACTCTTGCTAACTCTCTAAGAAAGCGATTAAAAGCATTTCCCAAAATGTGGAGCAATTTCTTTGAAGTTCTTGTAAGTAGAAACATTGTTTGCTTTTAATTGAGTGGGCCAGACTATTAAAAGTTCAGTAATGGGAAGTGACTTAATTATTCTGGGGGAGAGTCTATAGAGGAGATCTGCATTAAGGCTTTTCTTACCAACACTGCTACAAAATTTCCTTTTCAAACAACTTTGAATCTCTCTGCAGTCATTTAAGGAAGGAAACAGAACAAGAACAAGAGATAGAAGAGATCATATCTTGGTGTCTGTTTGTGGTGCATTTTCCTGCATTTTTGTTCCACGCACTGAATCCATAGAAGCTACATTTTTGAGTCCAGGGAATACAACTGTCCAATTATTTCCTGTAACACGCAGGGACAGCTCCAGGTGAAGACAGCTAACACCAAATAATAGGTGAGCAGCAACACCTGAGCTTCACCAGTCGCGAGGAGCCTCCAGGACCCCGCAGTCCTCACTTGGCCTGTTGGGTGACACATTCACAGAGGCTGCCAACTATCAAACACTAATTAGGAGTGTAGTCGAGGGCAAATCCAGTTCAGCATTTTTAAGCTGACATATACATTTGCGGGGAAAAAAAAACACAACACGCATTACTTTCATATTAATAATGCTTTTCTGAATTCACAGCAGAATTGATTTTTCTCTCCCTTTAATGGTAACTGTTTGCTGTATGGTGGTCACCGACTGCAGGACATAATTTACCCACATTTAATTCACTCTTGCCACACTGACATAAAGGTCTCCATTACATTATTCATTCCTAGTACAGCTCTGTTTGTGTGAAGCAATTTTCTGAAGGGCAAAACGTGTAAATCATTATAATCTTGAAAAACCTTTCGGCAATGAGGGAATTATTTCATGCTTGTGGATTCTGAAAAGGAGGGGGGGCAGGAACTGATGCCCCTGAGCCTGGAGATCCATAACCTCAATTATTCAGCATGATATCAAAATGAGGATAGCAGGTGAGTTGGAGGCCACTTATTAGAGGGACCCAGAAAAAAAAAAAAGAAAAGATATTGGATTTCATAACACAGCGGCGGTGCTGTTTGGAGCAGCGTAATCGGGCTTGCCTCGTCGCACTCGATCAAAACATGCGCGTTTGATCCTGTGCGAAAATCACATTTTAAGGAGATCACAAGGTTCCGGGTGTGATCGATGCGCAGCTGTCCGGAGGTTTCAGCGTGCACGGTGGAGGGATAGAAGAAGAAGAAGAAAAAGCACGTTTTCTACTGGCTGTGTGCACATGCAGTGGTCGGCAAAGTTAAAGGGGCCCGGTCTCATTGAAGGGCGCATAGTAGGAGGAGGCGGGCAGCTGGAAGCGACTGATGGTCCTCTCTGATCTGCACGGCTTTTCTGCACCGAGGAGGGACTCACGTGAAAGGGGAGGCGCCCGAGCCAGCCGAGCCCGAAACAACTGCTGGCCGAATTTAACAATTAACCTTGATGAACACAGATTGGTTTCACTTAACAGGCGCAGGTGCGTGCAGATTGCGATACGGCGCAGCTGAGCGACTCTACGTCCACGACTGACGCATTTCATGCCAAACACAGAAACTACACGGGAGGATTTTTTGCAGCTGATGTTATTATTACGATTTTTTGTTGTTGTTATTATTATAACGGGACAGGATACAATGGGAGCCCGTCCAATACGCATCCTCGTGCAGAATTCAGGAGTATGATGAATTGATTTGGAGATTTATATATCGGAATTTGACCGCCGTGTCATTGCCCAGTCTACCAGTCCCAGCAGCTGAAAGGCATCTTCGAGGAGAGAGGGGGGAACTGTCCGCTTCACTACTCCTCCATCTGCGCCCTGGACGGCTTGAAATGAGGACCACATCCCGGCTGTGCTCCGTATAAAAAATAAATAAATAAAGAAGCAACGCGGGGCGGCAGTTTCTTCGGCTCTCAAGGACGCTTTTATTAAAAAATAAAATAAAAAAGAAAAGTGGCCGGCGGCCGAGCTGCGAAGCATGGAGCGGGACGACACCGACACCGTGAGCCCGTCCAAAAAGACAATAATCGCCAAGATATTCAAAGTTCGCAAAAGGAGGGAGATGCTTTTCGTTCAGGTGTGCTTTATCTGCAGTGTCCTCTTCGTGGCGTGGAGCATGTCGGCGCTGCTGACCAAGACAGGTGAGTGGTGGAGGGGGGGTGGAGGGTGGAGAGCCTGCTGGGATGCACCGGGGCACGGGGAGCCGAGGACGGAGCGGAACCGAGCAGAAATCTGCAGTGGAGTCGTGCACCCACAGTTAATTATAATCGATCCTTGACAAACCAATACGCTTTCATGTCAAGGGCATGCGAGCAAAAGCTTCATTTATTTGCATTTGAAAGTAAAAGCATGTCCAGGATACGTATGATCATCGTGATTTTCCCAGTCATTTACATTGCAGTTCATGCATTAAATAGCTTAGGATGCGTTTTCTTGGCCCATCACTCAGCAGGGGGGAAAAAAAGTCAGCCGCACGTGTTATTACGGCATTTTCTTTTATCTCAATGTTGGATACATGCGTCTGTTTGTCCGTGTATTGCCGCAGTGTGCGCGCCGTGGCAGCGGCACGTTTTTAATTTGAGAGGCAGGCTCATAATCACGCACACCTCCTGCTCCACATGCACACAGCGATCAAGTAACCGATCCCCAGAACGAGCACATTTTTTGGGGGGGGGTTTGTTTTTTATTTACCGTTTATTTTTCTTTCCTCCTCCCAAAATCTTTTATTTGTTGGCGCCAGGCGCATCGTCGGTCACACTACACTGGAGCTCAGGATGGTGGTTAATGCCGGCATCATCGCGTCTAGCCCGGGGCTTCACACACCACCGCACACACACTGGATCACCTCAATCACACACGAGCATCGTCACGCTTCCAGGTTCCGCATGGCAATCGAGGGATGCTGATTTTTTTTTTTTTTCTTTATTTTTTTTTACGCAGAGGCCACTGACGATTATTTAAAGAAAGATGGGAGGACGACACACACTGGGATGCTTACAATATTCATAGCTCGATGCTCGAGGTGCGCGCTGAGCAAACGACTCAGATGGCTGATCATGCGTGTGATTCCCCCCCCCCCCCTCCTCCTCCTACATACACACTCCAAACAACATGCCCTCCCATGCACACATGTCAAAACTCTTACCTCGGGCCCGTGCAAACACTGTGACACGCAGAGCATCCCACACAGCCTCACACACAGTTATGTAATCTAACAAGCAACCTTGACATTTTGCTGGTGAAGAATGATATCTGACACACCACTGGGATCAGAGGTTAACTAGACAAAACACCCTGCAGGACACTGCTGCTCATATCTACATGCAATCCGCAGAAGTATTGCAGTGCATGAGTAGGCAGGAATTGTTGCATGTAGGCATGAAATAAAAAAAAGGGTTGGTCTTTTTTTTTTCTTCCTCAAAGTGCATCTAACCCTAAGCCTCAGCCACAGACCCTGTCGTGGGATCTGCCCATCTGCATCCACTTAGGCCCCCGGGGCGGAAAGCGGCCGTAAATTCACCACAACCACTGTCCCTGACTGTAGATCTCTAACTGATGTATCGGGAGTTTTTATTAATTACATTAAAAACAACAAGAGGCTTAAAAGATTATTCTGGAATGATATCATACAGGCGAGTGCAAATCTCTTATCTCCAAAGGCAGGCACTGGGAGCCAAAGTAAGCCCCCCTCTGTCGCTAATGGCTTGCCTTTTTTCATTTAATCAAGTTCGCCTGACCCACGCGGTGATTGTCATGTGGTGGTATTTGACAGAAGGCGTTTCTCGTGAATTCAAGCCTGTGTGACCAGCAGCAGTGATGGTGATTGTGGTGATGGTGTTAGTGGTTGGATTTCAAGGTGACATGCATGGGAAGAAGAGAGAGAGAGAGAGAGAGAAAAAAAAAACAGAAATCCCCTCTGAACCCACGAGACCTCACCATAATCAGATCTGTCTAATTGAATAGCTGTGGCCTTCTCATCTTTCATCCATCACAACAGGAACACGCATTTGTCACGTCACTGTAAAACCTGTGCCTTGTGTTTGCCACCCATTTGATTGATAGTAGTGTGGGGGAGTGTTGATGTGCTGAATGGTCCAGATGGATGGGATTTGATGTACTACTCCTGGGTTACATCTACATGAAGAGGGGTGGGGCGCTACATGCTGTCGTGCATGCTGATGGGGCTGTGTGTGTGTGTGTGATGGAGCTGCACTGTGGAGCCTAGAACAGGTGTTTTTTTTCCCTTGAAGCTGGGCAGGGTTGAGCTCTGACAGGTAGCTGCAGCAGGCTGACGGTGATGGCCATGGGGGGGTAGGGGCGACAGGAAGGTGAATACTGGTATAAAGAGAGCGTCTTCGCTGCACGGAAGGATTGATGGATGGTTGTCCTTGGTCCATCTCCCTGCTGAGCTGATTGGACAGCCAGAGGATGACATTACCGCCGTGCAATTGTTGCTTGCACGCTTCTCGTCCCTGCCTCTACATATAGTCTAATAGAAGTGTTCTCACTTTGCAGCCATTTTTTTTAAATCCTGCCTCAAGCTAATTTTTTTTTTGTTGCTGCTCCAAAGATTTAGTGTGTCTTTAATGTAGCTGCCAGAATTTTAGCTTGGCCTTGTAGCTATGTGTATACCAGGCAGTATTAGACGTGCTTATCTATAGAGAACATTAAAGGGACAGTTTGGATTTATTGGAGTGGTGTTGCATGAGGTACTTATCCATAGTCACTGTATTACTTACAGTCCATGGTGGTCAGCATGCCCCCAGGCAGGAACATAAACAAGGATGCTAAGCTGTGCATGGGGGCAGCAGAAAACTGTACTTTAGCCACCAAAAAAAATATATATTTCCATGCTTTCCCCTGCTGTCAAGTTTACACAGTGGGAACTAAAGCAGTTATCTATGCTGTATGCAAAGTCACCAAACTCCGTTGACAAAAGTAGCCATTTTATAGGTTTGAATAACATGGTTTTTTGGGGTTAGTCACAGGCTTAATTGGTGTTTTAAAAGGTTTGTTTGGATTCCCCAGAGTCAAGAATAATACACACAGCTGAAGAGCAGAAACTCTTGTATTCTTCAAGGTAAAACTGTTCATCAATGGAGCCTGATGGCTCTGAAGATGGATCAGATAATGGCTTCAGAAATGGCTCTGATGACAATATGATATGATGACAATTGATATGCAATTTTTGGTATTTTTGATTGGAAAAATTCTCCCAAAAAATTAGCCAGTCACAATTGTGAAGTTTGTCTTTTGACCTTTTGACCCCAGCAAATAATGTGCATGCCACAGTAATGTGCTGCTGCCAAACAGCTGAAATTTAAACTGTAAAAGGTCAAAATGCATTCCACAGTATTTCTGCTGCCAAAATTGTTGCCTACAATTTTTGTGAATTATTTACATAACAAGTAGCCAAATTTATAATGTAATAAGGCTAAAGGTGGATAGATGTCTTTTTAATTTTTAATCAGAAAGGAGGAAATCTTTTACTTTTTTAAAAATCCGACAAAGTGATCGTGGCTTGAAATCTGTCCATCAAATTTAAGTGAAAATCTGATAATTTTTATGAATCCTGTTTACACACCTAAAAGTTTTAATCTGGGATATCAAAACCTCAAATTCTTAATAACCTGGTCATTTAACATGCAAAAACAGACAATTTACACAATGCCAGTCAGGCCCACAACAGACTGCAGCCTCTTATTTTACCCCCAGCAGCCTGCTCACAAGTACTGACTGAATCATGTCTTCATTGTTAGTCCTTTTCAGATGCTTGGCAGGCAGCGTGCAGAATGATCAACGGTCCATTTTCACACACACACGCAAAGAGCCGTTTTCCAGGAATCATCACAGTTCTTAAAACAGAGGATTCATTGTTTTAGTAAAATGAGTCTTTAACAGCACCGAGAAATCGCATTTAGATTGACGGTCAAGCTGTTCCTGAAATATTTGAATGGCCAGTTATTTGGTCCACACATGCCTGCGTTATTATGTATGACCAAAGTGATCATCTATTGGTACCGGCCTCAAACTGGACAGTGGTTTTATTCTAGCTGTGAAACTCACAATGAAGCAAACAAACAGACCAGAGGCAGTACGAGAGGTGAAAGTGAGCTGGTTAGTGAGGAGGAACAGGTTGGTGTGATGACTGGAGGGTTTGTTTTTTTGGATTTGGAGAGCTGTGGGAAGCAGCTGCAGTTGCCTCGTGTACACAATCTGTTTGTCCAGCGCCTGCTGATCGTCCGGCTGTCCGACTGTACTGGATTAAAAAGCCATTTAATGAAGTCATTTCTGTGTCAGTTCACTAAAAACACCTTCAGGTCCAGGTACATGTGTGGAGAAAAAACTGTTGGGTGAGAGAGCAGCAAATGAATAACTGGCAAAAAATGGGTTTGTTAGGTGGGCAGAATCAAGACTCCAAAGTTAAAGTGATCAAAAACATCAGTGATTACTGGTTTTGATTTGATATGTTTTGAGATTTTTACTTCAAACTAGAACTTGAGCTGTAAATCAATTAAAGGTGCAATGTGCAATTCTGGAAAAAAGATGGCTGAGTCAGATTTTCAGGTTGTATTAATGTAATGAACAGGAAAATCTATTTAAATAATTAAATCAGCACACATTCCCTATGCAGTACTTTTATTTGACATTTAATTTTTTAATTCTATGTATAGTGTAATGTACTCAAATTATTTGTATACGGAAACCGTCTGATTACTTTAGCATAGTAATAGGCTGTTTGTGCAAAAAATTGTGAAAATGAAAAATGAGTTTTGTTTTCTTGCATTTTCAGCTTTAAAATATACAATTTCAGCTGCCATGTTGGTAATCAATCAAAATTTCTCCTGACATCTGTATTGATTTTTTGGGCTATACTTGAAATGATTGATAAAAGAATAAAGAAAAAAAGAATTAACAGGTTAGTAAAAAACCCAAAAAATACCAACACTGACATCTGCTCAAAGCTTTCATTGTTAGATTTTTTGCTCGTCTTACTTTATTCTCTAAACATTTGAGTTTTCTGAGCAGCAAAACTATCTTAAATGGCTTTTTATGACAATTGTGTTGTTTTTAGGTCAGTATTCAACATTTAAAGCATTTGTTGTCTGATTCATCGTAAGAATTACTTCCACAAACTCCTTGCCAAAAGGGGAATTACCCTCCTGAGTGATCATATGGACTTATTCACATGGTCAGACATTTATAAACTCTGACATCATGTGAGTCGGCTGCTATTAAGTCTTTCACAACCCCTGCGTAAGCCACGACCAAAAGCCAGACAAAGGTAGTCATAGAAACTTGTGTAAAAATAAAAGTCTGTCCTTCAGGGTATCCCCTTGTGATCTGCTGGTTGATCATCAGTTAGTTTCTGCTGTTGTCACGTCAACACTGGTAATATTTCATGAAAAACTGCAAGTTTAAAACGCCGCTCAGCAACGTCTGTGTGGTGATTTTACATAATAGATTTGGGACGGCTCTTTTTTTTTTTTTATGTCCTCATTATGGAGGCTTAAGAGCAGTTTAATGAAAAATGAAACTTGTCCGCTCCTCCTCCCGCTCTCCCACCCGAAAAAACATAATGGCACAGCAGCTGCATGTTGATGTGTTATTGCCGCCGCCGCCGCCGGATGAAAATGTCATATCTACATAAATGAAAACTTTTAAGGGATTAACGAAAGGCAACCTTGTTTGGATTAATGACCGTGATCATGAATGCTTTGGGTCAAAAAACATACTCTGTGCTGCAGCGGCCATGTTAGATGTATTTTTTTTTTTTTCTACAAAATGGAGTTTCAAGGTTTCCCTGCAGCAAAATAAAAGCTTTTTAGCCATAACATGTTGCATACTCATTACTTTTATTCTTGTTCCATGTGTATTAAGCAGAGCTGTTTTTGTTTGGTGTTACAGGCCATGGGATGCTCGTGGAGGGACATCCGAACCCTGACCACTGGGGCAGACGGCTAATGGCTTCAGTACCAGACAACGAAACGGAGCCAAAGAACTGTTCAGAGCCAGGTAAGCTATAAGAATAAAGATCAACAAGTCTTTCATCACTGGCCGTGGGTTTAATGACTGATTTGGTATCTTTTAGTTGATTGTTTTGCATACACATCCCACAAGAATATATTTTTTTCCAGCCAAAACACCTTAAAAAAAGCCTGATACAGACCCAGCACCAAATATAGCAGATAAAACAACACAGTACCGGACTGTCCGCTAAACATGGTGGAGCATTTTAAAGCTAAAACGTCAAAGGCCTTCCATCTATTTTTTTTTTTTTAAGTCCAGATATCCTTAGTCTATTGATAAAATTGAACGCCAGCTGAACATGTAAATACTAACTGGTTATGGCTTAAATGATCACCCTAAGGTTATGTCCCATCCACCTGTGGTTTAAGCCACGCCTACTTCCTGTTTACGCCCATTCCATGTACAGGTACAGTTTGCCAACAGATGCAAATTAAGGCATACCTGCTCAGCCATTGCACATAAATAACATTTACATAATTTAATTCTTTATAAAGTCCTCTATGAGCTTCCGTAGATGAGGGTATAGTAAATATCTCAAGTCAGAAAGAAAAATCAAGATATTTTAAGGTAGGAAGTTGATTTTTTTAGTGCAATAGTATATATTCTTTTAAGATTAAATACACACAAGACTTTTGGGTAACTCCATTCAAGGGGACAATATGACTGATAAATAACAGCCAACAGTTGTGGCGGTTGTGAGCTGATCTGCTCCTTTAGTTCACCTCCTCATTGAGCCTCTATTGTTCTGACTCACTTTAGATCACTTGCGCTGCAATAAGCACCGAGTGGGCTATTAAAAGGGTCAGATATTGATTGTGTTACAGCATCTTTGGTACACTTAAAGGAAGCAGCCTTCTCTATAATTAGTTATAATGGACTGACAGCTCCGCTGACATCTGCATCAGGCTGCGAAAAACAATAAGGTTGCCTCTGTATTTATGATATTATTGATTAAAATGTACCAGCAATGTCATTTGAATTGCCTCGTTTTTACAACTACCGGATCATTTGAGCTTTACTCAGAGGGATGTTTAGTGTCACTGCTCACATACATAGTCGTACATCTGTGATATTAATTGGCTGTGCAGGGTTTATTGACTACTTGTTCTTACATTAAGTCATGAAATTTATAAAAACCCAGAGAATAATTGTTTGGCTAAACATGGTGCAACTCAGATGGGATTTATATCATTTGTTAGTTGAGCACACCATGGATGACACCAGGGCACAGACAATTTGGGAGGCAATTTATAAAATGATCCTTATTTTTTTTGCAGCATCACAAGTGACCCAGTAAGGACTAACTGGATATTACTTCATTACTGGTCCCAGCAGCAGGCAGAAGCCCTCAGGGTTCAGCAAATCTAAAATTTAAGATGTAAAGAAACATTTTTACACCTCCATGACTTTGGAAAAGTTTGACATTTAAAGGGTCTGAATAGTTCTGAATCACAGTGGATTTCTTTTCTAAAGGACCACGAAATGACAAGATTATGTGCTTTTAAGTTTTCCTCCTAATCCTCCAGGATTACGTTTTTTTTTTTTTCTTTTTCCATTCAAATGTCTTCTGCACCGGAGGCACCGGACTGTGCTGCACATTCCTCACATTTCTGCTCGGCTTCCTGTGATCCAAACGCTGCTCTGCCTCGTCACTGCGAGCTGATCATATGACTCTTTGTTCTCCGGTCCTGGTCTCGTGAATAATCCTGTCATTGGTGCAGAACTCAGGCGCCTCAGCTGGTTTGGCCGGAGATGGGCAGCATGAGGAGCAGTGGCTGTAGTTGTGTAACACATTACACATATCATAAGGTTGCATTATATTTTATTACAGTGCAATAAGGAAGT
>JAOWBC010000383.1:12626187-12647596 GCA_028566105.1 Hypoplectrus providencianus | reverse complement strand
TATATATAATGAAGCACATAGTAGCTCTGGCTTTTGAGATTATTGTCATGTTTATGATCACTGATTGTGGGTTTAATTTAAACAAGAATTGTCTGATGATGTGTTTTCTGTCTGATCTATTTATAGCGATGTTTCCAGATGAGATCAGCAGTTCACCAGCAGTGCTTTTATTTCTTCCATGAATCCTGGCTAACTGTATAAACTAAAAACTGATCCTGAATACCTAAATGTATTGGCTTTCCAATGATAAAGAAGTGTAATATAGATCAAGTATAACATAGAACTGGACATAACAAACAATTTCCTAAAGCCATGAAGGATTCAGCCGGAAATCCCCCGCAAATAGAAGCAAAGCACACAATGTCAAAGTTACTTAATGTGCTTCATTTGATTCGTCGGTTATTAGGCCTCGTGGTGCAGAGAAACTGTCTGTTTTCAGTACAGCTCATGTCTTACAACCAGAATGAACTGGATGTGCCCGGAGAGATACGCCTCAGAAATACTTAATACTCCAGCAGCAAGAGCAATCAATACCTTCTCTACAATAGAGACTCCAAGAGGAGAGACGGGCAGTTTGTACAGATACCGTAAGCCCAAACTGATCCCACTCACCGAGTCAAACAATCGGATGTTTGATGAGCTTGAAGCAACAAAATAGTGGGCGTCAGGAATGAAAAGCAACACTTCTTTGTGCAGTTATACTTCTTCTCTTTCTTGCAGTGCTGTAACTTTTTTGCAACACAGTTTTTGTGAGACTTCCTCTCTGTGTATTTTGCATATTTTGCAAAAAAGAAAAAAAAAAATCCACTTTGTGAGCAAGCAAATACACTATAACTTGGGTCTTGAAGTAGTTTGCCAACCAAGCACAATTTCACCTGAGTATAAGTAGAAATATAATTAAGCTGTTGCAATAGCTATCTTTGCTTTGCTGAGGATATTTGGCACTAAGCAAACCTGCAGAGGAGACCTTAAATTAATAAAAGCTTTAAAAGCCAAAGTTTAAGTGCAGTCGTGTGTACCTTTTGGAAATTACAACAAGTCTGAAGTTTGTTCTGGTCTTTGCGGTCCACTCGGCCTGATTCAGCTCGAAGGTCTCAAATAAACAGCTTTGAACTATTTTGAGAAGCATGAATGGAATCTGAATGACCTTTTTAAAAGCGTCCTACATTGTGCTTAGAAAATAAACAGAAAGCTGAGTCCTTTGGTAATCATCCAGCCTCTTTGTCACTCTGCGGCTGACAGCTCTCGCTAATGGAGTGTGTCTCTGTGAGCTGAGATCAGCAGTTAACCTTAGTTAACCCGACGACAGTGAAGTGACCGTCCTCATGTCACTGACCTCTCCACCTCCACCTCCACCTCCACCTCCACCTCAACACTCGGGGCAGTTAATAGAATCATCCACGGAGGCGCAGCGGCTATGCGTCAGCTATAAAAGTTCTCTTTGATAACCGATACCGAGGTCGCTGCAGAGAAGATTAGTGTTAACAGAACAGGAAAGCCAGTGGATAGGCGATAAAGAGAACTGGGAGAAAAAGGGGAAACAATTTCAGAATAGGTTCATACATTTTTATCACATTTTAAAGATAAATTTATTGCTTCCTTTTCTTGGTAGCCTGAGGGGGAGGAAATTAATGCTGGAGTCCAGGAGGAGGCTGCTCAGACTAAATATTTATGTGCTGTGTGGATTCCTAAATGTAAGACATCGCAGAAATGGCTTTGCTGATATGTGGATGTTTCTTCCAAGTACAACAAGAACACCAAATACTCAGTAATTCAGCTAAAAAATAATGTTTATTTAATCCAAATTGAAGGAATACTTCACCTGCATAAACTTTTCAATATAAATAAGTCATCATGTGTTACCTTGAATATTTGCATAAACCTTTGTTTTCTTCTGTTCCTCCACAGTGAGAAAAGAATCCAAAAACAGTAAACTCTTGATGAACTAAAGTAAACAGCAAAGCTATATTAAAACAGATTGTTTGAAGTTTTACAGAACCGAGAGCAGATTAAATGACATATTTTTGTTAGCCAACCCTGAAGTTAGCATAGCATGGGAGTCTTGCATCATGCCATTTGAATCGTTGCAGATAATAAGCTCTTTGGCAAACACACGTTTCTGAAAGTGACAGGTTTTGTTTGGCAGGATAATCTTCACGCAAATTACACCACGGTTACTTGACTTTAACATCACGACCACTAGCTTCGTACAGGCTCTGACAAATTAACCAGCAGTTTTAACAAGCTAGTGAGACTCTAGTTGAATTATTACTTTATTAGCCTCATCTACAATCTCCAACAGTTTGCAAGAGTACTGACGAACATGACTTGAGGCTCTAAGATGGACGAGTTGGAAGGTGAAGGTATTTAATGTACCTGACAACCATCGTAGTCTCATTTAGCCACATGTTATCAACCATGTATTTAAGGACACATAAAAACTACTAAACTCACATAAAAAACACTTAAACATATTTTATGTCGTACACTAAAACATAAACATCTCTTCCACTTGTGTTAACCACAGACCTTTTTGCATACGTCTTACCAAAAACCCAAAAAATCCTCATTGAGATTAAGAGGGTTGAACCCAGGGTGCTAGCATGCTAACTTACTTCCTGGTTATATAACTAATTTCTGTCTCATTTATCCAGTCGTATGTACCGTATTTCTGAAACTGATGCACTTATGCATATTCCATTCATGAAACACTTTCGCATCAACCTTTTTACAGCCGTGTAGGTGCTCCTGCACAAGCGTGAGATAGATATTTTAAGTAGCTTTGCTGTTATTAAGCGCAGCCCCTATTCACTACAATTCAGCAAGGATTTTCATCCAATGGAGGCATGAAAGAATCCAAGGTAACACAGAGCAGGTGATTCATGAGCATTTTGGCAGGTGAAGTAATCCTTAACCAATTTGTTGAAAGAAAACATGCTCTCATAACTAGTCTTTTATTCATACTTTTATTAAAACATCATTGGCCTCCAACAAGTAAAGAATGTACATAATTATAATAATAATAACAATAATAATAATAATAGTAAACTGAAGAACATCAGAAAAAAGTATTTTCTGTTCTTTTGTTATAGTATTTATGCTTAATCTTTTGTCAATTCTTCAGTGAGGCGTTCTCTGGACTCTCTGCATTCTCGACTTCAAGGCTTCAACTAGTTTTAGAGGAATGTACAGTACAGAAAACAAAAAGTATCTTACCCCCATCATATTAGTATTTTTCTGACATCACTACATATTTTGTCTCATTTGCAATTCATCATACACCACACATGAACCACTCACATCTGTTCCCAAAACAAAATAACCTAAACCTCCTGGAGCGAACACTTGCAGGCACACAAACTCGACTAGTGTGCGTGCACATAGACACACACACACACACACGCGCGCACACACACACACACACAGTAAAACACACGCTTGGATGCCTGCAGTGGATGGTATAGTGCTGAGCGCCAGTGCTTTAATCAGACCTTTGGTCGTAAAGCGTCACACTGACCGAGGCAGCAGCTTCCACAGAGCTCATTCCTCAGCAGAACCGAACACAGAAGGGAAAGCACTCCTCCGCCACCAACCTTGCTCTAGCACGGCACAGATAGCCCCCCATGACCCTCCCTGTCACTCTCTGCTCCATCAGTGCGTCAAGCTGAGTGGTGCGTCCTTTGCTGCTGGAATTCAAAGGAAATGCCACAGATCTGTCGAAAAAAGTGACCTTTAAAAAATACTCACCAAGGGGGGACCAACTGTCCATTTTACACAATGTAATGTCACCGGGCTCGAGCTGTGGAGATTGTCTCTAATAAAAGTTTGAACTTTTAAAACATTTGAAACAATTAAAAACACAATAGCACGATAAAAACCTTGATTTTAAAGTCTGCACGCTGCACTCAGAGTCAAGTGTAGGTTTACAGTATGTTCTGACAGGCAGGTGATGCTGAAAATCTCTTTTATGGTTTCACAGCAGTTCATGTGGGCTTGACAAGAGCTGAATATCATCCTGTCATGCAGCTGATTTCTACCTTCCATTCCTGGAGCTTTCATAAAAAGCAGTCAGTCAGTTTTGTGATGGTGCTCAGTCCAGCGCTGGCGGTCATGTGTCAATGACGTCCTGCGCCGGCGAAGGTTCGTGTGGCAAACTGGTGGCGTTGGGCAGCGGCTGCGTGTGGCTGTTCTGCTGCAGCTCGAGTGCCATGGCGTTCTGCGGGTGGGGGAACTCCTTCACCTGCCGGCGGTACTCCAGGAAGGTGGATGCCTTGGTGGCAATGGCCACCACGTTCTTCCCGACGAAGATGGTGGAAACGCGGCTGTCCTGAAACAGCACCATGTTTACACCCCGTATGAGAATCGTGACCACGTTTATGGTGACCAGGCTCAGGACCGGGTACAGCATCATCTTCTGCGGCGACATGTGCTCGCCCTGCATGCTGATTTCACTGAGCGACACGCAGGGCAGGATGAGCAGCAGGATGTAGCAGTAGAAGAACATCAGGCCCTCGGCCCAGATAGGCAGGCCTGTCCGCTGAGGCTCCCACAGGTTGGCTTGGATATCCAGCAGGTCGAGCAGGTCCAGAGCCACCCAGAACAGACGGCTCCTCATGTCCTCCTTCTTCCGGAAAGTTCTCACATATTCCATACTATCTAGAGCCACTAAAACCAAGTATAAACCCGGCACACATACAGATAATAATAACGTCAAAGCCTTCCGGGCAACTGTCTCCAAACTCTTCCTGTCTGCCTTACAATTCTGAAAGACAAAGTAGAGCTTGATCTCCAGAACAAAGATGTACAGAAACCAGAGGATCATGGCGTATCCCCGCCGGGCGGTGCGCACCTCGGCCCCCACCCAAACTGCCACGTATCGCAGCACTATGAGGAAGCACACATCCCCGACCAGCACTATAATGCACACACCGATCTTTCTGGGACCCTGGTTCTGCTCCACCAGGTAGGCGTCCATGAAGGCCATGCTGGTCATGATGACGATGGTGGTCAGGCACACGTGGCGTTTGTCTGGGGGCGGCAACACCATGGCGAGGGCACCTGCTGGCTCTCTCTCTCACTCCCCAGCTTTCAACAGCAAAAAATAGTCCAGAAGGTAAAAACGGCACTGTGTCCACTCCAAACCTTTCACGGTTGGAGTAAAAAAAATTGTATTTAAGGTGCTCTGACAGCTGTGGCGTGCACAGGAGCAAATGTCCCGCAAGTGTGTCTAATATTAGAATAAAACTATAAGTCACTGCACTAATAGTCCGTAGAGGGTGACGGTTATTGCAGTGTAGTAGCAGAGCGGTGTGTGGATTCAGCGAAGAGATGCTGGCTGCTGATTGCTCTCAGACCATGTGAAAACAGGAACATCACCTCGTTACTCAACGCACTTCCATTGATCCGCCTCTGCTCCTGAGTAGCAACTACACCGAGGGCTCTACAGCTGACACACCATGACTGATAGTAATCCACACACAGTCAGATGGAGAATACTCTGAGAGCAGGCTCAGTCTAAAGCACATGTGATGGGTTTTTGGGACACAGTGCTGCAGCGCAGAAACGTTTATGGAGGTGTTTATTTTGGTATGATACCGTGTAGGAAGCAGGAGTTGTACGCGTGCCCGCGCCGCAGCTCAGCATGTGCGAGGAATTCCTCTTTGGATACTCCTGTAGACGGTGGTGCAGTGTGTGTGGCTCCGTGCAGTCCTGCAGTGTGTGTGAAGGGAAACGGCGGAGAGAGAGGAGAGGAGTCTGCAGTGGCCAGGGGCCCTCAGCCGCCATAAATCACAGAGACAGCAGGTCAACGGCCCATGAGGCCTTGCGTCCGACGCCGGCTTCCCTGGGGGGAGGCTCTTACATCAGGCTGAAGATCCATCCTTCCTCCCCCTCCTCTTGCCACGTGCCAGCTTCTCCACAGCCTAGAAGAGGGAGAAATAAAGAGGAGAAAAGGGGGAGGGCAGAGGAGAAAGAAACCTGTCAGCACTACTGGGCCATATAACAGTTTTCATTGCCAACGGCCCTCCACATATGAGGAGCCAAGTAATGTGTCAGCTTGGCTCAAATATAGCCTGTTTCACTATTGATAGGGCAGACATATTGCACACGTTACAGTAAGACTGCTCCAGGATGCCATTACCTCTCTATTGTCTGCGATGCGTCACAAGACATCTGGATGCATGGCTTAATATACTCCGATGTTATTATATTCAGCATATTTGGGCTCATAATACCCAGCAGTTTGATAGTGGGAGATGAATTAATAGAGGATTCATTACAAGAAGTTGCAGAAACCAATTTTAAAGTCTCATATAGTAGCTAACTGCTCGGCTCCTCTTTTTCTTGCTTCTTGTATTACTTGGCAGCAGTTTTTCTTCTGAGGCGAGGGTAACATGGGGAAAAGGATGGCAGAGAGTTCTTTTCCTGCAGTTTGTTTCAGTCCTTCTGGTGTACTGTAGTTTCTCATCCGAAAAAAGGTAATTGTGATTACAGTAAGTAGAAAGTCACATTTGTTTGCTGGAGGATTTCTAGCACTCAATACTCGTTACATTTAGGGCATCAGGACTAACTGAGTGAAAACATCTTCAGTCACATTATACCTGCGTTTGAGGTTTATAAAATGGCGATGAACGTGTCCAAACTCCTATAATAACATACTTTTAAGTAGGCTAAGACAAATAACCAATCATACACGATTGTAAATCATATCCAGTGAAATAAAAGAGTAATCAAACATTGGAAATAAATATCCAGCAACAAAATGCAGTGGTGATGATAATGTTCATAACAGAGAATGGTGGTCAGCAACCAAAGCCTAGTTTATTAATTTAGTTTTAATGTTTAATTTTTGTTGTCTTCTAATGTATACCTTTGATATTGTGCATGTTGACAGTTCAAAATGGAGATAAAAGAAGAAAGACAACCAAGGGAGTTCTGTAACGAGATAAACAACGAGTTCACCTGCGGTTTGCATTTTCTGAGAGCCAAAATACTCCAACAGATGTGAAGTAAACCAAAAAACTCAAGGTTCATCATGCTCTCTGTCATAAACAGACGAGCTGGTAGGCCTCAAACTGGCATAGGTTGCAATTGACTCAAACTGGAAAGAAAGCGGTGTGATAAAGACCGTTCTTCTGAAAAAATACCGAGTACTTGTTAAATAAGTTTCTCTATCTTATCACAGGTACTATCTTCAATTCAGAGTTTTATATTTAAAGCTATTGGACACAAACTCGACCTTTCCTAGCTCCAATTGTTTGGGTTTACCAGGCAATAACAGCCTCCAAGGTCGATCTGCTGCATTCATCTTATTCTGTCTGTGCTCTGTGTGGACTGAAAGGCATATCTTGGTTCATGCATATTCAATGATTAATCCAAAGTACACACAGGAGCCATATGTGGTTACACTTTAATAGCTTGACCTCTAACATCTGGAAGAAGTTTACTGTGATACATCATTGATTGTTAATGTCACTTCTCCTTGCGAGTCACTTTATTAAAACACCTTCCAACTTAAAACATCTGGAGCATCCTAGCTCATTGGTGCAGTCCACCACCTGTAATTTCCTAAACACTGCTGTTTATTTAACGCAGCATATGTTGAACGGTACTGTTCTTTTTTCATAGTGTGCTATTTTGAATGCAGTGTGTTTGTGTGGTTTTGCTAGCAGCCAATCACCACAAGCATTTTTCGATTAAACGCGGCATTTCTTTGGCCCACTGCAGCGACAACCCATACTGTCTGTGCTTTATTGTAGTGGAGGCAGGTGGATTTGGCAGAGTTGGTAGTTCAGCGTGCCAAGATGCAGCAGAAACATTCAAAAGTATGGCTTTACTACACATGTGCGGCGACTGATAAAGATAAACGCAAATGAGTGCTTCCGTTTACATGTTACCATATTGGTATTGGCATCCATTGAAGGGCACTGCACAGCCATAAACATGTAAATGTTCCATCACCTTCCCTTGAATTTCCATTTACAGTCTATTTTTGCTGAATGATGTTTCAAGGTGTTCCTGTTTTGACCCGTTTAGTATTCCAGCTGATGTGTGTGTCGGAGCGTGTGACGGGTTGGGTCAGGGGGGGCCTCTCATCAACAGTCCAGTCGGACGTTTACAGCACTTTCTAAAAAAGAAACTGTGCAGATGCCGAGCGCTTAACTCGCCAGCGGGAGCCCACCTTGTGCACTGGCCTCATCCATAAATAACGCAGCGTGTCTAAATATTAGCATAGCGAGCAAACAAGTCCGGGTAAGAGAAAGTGAAATGTGTTAATTGAGCAGAAACATCTCCTTCGGTTCGAGCGTGTTGAGCTTCGGCAGAAACTAGAATTATCTGTTGCTGTGTTCATTTCTGTCTGCTGTCACCGGATCTTTCAGGCAGAAAACGAATTAATCGCATTAGTATTTCTGTCAGCTGAGGTACATTTCAAATCAAGATCTGACTGTATCAGAGAGCACTGGCAGCGCTCCTGTAACCAAACTTATTTGGCTTAGACTACTGACCATGAAACCTCTGACTCTACATCATGGAGCCATCCCAAAATCTTCCACCGAAGAAAAGTGAGAAGAGAGAAATTTTCGTTGACATACAGACCCAGATCAAACTCTCTTCAAAGCACAGAACAGGTTACACCTGAACTGGTCTGCCAAAGGTTATTTCAGTATTTCTCTACACACCTCAACGTGATAAAACAACCGAAGACTTCAAATGCCTGCAGTGTGTATAAACATGAAATATAGATCTTAAAGGGGCACTACTGTGTATCAGTGTTGATGGTGGACCAACCAGAAAACAGATGGAGGTCAAAATCAATGTAACAGGGAGCGGCCCAGCGGCAGGAACCACAACACCTGCGGCTTAAATCTGGCCTCGGACTTTTGATGCATGAAGCTGCTTTTCTCTCACCCTCATTTTCTGTCATCTCTTCACTAATCTCTGCTAATAAAAGCGCCAAGTTTTAGAGTTGGAAAGGCTTTATTAGACGATAAAGACTTTTATTCATCTGTTGTTTTAAAGGCTGAAAGGTGCTTTCTATGACTTGGTCTGGAAGCATTTACACACTCACTCCTCCCTACTCACTACACAATGAGCTCATCAGCAAAATTTGAAAGATTTTATTTTATCGACGCCATTAATTATTAATAATGTTGCACCATTTATTTGTGCCAAAAAAAAACCCTCAGCGGTTGCACCATCCATAATAATGTCACAAGTTTGGACACACCTTCTCGTTCAATGATTTTTCTTTACTTTTTATTTTTTTTAACATTGTAGATGATGCTGAAAAACTATGATGGAAAACGTATTGAATTATGAAGTAAAAATAGTGTTAAACAAACCAGAATACGATTCATCAATCAATGCGTCAGCTTCATGAGCTGCTCATTCGGAGCGGTTTTCAGTTCAGGTGCAACGCGTCAAGAGTTAATTTTTTTATTTTCTCACTTTTATCTGTTAGAGAAGATCAAAACAAAAGGTGGCTACTTAATAGTACTTAATATTGACATCCCCTTAAAATAATGGGGGAAATGGTATGAGAAAACAAATAAAACTGACCCTAAAACATATGCTGTGACTTAGGCAATCAAATATTTTTTTGTGGTAAAAGGCCACTATTTTAGCAAGGTGGCGATATGATGCTCGGTAAGTGGTGACCAGTTGTTAATTACTCTTTAAGGATGCATTGTGGGATACTTTTCATTCCGCTGTAAAGGAAATTATATTCCTCTATATATTTCAAACACAAAAAAATGGCAAACTAACTACCATTTTCCATTAATTCCTCCCTTTATTAGCTGAAACTATTGACTTAAATTAAGTTAAATAAGCTTTCATTCATGTTGTAAAGAATAGCATTAAGCTATCTGACTCTCTAGTTGTTGTGCTGGCTGCTGTCTCCAACTATGTAGTTAACATATAAAGCAAACTAACTTATTTCCTAACCACTGAACCTTTTTCTAAAAGAAACGTATTGTCATTTAGAACAGGTGAGTTTTTAAAAATGAGAAGCCCATGAGCGCGCCACTGCCTGTAGCTGAGCAGACATGAAGGTAGCATTGATCTCCTCTAACTCTCAACATTAAAGCTGTCAAACTATTCCTGCAGAGAATAGATTTTTGTCAAGACAGACAGCAGCACTTTTTTTTTGGAAATACTTTATTCCAAGGAAGTTTCACATCCTTGAAACCCCAACTTCAAACTAAAACACCTTTTTAGCCTTATTAGAAAGTGGCACCAAGGTTAGAAGAACATCAATAACGTGAGAAGTGCTGCAACCTTTCTGACAGAAACTGAAGGCCAAGGTTTGAATTTGTGCTCTTGCCATTTGAACATCAGCTTAGAAAAACAATTGCTAACCTTTTAGTTAAATTGATTGGATTCATTTTAAAAAGTCAATCCCGAAATGCATTACAAATTGTTCAATCACTGTGTTTACTTTTCTAAATCGAAGGCTTCTATTTCACTCCCATTTTTGACTAACCAATCTTGATATGAGAGATTTAAGTACGCGATAAATAAACATGAGTTTATCTTCCGCCGTGCTGTGTGAAATCACCAAAGAAAAAAGGGGCTTTTGAGGTTTTTGAATGAGATCCAAAGATTGTGGAGGTTATTTTTCATCAGAAAATACCACACTTGAAGAACATGAACTCTATCTACACCCCTGAAGGATGTACAGAAAAAGAACAAGCACTGATCTTTAAAGCTCTCTGCAGGAAATTTCAATGGACTCATTGTGCTGTGTCACTGTGACATAACCTGTGTGTTGAAGAAGAAAAATAACATGTAACATCTAATACCATCTGTCAGAGGAAGCCCAGCTGAAGACGGGCACGACACCAGAATGAGCCTCATTTGTAATCCAAGCATGAATTTGAATGTCTAAAACCCATTATGTAGAACAGTGCCTAAGTAAGAGATTAAATTCATAAGATGGTGATTAATTGACTGATTAGCAGAATGCTGTGGATCATTAACATGCTATAAGGAAGGCTGCTCCCACATATACAGTACATCACATCATCATTTAAATGCCATTAATTATCAAAAAAGACTTTGAGATTGTTTCCCTAATGAACGGATTACAGCGACGCGATAATATGAGAGTGCTAAATTGGATGGTTTGAACCTCCCAGGAATTATAACTCCAGCTGCGAAACACGAATCCCAAGATGTCATCGGCGTGGTTCGGCACTACACGGCTGCCCTGCGGAACAGGAAGCTGATGAACTTTGGCAGTAATAGATGATTATTAATCCTTTATGTCATATTCAGTAGGAAAGTGCCTTTGTCTGGGTGCAATGATGACAGAAGTGCCCCGCTCTGTTTTGCATATTCTGTTCGGCATTTATAATGTAGAAGATTAGCCCAGGGTGTCAGCGCAGAAATAGAAAAAGAAGAGAAAGAAATGTCCATTTCTATGTGATTTGACAGCTATGTCGACTAACATCGCACATCTTTGCTTTTTTCCTCAGTGAGAGTATGTGGGCCTTTCATGCAAAACCTAAGTACGTCACAGACTCAAAATCACATTTTAATGGCCTGGAAAAGCCATGAATTAATAAAAGTTTTCACAGCGATCTTGGGTGCGTACCTTTCATATAGTGTAAGAAAGGAAATATGTTATTGTCCGTAGCTGCTGACCCATTTAACGTGTAACAATAGTCTATTTAATTACTTGTACAATTCATTTTCTGTCTGTGTTCCATCTTTCCTGTGCCAGCTCAAAGTATTTTACTGATTGTGTTTTTATTATATCTGTTTAAAAAATCATCTGTTGCATGATTTGTAGGAAACCCCCAAAAAGTAACAGGGGACAATGGCTTTTTTTTTTTTTTTTACATGCTTAAGCATGTAACACTCATATTGCAAACACGTAACTATTGCAGCGAGTTAAAATGCTACACACCCTTTTTTAAAAACATTAATTTTTACTATTGCCTACTCATAATTAAGTTCATATGCCAAAAACAAAACAGGTTCAGTTTAAAAAGAAAATAAAAAAAACTTTGGATCATAATTTCAAAATGCGTTAAATGTTTTACATGACATTTAATGCTGCCTGTGAGGTTGCACTGTGTTAGAATAGTGCAGAGGATCTGAAACTAAAGGCCTGTGTTTATGCTTGATTAAGGCTGATCCCCACTCGACTATGCCACGACACGTAACTTCAAAATCTCATTTCAATAGCTTTAAACTGTCATGCATTTATTAAAGTTTTCAAAACTTTAAAGGATTTGTCACAGAATTTTGAGAGCATAACCTTTAACATAGTGTAACAAAAGACAGATTTTATTTTCCTAGCTTTACTTTGTGTTTGTGCATAACAACTTTCTCTTCACTATCACGTACATTATTGGCTGTTTTAGCTCCTTGCGTGTATGCTAGCTCAAAGTACTCACATGAATGAGTTTGGACTGAAGTTATGTAGCGTGATTTGTAAAACATCCAACAAAACACAAAATTTAGAAAGTATGACATCCTGCATTCATGTATCGATCGAAAATGGTAACAATGGGACACTCCCTGCCGTCAAAACATGAGGGGGCTAATTTACATGGGTTGTTATTGTTAATTAACTGAAATGTTAGGTTTGGATAACAAAAACACTTGTTTATGGTTAGGGATAAAAAAAATAGAGTTTGGTTAAAAAGTTAAAGGCATAAAAAGAAATTTCAAAATAAAAGCTTGTAGCTGTAGCAAGCTTTAAAAAGATGGAACATATTGGTATTATATGAAACTTGGAAACCTAAGGATATTGATACTACCCATGCCAGGAAGGGCTGTAAATAATGCTCCAAAGTTTCTGCATGATTGAATGATTCCCCCTATTTACAACCAGAATTTGAACAGACATTAAATCTGATACAGTTTGGCTACAGATTGTATTGGAAGAAGGCGACATGCCCATCTGGTCACATCTTCAAATGCATTAAGAATACACACTCAGACAGTATAATCAGCTCTGTTTTCTATCTCGTTTGAAAGCCAGCGCCAGATTAAAAAAAGTGCTTCTAAAGCTTCTCTTTCTGTAAACAACAGTGTATTGAGTGTATTGTGTATTGTGCAGTTTTTGTAGTGAACATGAACTATTAAAGATTGGAAAAGATGGCAGTGTAGTTTCCCAGACAATAATTAAAACTTAGAGTATCTCACACAGCTGCAGAACACGGACCGGCATGGAAAGTTTTGAAATGTTGCCCATGAAATTGTGCCTTGCTGTAGGTTTCGGCTTTGCTTATATGCTTCGATTAATTATGGTGCACTAAATAGGCAGCACAGTGAGCTGGGGACTGGCAGCACAACATTTCTTCACAGAGGGAAGGCTATTACTGTGTCTGTGGTCAGGGCCATTATCTCTCTAAACAGCTACAGTTTCCTTGTCAGGCAGTTATATTAACAGTTAGCCTCCCCGAGTGGCCGCAGGCTTCCGCATGGATCACAACAAGGACAAAGGTTGGGGCAGCAAGTGGCATTACTGCTATTTTTTTTTGTTTTTTTCTGCAGTTGTTATAAAACACCGTGGAGAAGGTCTGTATGGGTCAAAGAACAAGACAGCCAGTACAACAGGAAGAACAGTAGTTTGGCACTGGATTCTTCCTTCTCCACCATGTGGGAAAAACATCAGCTCAGAAGCATATAGGCTGTTTGAACGCTGCTTTTTCCAGGTGCTGCTTTTAAATATGCACAGAATAAGGTTCCCTCTCAGATGCTCAATTATCTTAATTACCTGTGTTCTCGCTATTGATGTTTGTCTCTTTTGACACCGCCACAGAGCTGGAGGATAGTAAAGTCTTCCAAGCTTCAAGAAGCTTTTCTTTTAATGCTGAGGTGTTCTGACACTTCACACACCTTGTGAGGGCTGTGAGCCTCGCACTTGTTTACAGCAGCAGAAAAAAAAAAAAAAAAGTCATTTTCATCCTGCAACTGTGGAAGGTACGCTCTGTTACCTGTGGGCTTCAAAGAAGACGAAGATGTTTATGCTTTTGGGAAAGCCGTGTTGTTATGCATTAAATGTATCATATTACATCCCCAACTCTGCTTTCACTCCACGCTTGTGCTCTCCTTTCAATCGCCTCAACGCCCCGAGGATGATCAAATGTTTGAGTCAGTGTCAGCAACACTGCAGCGGGACGGCGTGGGTCTCCAGAGCGGTCCGTTTTGTTCGATATTTATGTCAGGTTGTCTTCATTAGGGCCGGAATGAGACCCATATGTCGTGTTGGCTGCCAGCCATCTCCATCATCTCAGCAGGTGTTCTGCGCCGTCCTTTGTGTTACAGTCAGCGCTCGGCTAGTTTTGGGAGAGGTGGCAGATTGCTTTGAGTTCGCCCAGTACACAGCTCAGCACAGCTCAGCTGAACAAACGCTCGTACACACACATAAAAGACTCACGTGCGTGTATGAATGCACACACTCTCTTTAGACTGAAAGGCGCCTGACAGGATGGCCATCTGCAGGTCACGTCTTTATCCTGTCTTTCACAGCCTGATCTGTAACCGCACGCTGATCACATACATCCCCACTGATTATAAAATACCAAGGTATTATATCCCCAAATCCTGTGAGTATGTTTCAAGACGTGCCCACGATACCTGACTGTTCAAACATGTCAGCTTTATCCTCCCCCGGCGCACTGAACAATGTGTGACACCTCTCAGCACATTTCCTTTAAAACACCATACTCAGCTGCCTCCGTATGGCTTTAACCTTGTCTGTGAGGCATTAATCACAGTGTTCGGTGTATCTGCTGCATTTAATGTTGAGGTGGACGGTATTGAAATTCCAAACATGTCTGTTTCGCATTTTGTTGTCAATATTTCTGGCAGGTTTAGTCCTTTCCACCTTTTTTGTGCAATTTAAAGCCACATGCTTCAATTATTCCAAACACAATACACACAGTCTGTATGTGACTAGCTGCTCTCTTCTCTTGTTTTCTTGTTATCCTGGTATAATATGCTTGTAATTGCTTATGAGGTTCTACTGGGTTAGAATACTGAGGAGGATCTGAAAGTATAAGGAGAGGCCCGCGTTTTGTAGCTAAGCTTGTTTTTATCACCCATTATGCTTGATTAAGGCTGATCCTAACTCTACTTTGCCATGTCACATTGTGTGTGCTTTAAGAACTGAAGGTTCATTTCAGCACATAACTGTAACTAACCCAATCTGTATTTGGGCTGTCTGTGCTTTTTAAATGGTCGTGGGTGTTGATCAAACGCCGGCAAAATCAAACACGCTGCAGATGACAAAGGCTGGATAGCTGCTGTGCAGGGGCAGCCTCCCATAATAGGCATTGTATAGGGTTAGATGTAGAAAGCAGCTCCAAAGTACTTCCCTCCAACTTGGCCCTCAGATGCAGAGACAGGGGGCTTTTCAACATGACAGACGCGTCTTTTTCTCCCCTGCCAACTCTCAAACGGCCATAATGTGCGCGGCGTCAATCAAAGTGTATTCTTTATTCACAAAGCTGGGGAGAGGATCAAAGGCACCGTGCCACAGTGACTCACCATCAAAGTGAAGAGCAGCCCTCTGACATCCCACCCAGCACTTAGTTACTGACACAGGGGGAAAGATGACTAGTTGCCCAACGTACACACAGGAGAAGAGACGCTCTCTAGACTTGGAGTGCTGTCTTGTTAAAGTGGCTTCCACTGTGAAAAGTTAAACCTTTTTGTTTAACAAATGCACCTTCTCCACTTGAAAAAGACTAAAAAAGAAAAAAGACTTTACACTGTGCAGGAAGTCCTGACGTCACTCAGAGCACCACGCCACTCTTCCTCTGTGAGCGTCTGCAACTCAAGGCAATCCTTCATTCAGGGTTGCTTTCATCTGCCTCTCTGAGGAAGTGCATCCTTGGGTTACCATTTATATTTTGCCATCAGTCAGTATCTACGGCACAGTAAATTGGATTGCAATCCCAATATGGACTGGTGCAATATCCAAAGTCTAGAAAGATGCAATATTAAGGCCAGATGCATAACAATGCATATACCTTCTTGAATAAGCATTGTTGTGCTGCCAGATGCCCCACCTGAAAAGTCTTTGACTACAAACTTGAGAAACATAAAAAAAATCCCAGCATAACCATTTTAATATATTTTTTTCAATTAAAACTAGGAAAAAACAATGGAATAAAATGTACATGTCCTTATGTCCAATTGCAATATCAGTCAAAAATAATTGCAATTTTGTATTCTTCCCGAGTCATGCAGCTGTTATGATTTCAACAGTTTTAAACCATAATATTTGTTAAATTTGAAATAAATCCCACTGCAGTCCTCATTGGATTTTGGGTCCGTGCCACCCACACATTCTTCTTTTTAAATTTAAGCTGTTTCCTCCGCTCTACAAACTGTTAACCACCTTTGGCCTTCTGTTGGCACCATAACCTGGTACTCGACTGGCTCGCCTCTGCCAAGCCTGGGACCTTTAACCCATGATGATCTTTTGGGAAATGGTGTTTCTGCTTAAAACAACAATCTTCCGTTATTATTCCATTACTCTAGAAATATTTAATGAAAACAACATGACATGCTCTTGAGGATGGTTATATTCCAGCATTGCATTTTCATAATTATTGTTATTGACGAATGTTGATATGAGGTTTCTACTCAGTGTTTGTAATATTTGATATAAGTTGAAAGCCTAAATCAACACAAACACATAGGGATCAGATTAAGAAGGGATCACGTTAGCCTGAAAAGAATGAAACAGCAAGTCATTCTGAATACCTTAAATTTAGCGTTTCTGTGCACATTTGGGTGGCAAGCTGTAAATTCAATACTTACTTATTATGACATAATGAAATTCATACAACAAAAGCGTCATTTTCCCCATCCAGCCGAGAAACATGAGCTTTCATTTAGTTCGTCTCTGGCCACCAGAACCATGTATGACCAATATTCACACTGTTTTTAATTTCACATCTGTTTTGGTTTCTACCAACTCCTGAGGGAGATTTCTGGCTCTATCTGCTGTTTGATGTTGGACCAGTAGGTTGTGTTTGGTAAAAAACATCTGCCTGCTGAGGCTGGAATCGTGGTTGGGTTATCTGGTAAGATAGTATAAGAAAAACAACAGTAAGACCTTTGCAGACCCTAAAACTATAATAATGAGCTACTGGATGCATAACCCGATCTGTAAATCTGAAAGAAACTGCAGAGTTGCTAATATTTCATTTCTATAAGTGGACGTCTTCACAATATATGCAGCCATTTCAGCCATTGTTCATGTGAAAGTATTGATTGGTGCAGCTTTAAAGGTAAAAACCATGATGTTCTGCCAATAGTACATGCTGTTTGAGTGGATTGATGCTGCAGCAAAAGGCTATGAAGACTGCTTTTGTCATTGTTAAATAGGACAAAACGAAATAAATCCAGCTTTTGTCATTGTTTAAGAGGACAAAATGAAATAAATCCAGGGAGAGATGGGGAAACGCTGCCGCTACTGCTGTCCGTGTAAACCTGATCCTATAAAAGGAAACCCCACTCAGTTTAAGAATTATTGCAGGTTACACCTCTGATCTTGGACATTACAGTTGACCTACAAAATACACTTTAATACCCAAATGTGCTTTAGCCTCTAATGCCGCTGTCAGCTCTGATCAGCGAAACATAACCTCATCCTCTGGAAATAACCTCTCATTTTCTCTCACTTTTATCAGAATTCCCAGATTGCAGTCAGTGAAGCAGGACCACATATAAATCCCAGCAGCTTTGTCCTCGGCTTTTGGTTTTGCGACTTAAATTTGAGTAATAACAATTAGGAATTGGCTGAATAATTAAGTCTAGCTTCCGTTTAATCCCTTCCGTTGAAAAAACACACCTTCAAGCACATACTGTAACTACCCCTCACACTGATAATTGGATTGTCTTTTCAAGTGATTGTTGGACACCCCTTTAATTTTTTAAATTGAGGGCCACGAAAGAGCATAAAGTGCTGCAGTGATTACCATTACCCCTCATCTTTGCACACACACATGCTCAGACAGATATCTCTGGCCTGGCACTGGAGCTTTAGCATGGTAACACACTATTACACACTCCTCTAGCTTTTAATTCTCCCATGCACCCATGCAAGAGTTTAACGAGCATATTGATTTGCCCATGCGATACCAGCTCTCAAATTCATTTCTCTAATGATAATTTGGGTGTGTGATCGCCCAGGCACAGAAGTGATTTTTATCCAGCGGTTTTACAGGGAGATCCATTTAATCTTTGTGTCAATAACCCCCACCTCCCTCCCCTCTCCTAAGCTTGCTCTTTTGCCATGCCTTGCAATTCCTCCTCCTGTGTTCACTGTCGCCATTTCTAATCTGGCCACCCGGAGGGAGGAGGCATCCATATACCTTATTCCAGTCACGCTTCCTTTCTGTTTGCTTTCCATCCCACTTGAGGGTAAAATGACTTCCCAAAGACATCAAAACCTCACTGGTCCTGTTCAGTATAGTTTCTGTATTGGGGTAATGCAGCAAATAGCGGCTGAAAATGAAGAGAAAACACACCAAACAGTGTGGCGCGATTACATATAGATTCAATGCAATCACCTGAAGAAGCGTACTTGAAATTTTTCTGCCGACTGAGTGTGTTTTTCAAAACCTTCTCCTGCAAAGCATTACCATGATGCATCCAAACTCCATTTACTAAAGAAGTATTTTAACAGATGTTTACTGAAAGTCTTGCAGACGGACCTGACAAACCTTGAATTCAGACTTTTTTTTACACGTCGGCATCATGATATAGTTAATTCAACATCCTGTTAATCCACTTATTGCGTTTAAATTACTGCAAAATCTGTTTATTCCATGTTCAAACCACCCCGGCAGTGGCACTCATCCAGACATGTCCTGGAGATGGTGGTGAAATTCACTGAGCTGTGTGCAGCTTTCCATCCAGCTCGAGGGTAAAATGACTTCCCTAAGATATCAGAACCTCACAGGTCCTGTCCAGTTTCTGTATTGAGTTATTGCGGCAAATAGGGGCTTAAAGGGAATCTTCATGGCATGTCACAACCTATAAAGTCAATGTAATGATGTGAAATTGGTGTCGGGGGATGTAAATGGTGTGAAAACACCTGTAATTTTTTCAACTGAAGAGAAAAAAATGTGTGGTTAGTGAAACCTGCCTCACATAGCCCTGATCCATCCAAACTCCATTAAGGAAACAAGTATTTTAAATGTTGTTTGCTTTAGTCTTGCTGAAGACCTGACAAAGCAGGAGTTCAGACTTTCTGCACCTTGTCATCATGATGTAATCATTTTGTTATCCTTTTGTTCCATTCATTGCAGTTATATTCTAGCAAAATCTGTTTATTGTCAGTGCACACAGCTGCAGCGGCGGTCATCCAGAAAGCCACAGTTCTTGGAGATGCAGCAAAATTCACCGAACTATGAGCCTCTGTTTGATGTCATGAACCCAGACATGGCAGTGTTTGGTTTTTACAACCGCTCCAAAGCACTAATAAATGTCATTTGGCTCGTTGATCACAAAGAAATTGCGGAAAGAAACTTGCAAATTAAAACAAACGACCCCGTGGTCAAACTCATCAGAGTAACGCAAGGTGGAAATTACCTTTGGGTTTGGTGTGAACTCACCAACAAAGTTCTAGCAGGAAGCCTTTAACCACCACAGCTCTTTGTTTTGTATCCTATTTCAACACCCACTTATCTGCTGCTCCCACTAGTTTGCATAAAACAGATGTGCTCCGGCAGGTAAAAGGGCAAGACCATTCACCTTCATGCCGTCCTCTGAGAGCAAAGCGAGCAGAGAAAAAGGAGGACAGGGATGAGGAAGAGGGAGAGAGATTGATGCAAGAGAGCAAGGGTTGCTGTTCCACGTGATTGAATAAAAGGCAAAAGAGATGCGATACAGGGAGGCTTTGAAGTGCTGCTAATGAGCTGGGAGTTAAAACGCATAGCTTTGCAGAGGAAACAGATTTAAATATTACTAGTCGGGGACTGATGAGAGTAAAAACCAGGCAGAAAGAAGCAAGAAAACGTCCCTTTCAGCAAGTCATTTAATCTTACGTTCCGTCTTTAAAACTTATTTTCCATAAAGCAAGTGAGAGAAATCCATTGATCGTGCGAGAATGTTCCCCGTTCTACAGATAATAGGTTTTTAAGACCCAATACGAGATCATTTACCTTAAGTGGAGATGTTTGGCAGCCAATGTCTGATTCTATTCATGTGCTTTCTTTTTTACATCTGTGAAGTGAAGCCGGGTATTTGACAAAACGTTGCAAAACTTTGAATGTGTCTCACGGGCAGGGCGCTTGCTGAAGGCTACACCTGCTTTGTATGATAATGAAATGGAAAACAATATTTCACTCAGGATTAGACGACTGTTTGCCGTGCGGCTCGCTGAGGAGTGTCGAATTTTCTTGGCAACTGCCGCCGCTGAGGTGTGTCTGGGTTTGGCTCCGAAGTTTAGGAGTGCTGTGCGGCTCTGAAAGAAGGAGTCATGAAATTCATATTTACTCAGTGGAACCGAAACGGAAATAATTGAACAACTGTGATGATTCTGCTGCTGGATGCGGCTCGTCTTCCGCATATGACCAGTTGTGTCCCTCAGGCCTAATTATGAGCGTTGTCTACTAAGGTTTTACAAGCAATTATGGGCAGTGTCACTGTGAGCAGGCTGGCAGCTTTTGGCACGTTGGTATGAATCTGCTCGGCAGTATGCAGTTTTTGATGTGTAATTCACAGTACAGGCATAATTTGGCTGTATGTTGAAAATGTGAGGACTGTGAGGTTATTGTGCTTGCACTTATATGTATGCAATTACAGCAGTGTAATCAACTACTGATTACTGATTACTCCCTTGTAGTTGCACACTTCAAATTCAGGCCAAATCTGTAGGTACATTGTGAAAACATACATTTTTCTTTGCTGTCTGGCCTATTTTCTGTACACTAACTGTTGGGTACAATTCTCAGAAACTTACTTTTTTCGCTTGTAATGTCATTGTGCATGCTTCTTCTTTCTTTGGCATCAAATGAGGCAACGTTTCCAACAATGGCAGACAATTTCTTTTTTTTAGAATGACGAGGAAAAAGACACCTTTGCAGAAATACTCCTGTATGTGTGGACAGGAGCCTTACTGTGAACAAACCCACTGAATGTCAACAAAACCTGTGCGGTTATTTCAGTAGATGTACATCATCTCCAAAGACACAATATGCTAATTATACAACATTGGAGTTAGCAGGAGACATACTCATCTTCTTTTGGGTGGATGGGAGCTGCCTCCTTCCGTCTCCAGCTCCCGTGCCAAGTTAACATGCAGCAGACATGTGTCTTTGCTGAACCCACAGAGTGGAAACTGATAACAACCTCCCCAGAAATTCCTGGAAAGACGGCAAACAAACCGGCCTCCCTGAAGTGTCAAATTAGGGAGCGTTTCCTGGAATAA
>JAOWBC010000383.1:12594862-12605148 GCA_028566105.1 Hypoplectrus providencianus | reverse complement strand
GAAAGTTGATTGCTTTAAAACAAAGTGAAATCTTAATTGTTTTCCAGCTCATATGATTAAAATGACAATTTGGTTTAATAAACAAGAAATGTTTTACAGTTTCTTTATATTTACATATAAGGTGAATGGAAGCTAAGCTGTCCAGCAGCTTATATAAGATGTTTCTATTCCACCATCATGTGTAGCCACCTGTTTTTTACTCACAGGTTTGTTGTACTTTTGGGTAAGAAAAGTATCTGTTCACTGCTGTATCCCTGCTGGACAACTATGTTTTCTTCATAGGCTATAGAAACATATATCTCTACAAAATTAAATCCAACCTTGCAACCTACTCTGGCTTTAATTGAGCATTCTGCATAGAAATTACATTTAAACGCTTTGACCTCATCTGTCAAATCAGCCATTTCACAGTTTGAATACAAACTCAAAGAGTACAGCTGCCTCAATGTGGATGAAACACAAAAGGTCCATAGTAGACGGCTGGATAAAGAAATGGAAATGATTGGGGGCCTAGTATTCAAAGTCAATGAAAGCACACATTGTGAGTGTAAAAGCTATAACATATGAATGAAATTCAATTCATTCAGTCAGGTCAGAAAGAAAACATTCTTGAGGGATGTTTGCTTCACTGTATGCACTGAAAAGATCGAAGAGTTCATAGAGGTGACATTTCAGTTCCAAACCATGGCAATACTGCACAGCTTTTAAAAAAAAAATGTTGTCATGTCTGTTCATTCTCTTGAAACCCAGTATTTTTACACATGTAGACACATATTAGATGACAACTATCATTAGTATTAGAATTAGATTCTAGTGGTGGCAAACGGCAAAAACAGTTTCCGATAGCTCCGGTTTTACAGCGGTTTTGTGGAGTCCAAAAGTTAAAAAGAAAAGATATAATTATTTCCCAAATTCTCAACATGTTTTTTTATTCAGCAAAAATATTCTGCTTCATTTGCTGGTGTTTAGCCTACAAAAAACAGCATTTTCACTGTGGTCCAAGAACTAATTGCTCTCCCGGTGGCTGAGCTCAAAGGGAGGCACGCACCTGTACTAATGGAGTGTAACAGCAAACTGGAGAGTTACATTCATTAAAAAAAGTTGATTTAAAAGATGACTCCATGGTGCATGGACAATCCTAAAAAAGGGGGAGTCCTTGATGAATTGAAGTAAATGAGGGCTGCATGTAATTACACCAACACTGTATCAACTCACACACATCTGAGGTGCCTTTGTGCAAACCTGAGACTCTTAATGTGTTTTAAACAAGAAGGTTTCAGCCAAAATGTGTTTGGAAAACTATAATTGAAGGTAATACAGGGTGATTAATTGATAAATAAATGTCATTGTGGGGGGGAAGTATTCCTTCAAAGAAAGCTCATTAATACAATGAAACACTTCAAATTGAGGATTCTGTTTGAGGTTTATTAAATGTATTTTAAATAAACAAAAAAAACAAAAAAAACACAGATATTCTAAGCTTCATTTGAGAACTCCGACTGTCAAAAAAATGAAATTCGTTCCAGCTCCGGTTGAATATGTACAACATAAATGTTTGATGTCTGGGCTCCAGACTTGTCGCTCCCCACTAAGCGCTGCACAGCAGGAGGAGAGGAGCGGAATAATATCACCTCCCCCTGCAGGAGAAGGCAGCCTCAGACCCTACAGGTGGGTGCTCGCTGCCGACGGGGGCTTTTGAAATGCAATGTGAACAGGAGTAGTGGCGGCGACTGTAGCAGCAAGTGACAGCAAAGCTTTCAGGTGAGCGGCACGGCAGCGGGCATGGCAGCGAAGAGTGAGCAGAGCACTGTCAGCTTAAGCACGACGCCACGGTTGGAAGGGTAGCGTCGAATATATATATGTGGCAGTGAGAGAAGTGTGCCATGTGAGAGGAGCTGCAGGCTCGACTTGGCTGCCTTAACTAGCTCACAGGCTTTTTGATTCATGTGGCTCCAATACTGGTGGTTTTGACGTTTTCATATGGATTAGGTGTTCCGTCACAAAAGGCTGCTTTTCTTAGCTAATGAAAAGGTGATGTTTTGGATGGACGTGGTAAACCTTTCAGTTGCCCTTCAGGCTTTTGATGCAAGCATCTGCATTTGTTCTGCTTCTCTGTTCATTTATCTTTCTAACCTTCTGAACCCCAAAACAGACTGAAGCATGTGTTTTCTTTAGAGGATCAACAAAAATTCACTGTTTATCTGAGTAAAAATCTTTCAAAACAAGCATTGCCATTGGCATTTCCTACAGTCCTTGAATAGATCCAAATTTAAGAACGTTTCCAGTATGAAAAGCAACCAAAACATAGCTTTAAACTAGGATTTTTTTTTGTCAAAAACACTCAATCCTACATTTCCATTTAAAACGTAGCTAAAATTATTTTTTAAATAACTCAAGTTTCAAACATTACATTTTGCACTGTGAAGCCATGATTGATTCGACTGCAGGCTGTTTACACAGACTAGAGAGGAGGGGAAAGGCAAGTCTGCAAGTTAAATGCAGATAGTTTCCAACACCCATTTTTTCCCAATAATTTTGACACATATGAATTCAATTTTTCATAAAAAAATAATTTGTCAGAGAAATTCAACTTAATTTTTGATATTTCATATAATAACTGTGATATTCTGCACAAAAGACATGTTTTTTAGTTGCGCTGGTTCTGCTCATTCCTTAGAACTGCAAGAATTATGTATGTTGCAGTGAAAAATGAAGTGCAGAATGAGTAAAATGTAGAAATAGCCTTGAAACAGCTTGGGGTTCAGAGGGTAAATTAGTCACCCGTCTTTAGCTCGCACTTGTGGACTAACAATCCAGAGCCAGATACGTGAGAGAAAAATATTTAACCTTAGTTGATTTTCGTTGCAGTTAGTGATGCTTAAATTTAAAGTTAATCACCGCACAAAGGGACTTAGGCTTCTATGATAAGGAGAAATCCTAGTTGGCACCTCATTGTCATTGGCAGGGTGCTTTATAGAAACTTGCAAATGCACAAACACACATATGTTATTCTCAGGAAGAGATACACTCAACACAAATGTAGACACACACACACACACACACACCATCTGGTAGAGGTGCACAGGATGATATGACAGGATGGAAAATAAGATGCAAACACTGAGTGAAGGCAGACAATTTGTGTTCTCTATAATAGTATTTGAAACAACCAGAAACAGGAGCAATACTTTGGCATCCTCCTCATTCGTGGAAGCATGTTTGCGCATATATGAACTCACCGCCAAACACGCGGGCTGATGGAAGAATGTAAATGCTTGTCATGCTGACAGTCCAGGCGTTTAAGCCGGGGATGGTTGCGCTTGTTGTAAGCCGTTTCCTGAAAGCGCTTGTGTAAAATGTGAAAATGTAAATGGAGCATACGCTTCCTGTGCCTGGCCCCCGTCAACATGAAGCCATTGAGAACTCCTGCATGAAAATAGGTTTACATTCCTACTTAAAATCATTATAAAGGAAACCGTCTCTGTGGGATAATTTGGCAATCTAATGTTTATGGACACATAAATCCTCCAGAGCCTCCAGCTACAGTGCATATCGCCTTGTTCATTTTTTTGTGTGTGATTTAGGTGTCGGCTAAGGCTGGTAGCACTGCACCTCACAGCACATATACACAGCTGCAGAGCAACAATAAAATGCATGAATTAGATATGAGGTCGACATAGAGATGTAACAGATCTGTTTGCTGTTTGCCTTCACACTGCACTGCCCACTTCACACTGAGCTGAGCAAACACAAGAATAGTTAGATGGATAGAGAGACAAATAATTCGTACAACTGTTGTCCTGATGTGTGACTTTTGTGGCTAAGATTTCCTTAAATTAGACAGTTGAAACGGCTTTGGAAAGATCTTCCGGGCAATAGTCACAGGGGGGCAAACCATTATCTGTATGAGTTTCGATCTCTGAATGGGCAGGGCTCGACCCTGGAGTGGCTGGGACTGGAGCCGAAAGTGGAGTTTGTCTGAAGCAACTGCATTATGAGACGACAAAGCAAAACAAACAACCATAAACAAAAATCTTTCAAAATGATAGCTTAAAGGTTAAGTTTTAAGTTCACCAGGAGGCATCTTCCTGCTCTGTAGCAGCTTAATCTGTGAAATGTTGTACTGGAGAAACGGTTGTATTGCCAGATCTCCACCAATGGATGCGTTCACTTAATTTTAGACTTTAAGTTATAACCTCAAACTGTTAAACAACAAAGAGCTTGAGTGTCTCAAAGTTTTTGAGGTGCACATAAATGCACCATGAAGTCCTTTGTCTATAACTCACAGGAAGTCTGTTTACACTGCACCAGTATTTTATATTGTTCTATTTTTTTTTGTCCCAAATCTTTGACTCCAGTCGGCAGTGGTCATGATGATGTCTAAGGAGCAGCAGCTGTATTTTTCAGATAAGCTTGGCTATGTTTGCTTTGTTGTTGTTGTCTTTTTCTTGTGATGCAGCAAGTTGGCCAGGGCTGCTGTGCATAATGCCGATTTCAAATTGAAATCATGATACTCCTAATTTGAGTCTTTGCGTGGTACATACTGTTATGTGGCCCAACCCTAGGGACCAAAGATGACACGCACATGTGTGCTACACAGTGGGAATGCATTCATACAGCATATGCATGTTTTGGTTGAGTGGTTAGAACAGTGAGCTGCAAACATCAAGGCATGCATCTGGAAAAGACAAGACTCCTCTCCTCCCCACAAGCCAGGCCACTCCACTTGAGCTGATTGATTTCCCATCAGTTCTGTATCCCTGATAACTGCATGCCTGGAGGGCTGCAATGGCTCCAATATTTCACTGCTATATACCCGCGCAGTCTGTTTAAAGTATGGCTTTCAGTGTGTGCAAGTGTGTGTTGGGGCATATGGCTGGCTGTTACTGTGTACAATACATGGACACGGGTTGTGTTTGCTTGTGTGGAACAGCACCAGCAGCTATCTGTGTGATTATGTGTCAAAATGACATACCAAACATTTGTGCATGTACACAGATCAGGAAGAGGCTCTGCTTTCTGCTCCTGCTACAAGTCCCTTTCTTTCCCTGTCAACAATCCTCCACTGAACCAAATTAGCTGTAACAAGAAAATGCCCACAGTCAAAACAGTGATGAGGAGAAATCTTTAATCACCGTGCAGATGGTGCAGAATTTTATGATAGCATAACACCTACTCCAAATCAACACTGGCAGCAATTGGTCAAAATCCACATGGACAAATGAGTTTTCTCCTGGAGCAACACTCTTGGATTTGAAGTCTTTGATTTATAAACGGTCCATGTCGCTATTGTAACTCTGCTTTATGAGATGCTGAGCAGATTGCCAAATTGCCCTCCGACAGAGAAGCTTCCATCTAAGGTGGTAGTGATTTTTTTTTTTCAAGCTGGATCTAATCATGCATCGGTTCTTACCGCGTTAAAGTGCGGTACAGACAGAAAGATAAACGTCTTATCTTCTATTCAGGGCAATTTGCTTCTTTGTTGGAATAACAGCAGTTGTTGAGCTCAAACTGTGACCCTTACCTAGTTACCTTTCCAATTTGTATTCTTACCGAAACCATTAAGCTTTTTTCTGCTGTGCATAATACAATCTCTGAGGATGCTGCAGACAAAACATTTTAAACATCTGGATAATTTAAGGGCCATTATTCTAGATGTGAAGCACTCTAGCTGTTATCTCACAGATAAAGCCGCAAGAATGTTTTTCGCCACAGCCTTGTAACATATAAAATGACCATTTTTTTTCCATCTCAGAGCTCTCAGATAGGCTTGGATAAAAGCTTGATTAACACTCAAAAAGCCAATGAATTTTCTGGCTCCTCGGGGGAAGCCAACAAACCTTTAATTAAATAGGTTGGATGTGAACATTGCTTTCTTGCCTGATTTTTAAAACCCTCTGGTTTGTGCAGAAGTATGTCAAGGATAAGTGAAGGAGGGGTTATTTGAAGAGATTTTTAAAAATTCATAAATGTAATGGCGTTCTCATCTAGGAGGATGAAGCCAATCTTTGACCAATCATGGATATTTACTATTAGGATTTACACCGTTAAATATGCAAGTCTCATGTCTTAGTTTTTGGTTTTACTTTGAGTTTCCGGGTGCATATACACTGTGCATGATGTTTAGTGATCAGAGAGAGAGGCGAGCAAGCAAAGCGGTGCCAGTTTTTTTTTCTTTTCCTCCCAACTGCTGTGCTTACATTAGCATAGATCATGCAGCAATCCATAATACATGGCTCGTTAACAAGGTTGGTATTTTTGATCCATAATTAAGGAGTATATTTTCAAAGAGTTTCCAGAGTTAAACATGTGATGGCTGCAGGCTGCTTTCCCCTCTGCCACTCCCGGGCCACGCTATTGTACAGTATGGTTGCTATTGATTCGCCGTGCCATTTGGCTATTGATTGGAGTGGACGCCATTATGTCAGTGAGATTATAGCCCTCCGAAGCACAGTGATCCTGAAGTGGAAAACCAGTGGCCGAGAACCGATGAGATGAGCCGAGTGCTTACTGCATCAGATGCAACAGCAGCTGTGTTTCAGCTAATGACAGAGAGCAGAGCACAGGGCTGAACTGTACGGCTTCAGCGTCGCGCGGCACACAGTCGAGCCTGGCACAGCAGAGACAGAGCACTATCATTTCTCTCATTCCTACCCGTGCCAAAGGGAGATATAGAGACACACAGGAGGGTGAAAAATCACATTGGCTATTCCGAACACACACATATTTTATTGGTGCGGCTCATTGCGGCCTAATATTCTCTGTGACAGCCTCTGCCTCCCAGATTGTCTTCGGTTGATCATTCAAATTGACCACAATTCACTATGCAGCAGGCAGAGGGGGGGAGGGGGTTTTAGAGCCCTGGAATGATTGGGAAGGGGGTTGTGGAGCGAGGAGGGTGAGTGGGCGTTCACTGCCTCGGCCTGCTCTCTGGGTTTCAAACCGGCCCGTCATGTATTTATAGCAATATTGAATTTAATTGCGTTTGGAGCAGGGGCTTGAATTTTAAGAGACTCATAAATGGAATTCCAAGCATGCAAGAACATGATCCACTGTGCAAAGAGCATGTAAAGTGCACACTCATGAAAAGCAACTTCTGCAATCGCTGTAATGTAAAAATCAAAAGCAGAGCCCATTAACCTGCTGCGTCCTGGAGGCCAATGAGGCCTCGTAACTGCTGACCCTGAGGTTATGAGCTGTGCCATGTGTTTCAATGAGCCAGTGCAGACAGTGCATCAGTTGAGAAGTAAACCAGTGGTGGGCTAGGAAGTGTAATCCCTCTGAGCCCTGCAACCGGGTGGCAGGTTTTAAAGGCATGTCTGCAAAATTATCACCAGATTTTTACATTTCTGATGGTCCTTGAACAAAGCATGTGTCACAAACACTTTCTTCATGAAAAATAGCAACATTTCTTCAAAATGTACTTATTATACACGACTAATTTGAAATTTTGCTAAAGAATAAACTGTTTATGCTAAACAGATCCTTTAAAAAAACATTAAATACTGCCCTCTTTGGTACAACTGGGAAGCTTTACATGACTAAGCTGAGACCAACTGTATCGTGGCAAAAATTCAGTAAAATTTGGACTGAACTACATGCAATTTACACAGAGCTGAGAGGAGTGGACAAGAGATGTTAAAATATAAGTAGTTTATTACTTATACCATTTGGAGCTCTCTATTTTGGGAAAATTTCACTTGTTTTGTATTTATGTGAAATGAATTCTCAAAGAATTTCTGCTTATTCTTTTTCTTCTTTTGTGGTTTATGGCATTATTACTGTTCAGTACAGGACAAAAGACACGTTTTTGGTTCTCCTTTTATCTAGAAACAATTGTGCTGTTCCCAAAGATACGCATGTCCTTTATATTGTGGCGCAAAGTGACTAAAATGTGACAATTACCACGGTGAAGCTTCTTGGAGTCTAGTGGCCTTGCTTTTATGGTATGAGAAACGCCTCCAGTAATGCCCTTCATTATGTGCCCTCCAGCCCTGGGAGTTTAATTTCTAACTAGACAAAGAGAGAGGTAACAGGCAATTGTGTGGCCAGCCCTCTGTAGGGCCACTTTTCACATTCAAATTCATGGTCTGTTTATTGGATAATAAATTGAGCATGAAAGATTAATTTGCATTTAGTTCATCACCCCCATGATATAGAGTAGCAATTTCTATACAGTAGAGTCCAGAGCTTAATCACCCAGAGGCAAAACTGGCATATTAAAAAGTGTTTTCTTTCTTTTGGGGACACTGGAGTCAAGCCCTGTGGAAACATGTCCGCTGGTTCCAACTCCTCGTTTCCTTTCCCACTAAATTCTTGTCAGTCACAGCCTGAGCCGACATATCAGACACACAGCTAATGCCAAGCTGAGAGTTATCACACATTCAGTGTAATCAAAATCCTAATGAACATCATTAAAATCAAGGCTTCAAAAAAACACACGCTTACATCTCTGCGGGTTTACACAGCCAGAGTGTGTGCGTACGCTCCTGCGAGTGTGTGTTAAGGGCTATCAGAGCTTGTTAATGCGCCGCAGGCAGAAAAGCATTGGGGGTCACCTCTTATTCAAAGCAGGCCTGACACGGGCATTTTTCTCCCTTTACATTCTGAGAATTAATTTCTTGGTGCCAAAGAGCTGCAAGCAGACAGTTCAAGTGAAGCATGGAGCGAGCGGGAAGCTGGGTGGCAACATCAATTTTTGAAGCGCCCGTCTGGTTACCAAAAGGTCACATGTTTAATCCCAGCAGCAGCTAATGTGCAGCTGGGATTAGATGGGTGGAAAATAAACAAATCATTGAATGTGAAAGCATTTGCCAACACTTGCACATTACAGTGATGATGATGGCTCCAAGCAATGGTTATTTTCATTATCGACTAGCATGCATTTGGTTTAAAAAAAGATATCAGAAAAGTATGAAAGATGCCCACATATTGCATAACTTTATAAACTTTATGTAACTAAAGTACAGGGCTTGAAAAACTGACGAACGATGAATCGATTAGCAAAATACTTAACTGATTATCCAAACTCGGGTCAATCCCAGCTGACATTTGGCAAGAGGTGGGGCACACCAACCATTCACGGACTAATTCACACCTCCATGCATTTCAATGTCACCACCTTTGGACTGGAGGAATTAAGGAACACCGAATAGAAAGCTGGATTCAAACGTGCTACCTCTAGCTTGAGGTGAAAATGCTGAATGATTGATTGATAAACTTCATTATCCCGCATGGGGAAATTCAGATGTGGTTATCGTGCTGCAAGTGGCTACATACAACATACACAAGCTAAAATAGAATTACCTATAATGACTCATGATTTAGTTACTACTCATTTCACTTCTAGTCTATTCATTTTAAATCCTGGCAACTCCCTAAAGAAATGGGTCTAATGCATGCTACCATACATTTTAAGCATTTAAGTGAATAAACCTGCAAGATCATCGTTTGCACCCATTTTGCACGTGACAAAAAATCCCATAAGGGTCCATGCGGAAGCCATGTTTTCTGCTGAAGTGCCACTGGGCAATAAATATGAACCCTCTGGCTGTCCACTAATAGTAAAACACGTCGGATTAATGGCAAAGAAAATGCTATATAGTATAAATGTATATGGGAGGAGCGCCAGTCTCGAGCTCATTATCAGATAGTCAATCAGAAATATCGGTGAAGGGAGAAGGCACGCGGGGGTCGCGAGGGTTATATATTTTCTTAGTGACTCCTCACTGCTGGCTGCGTGCCGTGGGGGGTGGTGTGAGTCCATCTCTTTATGTGTGTGTGTGTGTGTGTGTGTGTGTGTGTGTGTGAGTGTGAGTGTGTGTGTGTTTGTGTGTGTTGTGTGTGTGTGCGTGTGCGCGCGCGGCGGGGGCCTCAGAACATGCATGGGCTGATTTTCCGCGCAGACCGGAGGCACGAGCCGCTGCTGCTGCCTGGGCACGCGCTGACTCTTCAGAATAAACAGCTGCCTTTAAATAAAACTGACGAGAGGGCGGGCGCGAGCTCGCTTTTTATTCCTCTAATGCGCAAATTACATTTATAATACCATTAATAATAATGTTTAGCGACTACTTTAGCCCCCTTTGCCAGATCACATCACACATTAATCCACTATTAATAAGGCTGCAAAGCCCCCAAAAAATGTAGCTGGATGAACGTGGAGAGGAGCGGCGGGAAGAGTCACAAACTAGACCGGCAGGAAGTGTCAGCATTGATGAGCTATTTCCTTTAAACTTGCAGGCTAAGAAACTAGGCTGAACTGCTTTAATTTATTTAATGAATTCATC
>JAOWBC010000383.1:12571772-12583812 GCA_028566105.1 Hypoplectrus providencianus | reverse complement strand
GAGAGACAGGGGGCCTGTTCCAGGATAAAACTAGACTTAGATCAGCATGTTGAATTTTTTGGCAGATTTAGCTCCCTAAAACATAATTTGCATATTGATTGTGTGTCTGATGAAGCTTAATGTAAAAAGACATTGTTTATTACTGCCAAGGGACTAATATTCAGCTCTTGTGGCACATATGGCTCCATGAATATGAATCCTTTGTTGCAAAACTTACTTTGGCTGCGAGTAAATTCAACGGCTTACCAACATTAATCCTTATTCATATTTATGGCCCGTTGTTTTATGTTTTTTCCATTTACTTCCTATAGACATGCTTCGGCAAGATAAGCATTTCTTGTCCTGTACTAATATAGCAAATGAAATTGAATTGCAGGGATGCAATTGAATGGACGTGTAGGATGAAAGTGAGAGTTCGAAAAGGCTAGGGAGGGAGCGGGATTAGAGCGGGTGAATGTGAGGGGGGAAATGGAGGGGGATTAGTGGAGGGCAGAGTGAAAGAGAAAGAGTATTGCTCTGCCAGGTGAGCCGTGAGGTGAGCCGAAGCTTTCAGAGATTATAACCGACTGGTCACAGGTCAATCAGGGGGACGCGTTGTTAGAAACCCGTGAGGCTTTTCACCTCCCGCAGCTCGATCACCATAGTGAGCCATCGTCAGTTTGTGCCTCATTACCTGTCCTGGGATCAGCATGTTCGGAAACAAGTTGCTGAGGAGAACGGAGAGCAGCTGATTGCAGGGACGGTGATGGATGTTGATGGAGCGGCGTGGAACAGGATTGCCGGGTGTGGCTGAGAGGAGGGGAGGTGATAAGAGAGAGGGGTTGGGCTCTAATCTTGTGTTTTTGTACTAGCACAAAAGATGGAGGGCTGGAGTTGTTCTGGTCCGAAAATGTGAGGTTGCGAGAGGTTTTTCCAGCTGAAAAGAACATCGACTGCCTCTGTGTTTAAAACAGAATCGTCTCACAAAGCCCCTTATTTCTTTTCTGTCTGCCCAGGCCAAGTCTCTACATTGCAATTTGCAATCAAGTAAATTCAAGCTCTTGTATTATTATGTTTGTGGACAGAAAAATAGACTGAAAGGATATGCTGGAAATGGTCCACATTTTGCCTATTGTTAACCAAACCTGTGATAAACCCCAAACCAACAATGTGGTAGCCCATCTTTGAACACTCTCTGACTCCTCTGAGTCTGTGGTTCCCAGCCAAAAGCTCGTTCATTCCTGCTCAACAAGGAAATCTTTTAAGATTCCCTCCAGACATGTTTTGAAACATTTAACAAGCAGAAAACCACAGAAGTGACAAAAACTGCAATACCACAACTGGCCACTGGAGGCTGGCTCCAAAAGAGAGCCAGTTCTCAAAGACATTCATGTGAAAATGTCAAACTTTAGAGCAAAAATAATCATGTTTACAGCCTGGTGCAAAAACAATGTGGCTCTCTTTAGCTATTTTTCCAGTTTCGTATTGTATGGGTGGTGAACTTTTATATAACTGGCCTGCGTATGACTAAAATGCCTAAGTATGCCTCACTGTCTATGGGAAATACTTTCTTGTAATGGTCATTTGCTTTTTTATTTCAGAAAAAGTGTTAAGTTCCAAATGATGCTCTCATTAAAGGTATAATATGACATTCAGATCATTTACTTAGGCAACACTATGAATTTGTTGGTGTGAAATTACTCCACTACAGTTTGGTCCTGACTGCCTTTGAGACATGGTTTCAATCTTGAAATGATGGGTTCGTTTTAAGTAATTACTGTATTGTTTTTCAAATTACAAAAATGCAGAATAATCTGAAATCAATTGTGTTTCTAATGTTAAATCTCAACCTTTAAAGTAACAAAAACTAGAAGCTAAATGTAATAAATGTATGTTTAAGACAGTCTTCTAAGCAAGGAAAAAAAGCTGTGAATCAGAGCAGTGAATCAATATTTTCATAGTATAAAATGGTGGTTACTTTCTAAAACACACCCAAACGTCCAAACAATCGTGGTGCTTTGTGTGAATAAAGAGCTTCACGCTGTCTCTGCATGTGTGTGTTCTGCTCAAACAGACACACAGACCGACGTAGAGGACAGAAAAAAGAGCTGCAGGGTAAACAAATCGTACGGCTTTGTATCATTCTGAAGCTAAAGGGCGCTTCGTGTGAAATGTGTCAGTATCCAGTCAGCTTCACACCTTCTGTGCTGTTAGTGGTTGGAGGTTGCACACCCACAGGGGGCCAAAAGTCTAAAAAAGAAAAAATAAATAAATAAAAATTACAGACAGATGGCAGAGTGTCTGCACATATAGACCCCACTTTACTTCTCCTGGGTCATAAATTATGATTGAGAGGGATTATTCCTGCTTTGGTCTATATATTACTGAATATCCTGCATATTCTACCTTTAAAATCCTTTGGAAACATTTAGCATCTGCTCCTTCTCCCACACTGAAAAATCCAGAATCGATGACTATGCAAATCAAGCTCATTTGAAAAGTTTAACTGCTGGGCACGAGATGTCGACTCCTTCACTGAGAAGTCCATTGGTGTGTCACTCATGCAAATTGCACAGTGGACCACAACTGGTTCCCAGGCTAGTTATAATATCCCAAAATGACGCTTCTCTGAAATTCACAAATAAGGTGAGGTAGAAAGATGTTCCTCCTCCAGCATATGACTGTGAAAATAAACTTTAAGTGTGAAACTTTGCACATAAATCATCAAACATCCAAGTGGAGTAACAAAAGGCCAAATACATTTTTGAGTGGAGGGGGAATTTAAAAATGAGGTTGGTTGTGAATATATATACTCATTTTTTATTAGAAAAAAGGCTGGGTACTGCAGATTTCAGTGAACATTACTCAGCGGGAGTTAGTTGTGTATTATTCGGGACTATTTTCAGCCTCAGATTTAAACCCTTCTGAGTATGTCTGGCACCAGGACGGTGTATGTGGGTTTGCCTTAAAATAAACTACAGTGCCAGTGTTCATGGTAATGAAGGAACACGTCGCTCACTTTTAGAAAATAGTTCTTTTGGAAAACAGCAAAGCTCTGTAGCGCAGAGGAATAAATTATATCATGGTTTGGCTGCAAAGACAGAACAGTGTTTGTTTTGGTCTTTTTATTGAATCAGTTAAGTGACAAGAACGAGAACTGTTTCCACGCTTATCCTTTAAGCTTTAAAGGGACTTAATCACTACGGCAAACACAGAGTCTGAGCCGGTGATGCTGCATGCCAATTAGCAGCGTCAGCCCCATACAGTAGGAAGCATTTATTTTTATCGCTGTAGGTAAGTTTGATCTCGTCATGACTGTTGCTGTTTTGTGCAGAAAGTGCAGCTTATCTGACTTTTGGTGTTTGTTGTCATGGCAGCTGGGATTATTTCCTTTTATATGACTGAAGCTCTGTTTGCTGCCGTGCAGATTGATGGCTTGGAAAAGTCATCAAATCGCTACATTTCTGGGATTTTTCATTGGACAGTGGAGTCTTTGGTTTTTGAATAAAGACGCATGTAACACAACAACATGGGTCTTCTGACGACCGCTCATATGGGTTGTTGTGGATGATATTGACAAATGATCTTTTCTGTCATGTTGGTGGAGATTTTGACATCAATCATACAGAAAAATATTCACACTCACTGATGCTGTTTTTTTCTTTTTTTTGCCTTTTCAATGATGAGTTGATGCGCTTTTATCAAATGAGTTTGCTCTGCGGTCAGACGCGATGAAACACGGCCAATACTTTCTGACATTAAGGAAGAATTCAAACGGAAAATTCAACCGATCCAAAATCCTCCAGACTAGTTCATTCCTCAAAAGCATGTTGACAGAAACAAGTCTGAATTTGATTTTCTTTATTGCTTTTCAAAAGTGTCGGTAAAATTCACTTCATGACTGAATGGAAACCCGGCTTTTGCCTGTCTCCTGTGTGTTTTTTTATGTGTAACCCGAAGCAGAAATGGTAGAAATATCAGCTGAGACTTTTCACCAGATCCACTCACAACGTGGCCTTGACTGGTGCAGGTTCTGCTTTCATTCAGTATCAGGATTGAAAATACTGGCAAGGACACTTGTTAAAAACATCTTAAAAACACATTTTATACATTATTGATTCCAGCGAACATCAGTGTGCTTTCATGTCGTTCTCTGCTTAGGAATGGATGCTGCAGCACAAACAACATGTCAACGCGAGCCACATAGCGAGAGCCGTCTGGAGGCTTCGCTCGCTCTCGCTTTAACGGGATTCTTTTACTTCGTATTCTCGGGAGCTTCAAACACAATCCCAAGACCACCTGTTTGATCAGCCTCCAGCGGCGTGAAGGTGCAGCCGGCTAAAACCAGAGCCGAGCAGAAAAGCAGGCAGGGACCTGATATGATTGTCCCTTTCTGAGCAGACCATGATATCTGTGCAGTGATGAAATCTTGTGTAAGACAGCTCAAACACACAGTTCCCTCATCATTACTAAGACTAATTAGCTTCTCCAACAGGCTTTCATCTCCCCTAGATTGATGCGGTTTCTTTAGATTGACACTCTCAGATTGCAGGTTTGCCGGAAGGTAGAAAGGCTGATTAATAACTCGGGCCTGGATGTAATTAGTGTGGTCTCTGTTATGACTGCCGAGGGGCTCACGAGCACAGCACTGAACTCCGGTTTCTTTAAGGTGCACAATGGGGGACTCTCCAGGCTCGGGAAATGTGCGCTTACATGGCAGAATATGGAAGTGGGAAGAGAAATGTGTCAGTCAGCCGTTAACCTTTTTAAATTTGCTCAAGGGCAACGGTTTCATAACGCTTTGAGTGGGCATACGTTAAGCGGGGTCCTCCCAAACTGTCCAACAATGTTCAGCTTTCTGATTATTATTTATGTACCAATTAAAGCTGCAGCTGCACCAAGTTATGGTGTTAATGTCTTTATTTATGTTAAATCACAAAAAACTAAATGGAGCATAAAGCAGTGAGGCCCTCAGGCAGTCTGTAGTGTTAAATATATATTTATTTGCCTTTAAATAGACTTTGCTGACTCGTTTGATTCTCTTGTATAAAGAAGTACTCTCTTCGACCTATTTGTGCCCAAAGATGAATGTTTATTCAGTATATGATGAGAATAGAAATGCCACAGCATTTGTTCTGATTAGTCTAAAGTCCTCCAGCATGCATAACAGAAATAAATCCAAAACATAGCCTGTTTTAACACAGCTTCACTGCTGTTTTGCTAATTTTAGGTAATTTCAAAGGAATTCATTGCAAACACTGATATTTTTTCACGAAACTATATAATTTTGTCATTTTTGTGTATTTCTCAAGGTATTTAATCCCAAGTATGATCTTTTCTCCTTAATTTTTCCACATTTTTGTACATTTTTAGAACTTAACAGTAGTTTCAGCTGCTAAACGTCATGCAATTAAAAGACAAATATAACAAAAATCCAGCCTTTAGAAGGACTGATAACAAAGTCTTCTCCAGCTTCTAATGCACCTGCATGACAACTATCATCACCTATAAAAGATATTACATAGGGTATAAACATTGCAACATGTGATGCAACACGGTGCTACAATCCATTCAGTAGTTACTGAGATCTGTTGATGATAATTGGGGCGCTACAGGAAAAATAAGGTGAGCACCACAATCACTGGGTTCATCCTCTGACCACCATGACTGCAAACTTCAATCTGTTAAACAGTTGAGATTTTATTCCTGCGGCGACGGCAGCAGCAGCATGGCTCTGAACCCTGCAAACAGTGTCTCGGTTCTGTCCCAGCTCTCTTTAACAGTTGAAATAAATGTCATTTTCAAAAGCAGCACAAAAGATCGATCAAACGGCTTGGAAGCATAAGCTGAAGAAAAGCTCTGCTGCTGTAGAATCAGACCGACCATTACTGCAGAGTACAAATATAGTAGAGAACAGGGTTAATAGTGTACTTTTGAATCCACAGTGCAATCTTTTTTCTTTTCTTTTTTTCCAACAAAACACTCAAATTATACTCAAGGGTTACGAACACTGAGAATGGAGGTGAGCAGATAATGATTTTGGGGTGCGCTGGCCCTTTAAAGCCGCAGACTCTCAGGTGACAGGTCAACTCTCATCTGTGTCACGCTTCCCTGGGCGCTTTTGAAGTAGAAGTAAAATGTATTATTTATTACTCTTGTTTAAAACTTAAAAATGTATTACAGGGACACACATTACAATATTCTTCAATAATAAATACTTTATGCAGAGAGTTACATACAAAGTGTCAACCCGGCCTAAATAAAAAGTAAATTTTCCAATCTTGCAGACCAATAAATTAGGAAGGCAAATCAACTCAGACTAATTTCGTATTTTATAAAAATTACAACCTAATAAATGTATATTCCTTTGGATTCCTATCATCACTTGTGAATATTATAAACTCAGGGCATCTTATGTTTGACAGCTGCTTTTGATTTTTTTTCGACACAAAGTCAATTCATGTCCACAAGTCATGAGTTAATGAATTTTATTGACTATGCTGCCCACATTTTACTCCGCTGATCATAAATCATAGAGTCTGATTGCAGTGAAAGAACCTAAAAGTCTTTTATGATATTTGCCTATAAACCTTAAAGTAATGTTAACACCCAGTGTAATAAAAGCTAGTTCTCACAGCAGAGGCTTTCTCTTTCAAGACATCTCGGTAATAAGGGGCTATTTGGAGTAATGGATTGTTTAGAAATCGTGGCTCTCAGTCCAATTAAAGTATGAAACTTGCACGCTTTATGAATTGCTGTTCTCCAACTAATTTGTGGTTTGAAATTATTTAATTGCATCTGTAAACCACAACAGCTAATCAGTACAATATGTTTTTTTTTCTTCTCAGCAGTTTTTTTTCCCCCCTCTTATTATGCAAATTCAATAACCGAACAGAAGCTTAGACAACTTGCTGCTTAATTAATTCCACCTATAAAAAAAAAATTGCGATACAGTTGTGTAAGGTCCGAGGGCTGGAGGACAGAAAGCGCTGCTGGAGGACGAGGCGTGCAGGTGAAATAATTAGAAGAACAGGAGCAAAGATGTGAGGGCTCGATAAAGGACAGGAGAGCGAGATAAGGTACAAAAAAAAAACGAGCAAATTGGAGAGACAGAACATTGGTGTGGAAGCAAAAGAGTTTCTTGTGTCGCATTTGCTCCATCGCTGGTTTGAATCAAGGTTCTGACCTTTACGTCTCTCTTTCACAGCGAGTCACTCTGGGCAACAGAGCATTTATACCTTAAATCAAAAGGAGGCTTTGTCTTCTGAAATTACATATCCATCTGACATGTGTTAACGTGGCGAGGCAGAAAATGTCTTTATCATTCAGTCCCATCTTTGCTGCAGTGGTGTTTTTCCACTGCCTCTCTCTGAAACCACTTGTCAGTGTGTCCGCGGCCGTGATGTCTTTTTCTCTTTTTTTCTACTGATGAAGTTAGAAATTCTGTAGGCGGTGCTGTTTTGTTCTGTTTATTCAAGGTGGCTATAACTGTAACACGATGTGCCTGCTGGTAACATCAAATGTATCACTCACTCACTCCGAGGCAGAGAAGAAGCTCACAGAAGAATTTAACACTTGAAAAAGATTTAAACACGTTAGTACTTACTCTTTAGATGATATTTAGCTGTATGTCTTTAGGTATTTTAGCACTGCCAGACAAAGCATATAAGTGATAACATGACCTATTGCAGCCTGCCACAATATCAGAATTGGTGGCCTCATATTTCTTTTCAATGTCTGCTATTTAAAATCTGCCCTGCACTGTCTCTCTCTGGTTATCAGACCAAAGTTTATTAGAGTCAGTGAGCTAGCGTATCCTACTGTCCCACCACCTCGCTCCCACTCCTATGAAGCTTCTGTAGGCATGTTTCCATCTGTTATTTTTGTTTTTTGGGTGGATTTAAATGAGAAAAGCTGTATGGAATCACCAAAATTGGATAAAACTTTTAAGTTCTGACATAGAGAACATTTGACATTTATGACTTATCAGCTGTTTCAGCTCTGTAGATCAAGACGAGCTACCAAAAAATAACAACAAATTAGTTTCCCATCTGAACCCAATTCATGAGGACTTTCTCCATTTTCTTTCACAACCTCTTTATTTCTTCAGTTTACTGACAGATTTAGACTACAGCGATACATTACACTGCCATCTACTGAGCAAATAATGTTATTGCAGCTTTGTTTATTTGCTCTAAACAGATAAAATGTCTCTAATCTGCATTTTTTTTAATACAACATGTTGAAATTTCACTGCAAACTTCACTACAACTTTAACTTAAAACGGCTAATTGGAGGAGAGTGGACAACCGCTCTGGAGATCTCAGCTATAAGACCTTCGGCTCGCAGCTTTAGCAACTCAGATCCAGCCGGCTGAAACCCCAGTTCACAGCGATTCAATACTTTTACCCTCGACTCGTCATATACTGACCATAAACTGTAAAGATACTGACGCCTTGTCACGACCTTCAGCGTCTCACCTGCAACTGCTGGACTCGGCACGTCCAGTAAACCTTAGTCTGTGTGTATTTCAGGGGCAGACTTAACGTCTACACTGTAAAAGATGCTGCTTCTTTGCTTACACACTAACTGTGAAAGGACACATTCTCGTTATGCTTTATTAACCTTCAATGTACAGGAATAGATGGTACTGAGCCACAGCTGTGTAACATCCTTCTGCCTCGTATTCATTCATTCATTCATTCATTCATTCATTCTGCAGCATGAAAGCATTGAACCAGAGTGCACTGAACGCCACTTCTTCTCCCCCTTCATCAAAAACACATCATGCTTTAAGGTGTTCCACTTTCTGCCTGTTACCTGCATAGTAGCCTTTTTTCTCACTTATTTACTGGACACTTACACAGGTTGACCCCAAACATCAGCCCTGACTCCGGGGCAAAGTCTGGGGTTTGTGTCACCTTTCCAACAGTTTATACCCTAACCAGTCAGCCATCCAAATGCATCATTAGTTGCAGCCCTGCATTAATTAATAAACTCAAATTTCATGCTTTTACTTCAGTTTTTGCACCTTTTGTTTCTTACAGTAGACAACATACAAGCTCTGAATGATAATTAGAACTATACCATTGAGCTTTTCAGTTGTTTTGCAAGTGTCGTAATGGATTTCAGGCTAAATGCTTTTAGGTTACTCATGAATTACATTTCTAATGCTGATATATCTGCCAACGTGGCTCATGGCAGATACAGTATCATGGTTCATTTTAACTGAGAAGTATTGCAGCCCAGAGATGCCAGAATGTGTCTAAGCTAATGAAGTGTCACCATTGCATAGTGCGTCCACCAGGAAAGCTTTGACAAGTTTATGACTCAGCTGTAAAATGTTCCACTCAGTCTATACATCACTGTGGGGATGATTCGGTTTAAAAAAAAACAACCAATAATAGAAGGAATTCCTTCAGAAATGTTTGTGTTTATGAAAAATACTGACAGGCTTATATATCATTATTGGATTTTTAAACCCCTGGCCTCCAAAATCCTGCCTCTTAGGCTGCATTTCTGCATATTCCACATGAAATCTAATCATTGGATTTAATAATTCTTATTCTGGGTCACTGTGAACCGTGAACCTCCCCAGCCTGCAGTGGGGCCGGGCGTTCAACGCCTGTTGGCAATTTCAAGATTCAAATTCACCTCGCCCCTTAGACTGTGAGAAGAGGCTGATGCAGCTGAAGATAAAACACGCAAATCTGGACAAAAAGATGCCAAATCGACAAAATGTGGAGATTTACTTGCACAATATATCTTCATAAACTTAAAAAGGAGACAGTTGACCTGGTCAGGCTGGAGCAGGAGACAAGGCCAGAAACAGCAGGGTGGCAGCCAGCTCCAGTGTATTAGCCTTCCGGCGTTGTAGTGAAAGATTTACACAATACTCAATCTCTGACCTTTCAGTCTTGCCAAAGCAGCAGAGGACGCCCACATTTCTCTCTCCGTCTCCCTCCGTCTCTACCTCTCTCGTCTCAGCCTCTTGAGTCTCCCTTTCAGAAGCCATAAGCGGCCTGAAGACTCGCCTCTTTCTTCTCTCAGACCGCTCTTTTGCACCTCTTTGTGTTCATTAAAGGAGAGTTTGATCTGATTTAACCGGAAGCTCGGCTGGAAGAGGAACAGAAGAAGAGGGATGCATGGAAGAGTTAGCTCAGCCACTTTTTGGAATATTGTATACTTCATGATATGCACACTGAAAACCATCCACTCGCCCGCAAAGAAAAAACAACAACCTTGAATTCGTTGTCGCCTTTTAATCACGGCAGCTTCTCCAAGAGATATCAAAAAACAAAATAGCTGCTTATTTCTTGCCAACTGAGCTTCGGCTCCCTGTTTTTTATTGCTCCCATTTCTATTTTCCTGCTTTCACATAGACCACATTCTCATTATTTATCACTCTTCCTACCTCGCTGCTTATCCTCGCTCTCTTCTCCTTTCTCCTTACCTCCTGTGCCACTCTCTCACTTAAAAGCACGGCTGGGTGGAAACTCTCCTCCCAGTACCAGTGACCCAATTACTCTAAGTTGTCCCTCCCTGGTAGGATGTAGCCGTGTCCCTCCCTGGAGACTCAGCCTGCAGCACACAGACGATCCATCACTCTCCTCTGCCACCTCCCTTTGCCACATTTATTACTGTCACACACACACACACACACACACACTGGCTCAGAGGCATACACATTCCCCCACATGCACGGATGCCCTTAAATGATCTCAAAAAACCGACACACACACATCAATAAAGGACAAATGCAGGCACAAGCAGTATAATATGCATGAATGTAATTTACATGCATTTATGTATGCACACACATATTGTTGCATAATTACCGGTGGGCGTCCGACACATGTTGACAATTATTCCTTTTTGCTCCGACACCTCGTCAAACCTCCACTCTTTGTTTGTATAATCCTGTCTGGGCTATTCACGATCCTGTCATCAGAGTTTGATGAAGGGGCAGGCGCCATGGCGGCAGCATGCAACCATTAATTTGCCGAAATCAGCCTCGCTGCTGCTGGGAAAAAAAAAAGAAATTCTCTTCAAGTAAGGGATTGGCAGGTAGACTTGCATTTAAAGTGATTTCATTCATCTGCTCACAAGAAAGTATCCAAGTGGAAGCTATTACAGTGATTGTAAAAACAGATTTCTGCCCCCTGCTTTATTAATATTAATACAAATAACCACTGCACTGTGAGGTTAAACAAGAATTGTTCTCTTTGCTTAATTGTACCATGATGAATGAAATTTATCAAATTGCCTAACAGTTGTTTTCAAAAATCATGCATTCGTAGTCAACGTGGGTCCATTATTAGTTTTATTAATATAGTTATTTTACTCTCCAGTCTGTCATGTATTCATATGCAACCTTTCACATTTCGACTGAAGTATGCATGTTTTAGCATCAAAATACTATTTATACCAAGACCCTCCAAGATCAGCGGGTGATCTGTGTCACAGCTGAGGTGGTATTGATGGTTGAAATGACTGCCTTTTATTATGTCAGTGAAAAAACCGAATGACCTTTTGAATAAAACCTTAAGATTTCAAACTTTTCTGCTTTTCCTATATCTTGATAAAGCTATTGATCACTCCCCATTATACACAATTGCACGGGTTAAATCTGTTGTGCTAAGCAGCTTAGACAGGCCTCAGCACACACTCTCATCAACAGTATTAGGCCTGGGATGTGTAGAGGACACAGACACAGGCTCAGCAGAGTATGAACACAGTCTATGTGACAGTTTGGGCATGTTAGCCTTTCTCAGCAACTAGCAACTCTGTCAAATCAGCAAAGGAAGGCAGAGCAAATAGGGCGCTGGTGAAACATGATTATCTCCAAGCAAGAAACTAGACCAGTCAATAAACACTAATAGATTAATGGAGACAACTGGGGATGGAGTCTCATCCCTAACTCTGGGCATTAGTTTAATGATCAGAAATGCTGAAACAGGCTTCGATTGAGTTCAGCCAATGCATCGCCTGCTGAACCTCTAATGGGTCCAAAGCAGGTTTCAGCCTTTCTCTCTCAGTATATATGTGTGTGTGTGTGTGT
>JAOWBC010000383.1:12550649-12571672 GCA_028566105.1 Hypoplectrus providencianus | reverse complement strand
AATGTCCCTTGTATGGACATGCAAATGTTGTGTCCACAGACTGTATATAAAAGATAGATTCATCTCCACTTCCTCCCGGTATACGGTATACAGGGGTTTCCATTTTGTGCAACATAATTTGAAACTATTTTGAAGAAAGCTTGAAACTAGCAACTGAGACTGTAAAAGCATTTGAAAAAAGCTTGCTTAGATAAAACAAGTGAGAAGCAGGATCATTTTTGTTTGCTATTCCGTCTGGCTTCTTTTTACAGGCAGTGGAGTCGCCCCCTGCTGGTTGTAAGTAAGAATGCAGGTTGAAGAAACTTTTGAGACTGGTCCTCAAAAAAAGACAGTATAGTTTGTAAAGGCAGCAAAATGTGACTCATATTTATGTTTTAGATTGTCCTCCAGTGGTAGTGATTGATGGCAATGTAGAGTTTAAATGGCGAACGTCACAATCAACAACTGGTGGACTTTTACACTGGAGAATGTGGATCATGTCACATGTATAAACAAAGACTTTTTTTAAATATATAACTTCCACGGCTCACTTCACCCTCATAACCACCTCACCACTTCCACCATTTACTGACCTTTTCTCACTTTTAATACCTAAGCACACATTTTTCACCCTTAACCTACTTCAGAGGTTTTGTAGCCCTTATTCCCAGAAGCTGCAGGCTTTTTTTTTTTTTTACAACCATGAACCATACCTGTATGTTGAATGAGGTGTATGCTAGTTTTAGAGTGCTCTGCCATGTAACTGTGAGCTGCAAAACGTTCGTATGGATCATTTTTTACCAACACTCATTATGTGTTGTTATTGGTGGTACTGACAAACTGTCTCTTCTGTTGTTTAGGTTAATGATGCTTTTCCTGTAAGTTGCTGCTTGGTTTGGTTATATTAAAATGCACAACAACTTTGCGGTAATTCATGTCATGGTGTAAACTGTTCCAATGATGGACTAGTACATAATGTATATTATTTTCCTCTCCCGACAATAACTGGATAGATGCAGCCTCCTATTCATCATTCCCCCACATAATAAGACAAGCATAGATTCAAATAGAAGCCAGTTTCCATTGTGTCTGGCTGTGTTAAGTTACATCAAGTAACCTATACAAAACCACTTGTTTATAACAGCCCTAACAGAATGCAAACTATTTACTTACCATCATGAACATTAAGGGATGGTTCTTGTCAAAAATGTTTCCATTAAGTAAAAGACAAAAAACAAACAAAATAAAAACTAAAAGCCCTGTTTGGATATTATTTTCTGTCATTCCTGTTTCAACCAGAGATGGATACTAATGTGCATTTTTCCTTCGGGCCCCAAAGCAAAGAAACATTCTGGCTTTCTTGGCGTGCAGCATGCGACCAGTGAAAAACTTCCATTGGAAGGAAGAGAGAAAAATATTTGGAAGGAGGCACATTGAACACAGACACAGATTAGCATCTCCAAATGGTCTTGTCCTACAATAAACAAAACAAATCCTTGTGCAAGTTGGCAACAAGTCCCACTTCCTCTCAGACTTTAGCTGGAAAAACAAGCTATTTCCTAGTTTACTTTACCGTAAGTTGACTTGGTGGAAAGCTTTTTCAACAAGCACAAAAGCCAAAAAGGTGAATTTTGTGAATGTTTTTTTTGTGTTTGTTATGTATTAATCATCTCTGCTCTGAAGCTTTGTGTGTGCTGTTGTTTTGCTGATCTTGAACAGTACAATGAAGTAATCCTTGAAACTTCACTTTCACAGCTGTAAGAAAATCACTAATAGGAATGAAAAAATCGATCTCTTCACAAAAGGGGGTTCAACATGTTGCCCTCTGTTGATGAATCCTGAATGATCGTGTTCAATAGCAGGCTGTTTACCCTCGCACCTGCAGCTCTGTCAATCAGTCTGAAAGTGAGAAAATGTTCTTAAAACAAGGATTTTTGAAAGCAGTGATGTGAAAAAAGAACATGTGCAGAATATTATGTATCAGTAATCCAGTTGGGGGGAAAAAGGGACACTGGGGCCACCAATGCTAAAAATACTGTAGGGTGTTTTTCGATATACTCACCCACCACGAGGCCTTCGTCTGACGGTAGATCTGACGTTAATCCTTTGGGCAGCTTTTCAAAGGCCTCCTTTTTTTGGGGGCTCTGAAACATCATATCACATTTCCAAACATTTTGTGTAGTGGGTCCTCAAGGCGCAAAATTATGTCTCCTAAGCACAGAGGAGTGTTTTGGTACACACTGTGCTGTCTGTAGACACTAGCAACATGGAAGTGATGGCGACTGCTGGCTGGCTGCACCACAAACACTGTTCCTAAAAACTCTCTCTGTCAGTTCTCTTTACCTTTCTCTTCTTCCACACTGTCCTCGCTAAGCCACAGCTTCATTTGTAAACGACGAAAGACCTCTCTCAGCACGCAGCACCCCTCTGTAGGAAGGGGAAAAAAAACTCTGAGAGATTATGTGAGCTGGGTTAATTTGATGTTGCGAGGAAGCTGTGCATAATACGGTTCATATACTCAAAGTATGTGTGTATTGTGTGGCATATTTCCGTCGGTGTGCTCACGAAATGAATGTGCGTGTCGCTTTCTTTTCATGTGCTACTTTATGAGTCACTGTGTGTGCACTCCAGCACTGATTGCAGGAGTGGAAATGAAAGCTTTGCATGTTCCCATGTGTGTGTCTATCTATCTAAACGTGCCAGTGCGAGAGTGTGTGCGCGTGTGCAAGTGTGTCGCCCGTGCTTCTCTATGGGAGCTCAGCAAGACAAAGAACCCATTGAGTCATTGCGTGAGACTCCCATTACAAGCAATAGCTCCTATTTTCAGAGCTCCCTCGCTCTCATTACGGGCTCGCGCTGCAGACAGAATATGGCTGACATTTAGCCATTATGCTCTGCCTCTGTCCTAGCCTGTCCTAGCTCCTCTGTACTAATAGACTGTGTTAACGAGCGGGGTAAAGACCACGGCAGCCGGCCCTAATGACAGGCCTGTGAATACAGTGAAGGAGAGGACGGAGCTGTAAACTCTCTTAGGATACAGAGCTGCTCATGATCTCAGGAGATTTTAAAGGGGCGCCGCACCATCTAGGAGTCACAAAGTCCATGGCAATGCAATTAACACGGAGGCACTTGATGACCTCAGCATGCCGCACAGGGGAGCAGCAAGCAGTGTGACATTTGTGCCTGAGACACGCAACTGCCCTGCTCTGCTACCGAACATGATAATTTCTCTTGTCAGGATGTGATTATCTGCTCCGGGCTCTCTCTGTTTCCCCTCCCTCTCTCCTTCCCCCAATTATGGTGCTCTGAGGGGAAAAAGCCATAATACATGAAGGCATGATGCCAGCGACGCTATCCAGCGGACGTGTCCTGCTATTTATGACGTGCGTCATGATGCTTTTTGTAAAAGAATGTTCTGTTTTGTCGTCCTACAAGGCCAACGCGGTAATATAAAGCCGTCCACTGGTATGAGACGAAATAACTAGGAGCAAAAAAATAAAAAAAAGTGAGTGAAAGAGATAAAGTGAGAGAGATGGAGAGAGGGAGGGAGGGGATGGCTGAGCTGACTGTGCCCAGTCACCATGGCAACCCCTTTGACATGCAGCTGCCATACCTGCTGCCAATATCGCAGCTTTACTCAACCGATTACTTTGTATCTTTGTATAAAAGACCCACACAGCATCATGTATAAGACCCAATATTGGGTTTATTCAATGCATATGCACAGTGTGCATGCAGCCTGCGAGTATTAATGTACCTTGAGTGCTTGCAGTAATTATGTCTGAGAGCTGGTGTTTGGCGGAAAAGGCTGCTTTAAAAAGAGTTTTCAGACACCTCTCACCGGTAATTACTTTGAATTATTATCACAGTTAGAACTGAGTGGCCCCGGTGTACGCATGTGTGTGCTTAGTCGATGAGTGTGCTGAGGTGTGCGATGAAAAGGTTCGGCTTCAGGGCAGATTTCTGAGCTAAATACACCTCTCATCTTACCAAAAATTCCCCCCGTGTGGTGCAGCTCTGCACCGAGGAGTTGGTATTTGATATCAAAGAAGGGCTGTCAGTTCTGAGTGCTGCTGAATGACCAGTAGGTACTGCCTGAGGGCGGGTGACATCTATGCAAGCCTGACAAACTGTGACATAACACCTGCGGCTTCACAACTTCCCAACTCTGCACACGTACACGAACTTGCATCCAAATAATGTCTTCCTACCTTAACAGCCATATTGATGTATCATGCACATATGCATATATGCACACATGCCGATCTGCGCACACTTACGCGCATGCCGACACATGCAGACAGACAGAGGAGCTCTCACTGGGCCCTCAACACCTTTAAAAACACCTGCGGCGATGTAATTCTCCTCTGGGTTGTGTAGAGCTGCTGTGTTTGTATTTTAGTAGAAGTGTTGTTTTGGCCCCAAGAGATACCAGCAAACCAATACACACACACTAATACACACATACACATTCATAAATGTCTACACACACACACACACACACAATCCTGTGCACACACATATGCCATCCAGGAAGGATGCTTTCAGGCTTTGAAAAAAAAAAGAAAGAACCTGCAATAAGATTCATAAACACACTGATGAATTAATAATGCTGCTGTCAAAAACAACTCTCCACTCATGCTGCTGTATCCGGGCAAAACTACCCTCACATGATGGCTCCTTGCCACTCAGTGTCCTCACCCAGGGATGGAGACACAGATAGTCATGCAAAGCAACAAGTGAAGCTGCACTGTCCTTTATCTCTCAGTAGCTTCAGGCACCCTGGACACTTCAATTGAAATGTCAATCTCCTTCCAATGTCATTCTTTAGACAATAGTCTCAGCAAATTTGTTGCCATAGTGAATAATCTGACTCCTGAGAAGCGTCCGGCTGCACAAAATGAATTAGAGTTTGAGGTGAAATGAAAAACTTTTCTTTTTTTCTGCTGTAGAAAATGTAAAACACTTGATTCTCCTCGGGGGCTAGCCGGCGAAGTAACAGGAGTGAAATGTAAAGCAGCATGTCTGGGGAGCAGCAAAGTGTTTACAACAATATGATCCTTTGTCATGCTAACTTATATAAGTGCTAATTAGCGCCTCTGTATACGAGTTTCTGAACTCCCAAGTTTACATCGTCTCATTAAAATGATCTTTGATGGAACATGCGAGAGGGAAACACAGATGGAAGGGTGGTTATTATGGTCTTTTTGTGATTTCCAAGAAATCATTTCAAAGATCAGCGACTGTAAAAGTGTGACAGACAACAGCTTTAATTACTGAATACTAGCATTTACATTCTAATGGTAACAAGAAGAGTTGTTACTTCAACACTAAGTTATGATCACGAGTTGTTTAAGGATTGAGGTTAAAATTTTTGCTTTGAAATCACAATTTTTACCACACTCACAATTCTGTTACACTAATAATCATATGCATTTTATGTTATTTCTCTCTCTCTCATGAGGCAGTTTTAGATCAGGGGAGTTTTTGTCTTTTTTGTTTAACTGTAAAGAGATTTAAATAACAGTTCTAAACATAACTAGCTTACTGTGCAAGCATCAGCACTACAGTTAGGCATCAGACTTGCTAGTAAGGCGTTATTAAAGCGAGATTAAACAGCAAATAAATAAACGTAATGCTGGAAGAGGATTAATTACGAGGTTGACATGACTACCATAACTGGACCACAAACCTCGTGCACCTGGTTGTTAGTTTGCCGTTTTTGCTTGACCCATTCTCCTCCCCTCCATCCTGCCCTGAGTGTGATGTCATCAGTGGAGGACGCGCTAAAATGTATATATGAGTCATATTTTGCTGCCTATATAAATGATGGGAAACCAGTCTGAACTCAAGGAAGCTGATACGATATATTTAGTAAAAAAAATCTGAAACTAGATGTTTGCCACATTTTACCTATAAAAAAAATCCAATAATGATCGAAATATTTTAAATGTTTTTTCAGAGTTCAAAATATAAATCCAGTATTTGTAAAGTAAAGAAAATAAATAAATAGAAATTCAGTCTATGAAGGTAAGGCACATGGCATGGTAAACATTTTTTCAAGTTCTAAATAGAAGCAGAATGAAATTTCGAAAAAAATTCAAAATAGCTTTAGATTCAAAAACAGAGTCTATTTAGGATCAGTTTTAAATGCTAATCACCATGACGCACAGCAACCTGCTGAGGCTTTTTGGAAAATGTTGCAATGCTTAAAGGTATTTTTTTTTCTAGTGATAGACTGGGCTTTGTGCTTGGTTTGGCATGAAAACAACAATAAAACCCGAAACACTAACAGGAAGCCACTGGGACTTGCAGTATTCAGCAGTTTTTTGGGCCGTCTAGGTTTCAAAGCCTGTTACTCCCATCTAGTTTCCTCAGATTCTGACAGATTTGTCCGACAACACAGAGGGCGTGCATATCATGAGTGTTGGTACCGGTCTGCAGCTTGTCTGACAGAAGGCACTGTGTGAAAAATACAGGTTTATGAGCTAATGTTAGCGGCTGTCAGCTAACAGCCGACTCAGCACATTTATCGCCTGAATCTGCTCCTCTGTGGCTCTCGCTGAATTTGATTCAGAGCCTCCTGGTGTTATTGTGAAAAACTATTTTGGAGCAGGAAGGATACAACCAATGAGACAGCCACAACAGCAATAATGAGCACATTTTCTGCTGAGTCAGCAATAATCATTGGCTAGTTAGCATGTAATTAGTCGATGTGCTAAAATATTTCTGTGGCATTTATCATCATCAGATGCTTTTACCCTCCAGGAAGCTTAGATTTTGTAATTACAGTAAGTTTTTTTTTTTACCAGTAATTAAGATACACTCAAGCCAGAAATAAGCATTTTTATTACTCATGCATCTGTCATTTCATACAGACAACGTATAAAATATATTTAGACACAGACGTCTTGATTTCACTCTATTAGACTAAGTACTGTGCTTGATGCTCATGGTTTTTGCTGTGCTAATATAACCTCAGGGGGCGTCTGTCTGAACGGGATGTATTCCCTGAATGAGTCTGAATAAACTTAGAAGCAGTTTTTCATCATATACAGCACTAAAATAAGACAAGAGGGAATAGCTCTCGAAAGTGTCAGTTGTTGTATTCACTAGCACGCTACAAGCTCCAAGTGGCACATCAAACCAGCTTCGAAAAATCTGCTGTGTTCTCAGTTTGTTTTTCAAAATCAAAAGTGGACTGAAATTAAAATACTTGGCGAACTCTGCATTGAAAAGCTGACCATTCACTGTGCTGCTGCTGATGCTTTAAATGTTCCACCTGCAAAGCAAGGACTGGATTAAAAGCATAAATAACATGCATCAATTACTGCTGTTGCTCTGTTAATTCTTATTATACTCCAAGCCTTGAGAATAAATGTATGCATACACACACAAATGTGGGTACTGAGCGTGCATGCACAGTCCCAGAGAGAAGCAGCATCTGCAGATGCTCACATCTATATAATATACTCTGTGTCTGCACAGAAGCTGTGAGGATCCTGCAAATGCTCGTGGGATCCGCTGGGGCCTGTGCCGCAGAATGGCAGAGTGAGTGTTTATTATTGTTAATCAGTTTTTATGTCTTGTTGTGTCTTTGTCTTGTGGCAATCCAGTATCGCTCATTAACTTCATATCGTTATTTTTGTTGCTCAAACACGAGTATTTTACTTCAGTAAAGCTCATTTAATTTGGATATGATAAAGGAACAAAGGGAAGGAACAGAGACAGAGACAGAGAGAGCCAGACAAAAAGAGACAGAGACAATATTTCTGCATAACTCTGACAGACTTGAGTCTTTCACATCTTTGCCGACTTTGAAAAGTCATGATTGGAATACTAAATATGAATATTCGTGTTCTCTTTCCATTTGTGTTTGCTATTGCGCCTCAAACCCCAAAGACCTGCCACGTTCTGCAGCCTATATTTTTTTGCTGTTGAGGCGTTACGGTAACTGAGATAGAGGGTTTTGTTGCAGCTCATTGCATAATGTCAATAGACAATTAGGCATTTACTGGTTTCTACCCGCAAGCTAATTAGAGCAACGTAATTAGCAGGGGGAGAGTCTTAAGTGCTCCCAAATGGAGCACCAGATAGCCACTTATGCGGTGCTGTGCAGCGCTTCGGCCTCCCACTCCAATCAAAACCCAAGAGACACTGACGAGGACAAGAGGTGCTTGACAAGGCTCAACGTGGTGTTAAGTCAGGATAAGTGGTGTTCAGTAGTGACAAGACAGCAGTGCTGCTTGGATTTTTTTTTTTCTTCAGAAATTGCCAGTGCTATTTCTGCACGGCCTGAACCAGCATTTAGGACAAAGTCTTCAAGAACTGAAGGACCGAAGCTAAAGATTTAAGCTACATATTCACTCTGAAGTTCTCTCTGAGCAGAAGGACTGACAGTCTTCATATGAACATCTTAGTAAAAGCTAACTACACAAGTCTGGTCGATGCCAAACACAACTTTTCTCAGTTAAGCATTCTAGTCAGACTCATCGTCTTGACCTCTCCTCATCTCACAACTCATCTTGCTCCTTTGACTCCCCCCCCCCCTAGTTCATCTCCCTTGGGTTCATTTCAAATATGCCTCATCTCTTTTGCTCTGATGGACTTCCAGCTGTGATGTAAGACTTTCCAAGACTGGCATGTCTCCTCGCATCGGCCCTCTCTCTCACGCTTTACATCTCTCTATCCATCCAAGCCCGTCTTTGTGATGTGCTCGAATCAACAATTCAGTCACATCTATGCTTTGCTCTCCGTCTCCCGTCCATCAGTTTTATTCGTGATGCTTTGTCTTGTTTCTCTTCATTTGGGGGGCACCAAATGGCCAATTCAGGTCAGAAAGACATCAAATTTATCTTTTGTGACGGCGGTGAATGAAAGGAGCATGTATGTGAAATGACACCTTCATAATAGATCTGCAGGTAATCGTTACTTTGACTGATACACATCATCTGTTGCTGGTTATTGGGTGTTTTCAGGACATAAAGACTTTCTGATGCCGTCTCTCAGTATGTAGTATGATGAACTATAGTTTCCACACAATGCACAAGACTACACATTCATATGTGAGTGAAGATTTCTGCTCCCAAAATGAGCCTTGCAGACACTTTCAAGTGTGAAAGACTGACGTTTGAAAAACAGTATTGGAGGCAGCAGGTCAATAATAGAAGTGGGACATTTGTCACCACTGCCATGCAGTGAGCAACCACAGACAGATCGATTCTGTGATGTCTCAAGACCATCCTCCCTAGAAGATCAGTCGTTTCTGGGAGAAGTGTCATTTCCTGTGTTTACTTCACTATAAAAGCTTCCAAGTAATCAAGAGCAGATAGGAACAACCAATAGATTTTTGCAATTAACCCCAAACACGGTACTGCTAAGTCTTCTAGTAAATGTTTAGGTTTTTCCCAGTATTTTTTTTTTTCAGTCATTTCAGGAAGAAATTTCATTACCTGTGTTTGCTTCAAAGCCTCCAAGTGATCAAGAGCAGCTAGTGTAGACTGCAGGAAGACAATAGTGCATGTAAGACTAAAAGTCCCATGAAACAAGAAACAATGGTTTTCTGGAGCATTCAACTCTATGACACAGTCTTTATCCGAGTTGGTGTCAGAGATAAATTTGCTGACATTTGAGCTTTGCAGCTTTTATGATTTTATCTGCAAAAGTTTTAGGACTTTTCCACTGTGCTCGCTAGGAATGAATTAAAAACTACTGCTGAGCTCACTTCAGACAGATCAGATCCATCCTTATGACAACTCACCAGACTCGATCTGGTGATCAAGACCATGATATGATTCAGTTGGGACAGTTTTGTCAAATGTTCAGTTGAATAACTATTAAACTCTTTGAGAACTTCTCCTGTGGTTAGAACTTTTCGCTGCTCTGAGGAAATATTTCTTTGCTGTGGGAGTTTAGTGCCTGTTGAAAGAACAGATGATGATATATAATCAGTGTGGTTTCAAATCCGTCACTGGGGTATACTTGATTGCATTGAAGAACATTTATTTATGGACTTAAAACCCCTCACAGTGTTTTATTTCATATCACCTCATTATCTTTTTCTTGTGTCAGAATGTGCCAATGGCCTGCACAGATTTCACCTCCTTCAGGTCTCTTTTGTCTTTTCCATTCTCTGTCCTCTTCTGATTGATGTCCTCTTTCATTCCCTTTTCTGCTTCTTCCCATCCACAAGTGTATAGAAAACCCTCAATCCAACAATCGACACTGCCAGTCTTTGGATTCATTGTCCCCCCCTGAGCAGGAGAAGGTTTGCATTCGGAGTCCGGCTCCAAGCATGAATCTGTCTTCTCCTGATAGTGGCCTCAGCCTCACTTGTTATCACCAGACACTTCATAAGTGATTCCCAATTGGACGCTTTCCTTAACCGGGGCACAGAAATCAGATTGTGACCGGCTGTGACACTGCGGTGTCCCTCCAGCGGTGTGTTTAAACCAGCTTCCCTCCTGCTGAACGACAGCCACCTGCCAATAAACCCATTTAGTGTTTGAAGAGGGGACGTTTCCTATGTGGCCCGCCTGGACCCCGAGTCCTGATTATTCTCTTACTGAAGTGTCAGTGAACCTCTGTTCTCCCCTGGGGGTCAATCAAAGTCACTCCATACTGGTGCTGCTGCATCTACTTCATACTTGATATCTGTTTCACAGAAACTGATTTCTCATCCGAGGAGATCTATAGAAATGATCTCCTGCAGTAAAGAGCACTGCATGCTTTAAAACCCCATTAAAGGTTGTGAATACTGACTGAAAGCACCTGCAAAATACAAAATTATAGTCCTACATTTGATATTTAGTATTATATGCCTTTCATGTAAGAGTGGAGCATTTCTATTGAAGTGTATGACATTTCACAGTGCATGTGAACATCCTGTCACCAGCCAGCCTAATAACAGGAAATCAGTTGGTACACATTAAATCTAAACTTTACTGATAGTACAGCTCCATTTTATCCAATTATTAAAATACCATAAAACCATTTTGGACATATACAGCAGAAGTAGTAGCTATATATAAAGCCTTTCAATAAGCTCTGATTGTGGGACTTACATTAGCCTTGTAACAGCTATCTCGTCCTTTCTAGTGGACATATATTGTTAACATAATCGAATAATGTGTTTAAAAGTCATCAGCTAGAAACAGACGCTTGGTTAGTGTTTCAGCCCATGGTTGTCTAAAACTTAACTTTGACTAAACCTTCAGGAATGTTTCAGGATTGCAAAGTTCTCCTCATAGAAACTGCTGATGCCTCTTAAAAGATCCTTTCCTCAGCTTATAAAAACTTGGTTCTGGGTTCTTTAACCTGGAGGAAGTACTTTATAGCACACAGCAGGTTTTGACCATTTTTCTATTTTTTTGCTGGTGGACAAAATTGTCAAGGAGGCACAGTCTTTCAATACAGCTATATTTTTTAATTCTTTTGGACCACACAAGCAATTTTGGACGTATAAAGTGGAGGTATTGGCTACATGTCAGGCCTTTTCATAAGCTCTGACCTTGTCACTGTTTGACGGATTAAGACAAGCTTTCAAACAGCCAACCTGTCCACTCTAATGGGCATAGAGTGCTAAAATAATCATACAATTTGTACAACTCGTATGATTTTGATTTCACCATTTTCAAAATATATCTGTATTTATACGAAGGGTCAATAAAGTAGCTAATTGGACTGTAACTAAGGAGGCTGTCTTGGCCCAGATATTCATTGGATACACAAGAAAGCTAAAAAAAAAATATTGTCCACAGAGTCTAGCTAGTCATGAAATCACTAGTCGATGGGTCCTGAGATTGATACGGCAAACCCATAATTGAAGTCCCTCCACTTTACCATTTTGGTGGATCCACTGCGCTGTTAAATATGATATAGACTCTACAGGATAAAGCTAGCAACTAACTTTCTTTCAGATAGTGGAGGCTAGTGAGGTTGGCCACTTTTCATTAATTTTACCTGCCAGTGACACTGAGTCATGAACATACTCAACCCTACAAGTAAATCATTAAGCTTTATGTCAGAACAGCTTTTCAAGAGGTCCAACATTATGTACCAAAGTATCATTATAAGGCAGTTTCAAGGTTGGACAGCAATCAACTGAAAAGCAGCTTTTCAAGTAAGCGGAACACTTAAAACTCCAGACAATAAACAGATAAATTGAACAGGTAAAAGCTTGCTGTAACAGCTGAGACACTCAACACAACAACGGCTGAATGATTGGAAGTCGTCATTGTTTTGTCGTCCTCACTCCGACATGACCTCAGTACATAACGGATGTTTGTGTCAGCTGGTATTCTGTGGTGGAGACAGAAACAATTTGTATCCAAGGACCAAACAACAAAGCAAATCATCTCTGTGTGATTTGCTGATCACTGAATAAAATATACCCACTACATGGGTCATAATCTGAACTATGATTGTCATTGCAAAACAACATTTTGTGAAAGTGAAGACTTATTCAGTATAATCACACAACTAAAATGGAAGGAAAAAGTAAAAAACATTACTCCCAATACCTAAAGTAGTAGTATTAGTATTATGATCTTTGATATCAAGATGAACTATTTGCAAAGCTGTTATTAATAACACTCTCTGAAATGTAAACTCGATATCTTACCTGCATAAAAAGCTTTGAACAAAGAGAGAAATGCCTGATGAGGTCTCTGACCAAAATATTGAATTCATAATTGACTGGGAGCTAATTAGCAGGGAGCTGACATTTTTAAAAGGTTACAGTGGAAATATTTATTTTTTTAGAATCGTCATCTCGGTGTAAAAAGATCTTAGTCACAGTCAGGGATCCTGCAATTAATATGCAGCAAGCAAATGAAAAGGCCATTAGTAGAGTCAGCAGTAGTCTCTGTGCTTAATAGGCTCTGTTTTCACAGGCGAGGTGTGATTGTGCTGCAAACCTTTTTTTTTCCAACCGTGGTATAAATATCCTGGATTGCATTTCTACCTGTCGATCCATTTTCTGCCGCTTATCTGGCGCCAGGTCACGGTGGCAGCACGCTACAAGCAAGGTAGTCCAGATGTCCCCCCATGCTCCTCCTGCGGGATCCTGAGGCGTCCCCAGCTCAGATAAGATATATAATCCCTCCAGCTTGTCCTGTCTCTACTATAGTGTCTCCTAACTGTAAAATTTGCCCGGAAAACCTCCAAAACAAGGTGCCAAGAGGCATCCTGATCAGATGGCAGAACCATCTCAACTAGTTTCTTTTCACTCCCTTCAAATGAGATCCTTTCCTGTTCATTAAAGGTGTTTCTGCTGATGTATAAGTTTAGATTCTGTTGAAATAATGACTCCACTCGAACAGTAATCTGACTGATCGGCAGGCAGAGCTGAACCTCTACAGCGGGGCCATTTCCAGCACATTTGCAAATTGAAGATAATTTCCCCGAGCTCATTTCAGCATGTTATATCAAAGAGGCAATAGACAGGTTCTTTGCTTTAACTTGTCATTATGAAGCAAATGTTGATTGCATAATGTAATGGCTGTAAAATAATGACACCATCAGCGTTTAGATTGGTTCCCTATGAGCCTCACTTTTGCGATGCCATTCCACATGCCACCAATCTGGAAAAATGAATGAATTCACAGCACAAAGCAAGTGATAAAGTTGCTTATACTCATAATGATGGAGGTCATAAAATAGTTATCCAGAGACTCTTTAGTCTGGAGTAAGTTTTCTCTTTTACAATAAAAGCTCGCCAGACAGCATTTTGCTTAGGAGCAACTCAACAAATAACAAAAAATCTCACAGTTCAATAAAATAGTGTAGAGATGCTGCAGAAATGGCAAACAATGGAACCATAGGAGAGGAATGGAGTTTTATATTAAGCTTGAATTGATGAATTGCATGAATTGAAAAAATGTCCCATGGTCACAGTTTTCAGCATTTTGTCAGCTGTGAAATGGTTGCAGTTTTAAACATATTATTAATGTTGTGAAATGGAACCACTATTCTTGGTTTAGGTACCAAAGCTACTTGGTTAAGATTAGGAAAAGATCTAAGATTCGAATAACTAATGTCATAAAGTTTATGAGCCTATCTGACTTATTTGTATGGTTCTCACTGCATTTCCAAACAAGGCACAACCTGTGACGGTAGGATTGTTCAAACTATACAAAACATAAGAGTGGAGTGTACACTGTTTGCATTTTTTTAAAAAAAGCATCACTTTTTCCTTTGTTGTACTGTTTAATTGCTGTCTCGATATTATAGCAACTTGTCACTCAGGAATAGGCAAGTATAAAAAATGTATATAGTCATGATGTAATATATATGTATAAAAATTTAGACTTTTATTAGTACTTTATTGAGTTTTGGCAGCACACTGCACAACATGACACGATGTGATGAAAGTTTTCTTGTGATTTAAGCTGACGTCTGATTCCTTTTGTGGCTGAGGTGTGTGCAAGCGATGTGTTGTTATAAGAGGTCTATAAGTGAGGTCGCTCTGCACACACAAACATGCATGAACCCTGTAGGATGTGCATATGGGAAACCAGAAAAAGCTGAACTACTATATGTGTAATATTAGCAGATTAACCCACAAATTCTTGCATGTGATACGGGTCTTAGGTTTGAAGTTTGTGGACTGTGAAGAAACTGGTGCACCCCAAGGTTCAAACTCTGCTGCCTCATGATTTTCTCACATTCCATTATGCTGTTTTCCAGCACAAGTATCCTGTCAGCAGCCTCCCACATCATCAAATGTAATTACTGCTGTACCTTTGATTAGAAACTAGACTTGTACATTCTTTATCCGCCCCAGAGCTCGAGGCTCTGTCCGATACTGACAACACGCAGTTAAGGAAGCATGTGACAGGAATCGAAAGGAGCAGCTCTGAAGACAAATGGTGACCCCACTTTAAATTCTCTTACATTTTTCCTCCCACTTCCTTCACAATGTGTCTGTTTATTCCTTCCCAGCTATCTCTCTCGGTGTCTCTCAATTTCCCTCTCTGTGCTGAATGTCAGGCAGAGAGGAGGGAGTGGCTGCTGTACCGGTATGACGGAGTGAGGCTGCTGTGCTTTTTTGTAGCTGCTGCCGAGCTGTCAGTCGATCGCCTGGGGAGGTAGACGTATAAAAACAACGAGACAGGAGTGTGTCACACAGGATTGAGCTGTCACGCATATTGAAGAAACACTTCCGTCATCAGGCTCTGTACTTTACAAAAGGTCACACGCAGCGGGCCTCGGATTTACATTAAAATTTAAGTGCTCAAAATGCTAAGTTTTCTATTTTATGCATTTATGCAGAAAAAGAAGCGATTTTTATCATATTACCATGAGAGAGTTTGACATGCTTGTGTGGGCGGCTGCACAGCCAGGCTTGCGTATGTTTTTTGTGTTTGATAAATGTGGTTATGTAAATCCCTGACCATGTATATGTGAATATCTGAGTATTGCTCCATGCACATAGATGAATTATAAATCCAGGATTCAAATATCCTTGTAAAAACCTGAATTTAAAAATACCACTCAGAACTTTAACTCTATTTTTGAGCTCCGGGACTTCATAATTAGCCGCTCACTTTTGTGTTCTCCCCAATTTTTCTCCTCACTTCCTGGTACCAAGAGTTTTTCTGAGCTGTGCTTGTTGCAAGAGAACACAGTTTCTAACTTTGACAGTCAAAGTTTTTCACTGCGGCGTGAAATTAGAGACATCTAAGGAGCATGGGGCCAAAAAATCTGGGTGAAAATAAGTTCAAGTCTGGTCCAATTTCTCGGCGAAAAAATTGCTCAAAGCCCCGATCGACATCTCTTACGTGAATTGTGTGTCGTTGCTTTTTGCCTGTGGTCATTATGTGTGCGTGTCCGCTGTGTGTTTGCTGTGCGTTTGGCTAACATGGATTGTCTGCTGTGACACTGATAAATGGCGCTGCACTTTGAGTAGCCGCTCACAGAGACTCAATCCCTCCTGGCTGTCTTTGCTCATTTCTTTCTGCTATTATTTATCAGTGAGGAAGAGAGGTGGAGGGCCGGTCTCTGTCTGTCAGAAGACAATCTGTCTCCGCGGAGCCCCAGTCCTGTCACCTAGCTGCAACTCCCTCTCTCATTTCCTCACACTTTGGACACTATGGCTTCCCAATATGATGCAGAACTTTGCCACACCCAAAAATTTAACATAAAAAGTGCTTGGCGTTGATCGATGTTACACTGCGGCCTGGGTGTCCTTGTCAACAGGAGATTTATTCACGGTTCGGAAGTAAAGCGAGACAAGTTAACAGGATTATGTATTTGAATTATAAAATGAAAGTAATTGTATTTTGTTGGAGGAGTTCAGGGTAATGTTTAGAATATCTGAATAAAGAATAGATTACTTGTGATAACCTTCTTGACGGAGGTAATAAAGAATCTTTTTTTTTTTTCTGCAGGATAACAGAAAAACTGCTCAAATTTTATGGAACTGGTTGTTTTTTACTTTTTAGAAAATTGGTTGAAGACTTTTCTCCATTTTCTCTTGTGGGTGGCCAAAGTTGTCTGATCAGTAACCTCTTTTCTGTTCTTCTTTTTTCTGTCTTACCCAATCTCTTCTTCTACTGTTTCCTGACAGATTAGCCTACGGCAATACACATCACACTGCCATCTACTGACCAAGGCATGTTTCTGCAGCTGTGTTTATTGGCTCTAAACTAGCTAATGCAAACATACCCAATTTGCATTTTCTTTCATGCAACATTTCAAAATTTCGCTTCAATATTTGCTTCGACTTTAACTGAAACACAGCTAGTGGGCCAGCATGTGCAATAAAGACAGTAATACTTTTATTAAAATTTCCACCTGTGACATGTAAGAATCTTATATAAAGTAATGACCACAGAAATTCATGACTTGAAACACCAACGCTGTCCTGATTTCTCAGCAAAATTGAATCTTAGTGAAACTTTAATTACATTTCCTCTGTTCACTGGCTGGTCTGCTTAATGCAGTGTAATTCCATAGTCCTTGGTAAACTAAATCAAACTGGTGAGAAAGGAATGCTAATCTGGGAACATGAATAGGACTGTTGTGTTTAACTTCAAAGACATTATTGTGTTACATCTCCACCAGTATTTTAATTAACTGGGTCAAGGACCACATCTCCACTCCATTGTGCCAGTTTGAAAGAGGCTGTTATGCATAAACAATCAGTTCTGCCCGCTAGTCCTCCGCGCTATCTGATCGCAGTCACCTGGTTCAGAGAAAAGGGCACACAACCCTCTGCTTTTTGACATTTCCAGACGTTTTTTCTGGCCAGCTGGGAGCGGTGAATGAAGATGCAAATAATGTGGCAGCCATCTTTATATGAAGGGAAATACTTCACTCATTATTCAGTATGCCTCTATTGGGCTTTTAGGTGCATAAGTGGCTCCTTTTAAAAAGCCAGATGTTGTTTTCTGACTGGATTTTGTAACCAGAGGGTCAGGGAAAGCGGCGTGCAGAGGAGGGATGTGGAGGGAAAGACTGCGTGCAAAGGTACCAAATAGATAGGCAGATACAAACTGCACACAGACAGGCAGCTGCATCTAATCCCCGAAGAGAGAGAGCAGGGAAAAAAGGAGCACGACAAGGAGGGGAAATGGAGTTGTGGGGGGGAGTTAAAAGAGAGCGACTGCCCACTTCACTGGCAACTCCTCTCCTCTGATCTGCCATCCACTGGCTCTTGTCCGGGGCATCCATTCCCAGAATGCGAGTCCAGCCCGCCAACCTTCTTTTTGTTCTGCATTTGCCCCTTTCACACTCAGTCGTGCCTGCAGCTAATGGATTCATTCTGGACAAGAGTTCAGCTGCCTGCGTACAGATCCTGTAAGATGCATAATGCAGCTTCAAAGCAGCCTGAGTGAACTTTCATGGGTCAGTGTTAACACAGGCAAACAGTTTTTTTTTCAATTCTTTTTGTTCATGACAGAAAATACTTTTAGCCCAAAGGATTTATAGCCAGGTAGACAGTAAGGTCACTTCTTTAACACAACCCCAATAGTTCAAAGGTTGAGATACTGTGGAAAGCAGACAGACAAATTCAGAGTGTCTATGTGCAAAAATAAAAGTTTGAACATGGAAATATTGTTTTAACACTTTTCAATTGAATGTTTGTCACAAGCAATGAGCAAAATATTACATGGAATATTCCTAACTGGTAGCAGGAGATCACACATTTTCATATTTACAGTTTTTAAGGCATTGTTAATGTTATGTTAATATCACAGGTTGGTTCGGCACCAGATTTACTTAGCTTTGTTTAAGAAATGATTGTGGTTTTAGTTACTTGTTATGTGGTTTCACTTCTCTACCTACAGTTGGGAAAGTTGGGTTAAAAACCAAATTAAAAGACAATTGTCCAATTAAATTTTTATATCTGTAAATATTATTTTATTTACAAAGTCTGAATTTGAAGCATTCTGTCTTTATATTTTTACATTGTACACCAGAAGAATCAGGGTTAAACTATGTGAGTTAGTAACACAGATAACAAATAGAAGAGCAAGAACATTTTATTCTTCTACAAGGTAACAAAAAAAAAGCCAAAAAACATTATGCTGGGTCAATTCATGTGGCACGGATGGTGCATGACATCCTAGTACTTAATTATTTTACAAACATTTTACCACCATTGTTTTTAGCTTAAGTAAATCCCCAGGCCATTCTTTCTTCGACTTTCCATCTGTTCCTGCCAGTGGGTAAAACACTCTGATATTTTTTTTTTTATTTTCAGAGTTGCTGTTTCTTAACGAAATTAAAAGTTTATGCAGTTATTGGCGTGTCATTGCCTGCGGGGTTTAGGAGCCCATTTTCTCCTGTTATTTTTAAATATTTGAGTATAAATGAGAAATTAACTTTTTCCCCTCCACTGCAGCATAACATACTTTCTGCAGATATGACTTTGTCCAACAATACCACTGAGCAATGTGAGGGCCAGCTGGTTATTGATATAAGCTGAAGACTGAAGAGCAGGTACAGTGGCTGGGTTAATGAGGGTCAGAGCCACTGCTGGCAGTCAGAAAGCTGAAAGCAGGGAGGATCCAGTACATATTAACACAGTTAATTGTGGCTCTGATGCAACATAGCCTTAGGCTGCCCTTTCCTTGTAAAAGACCTGAACCAAACCGATGGCTCCGTCTCATGAGGTCTGGACCTGCATCAATATTAGTCCTGGCAGCGACACCCCACTTGGCAGGAGGATTTCATTCTTTGCCTTCAGAATCACTGAAAATATGTCAGATTTATTATGTGACAAGCTGTTGTTGGTAAGCTTTAGGCACAAAACCACTTGATTAGGTTTGGGAAAATGTTATAATCGTTTGGGTTAAAATAAATTCTTTGTCAAGGATATTGGATTTTGATTTTCATGGTTAGAATGATAAACATTTTGGTTGTCAGTTGGAAATAGCTTTCTCCCATGTAATTAGTTAGTTAGTTTTTGAAATGTAGGCCTACATAAATGTTTGGCCCATATCCCTTCAGCTGATATGGAGGAGGCAGTTATATGACCCATACTGCAGCCAGCCACTAGGGGGCAATCAACACGTTTTGGCTTCAACACAGTTGTCATTGTAAACGTTCTGAACCGCTGCAACTTGCTCCTATTTCATACCTGTTATGCACTTTTTCATGTGTTTAACATTTCTAATTCAAGCGAAAATTACTTTGTTAGAGTCAGAGAAAAAATCAGGTTTGGATTAAAAAAAACAACAATATACTTTTGTGTATAACTTTTGGAATACTGGACCAGAATGAGATGTATTTAAAAGTGATTTTATGGATTTAAATAAAACAACGGTGACTGTTTGTTTCACACGGGACACCATCACTAGTCTCCTGACACACTGTGACAACTGTTATACGCTGTCACCAGCACGTTCAACTTATACAGATGTTAAAGGGTGCACAAACATTTCATTTCAATGTGTCTGTAGTTTGCATTAAACTACAATGCCAGTATTTTTTTCTGGCAACTGGGCTTGGAATGAGAACGAGAGGCAATTTTGGCTCAGACTCTGAACCATAGATATGCTGTGAATGTTGTTTACAGCACCTTTAACAATTGGATGCTACACAATTGCAGCCTTCCCAAACATATCCCAAGGTGGAGGAGCAGAGTGGCACTGTGACTGAGTTCTTTGAGTGATAACAATTGCCAAACTGTGCTTGCTGCATTGATCGTAAGCACATTGTCCACATCCACCATAATCAGGGCCAGAGCACTACAACCACACAGAGAGCTATTCCATCATGATCTTGGCTGTTTTTTCGAACCACTGCCTCCAAGTCAATGATGTTGGTGCCTCTGGCAGGAAGACTAATGCTGGTACACTGTGTGATTCAGCATTTAGAAAGAGACCCAGACAGCTCACATGTACTTTCACCAACTCCTGGCCTCGGGACGGACAAAGCCTTCCTCTTGAGATTAACCTGATGAGTCATGCCAGCTTTGAAAATCCCAGTAAGGTGTTTTTATTCCAAACTGTTCAGAGCACAACTGGTGGTTGACTACACTTTTTGAATTTTGGCACCTCAGTGGAGGATTTATCAAACATGAGAGAACCACCTGTTCCTGTCACAGCTACTACTGGCGGACTGACACGAGGCCACCTAGCATGAGTTGGCAATGCCAGGTGTTAACCTCTCCATTGTAACCAGAGCACACAGTCCAGGCGAGAGACGTTGGTCCCATTTGTCCTTTAGCAGCACATAATGCACCGCTGTTCAAAATCCTGGTGCCAGTTTTAAATGGCTGTTTCCAGGTGACATCCACAAAGTATCATTAACATTTAAAAAATTAGAATAAGGTCAGTTGTATGTACTCAGTGGTAAACATTTGTGTATTTCTGGTACCATGTTGGTGAAACAGGTCATGGTAAATGAACCCCTATAAAAATGTCTCCTCATCCAGAAAAGACACAATGTGTATGCTGGTTTATTAAACAGAATGGGCTCCTTCTTTCTGTGGCTTCTGTTAAAGATCTGGTGTCGGGAACAAAGATACGGGACATCACTGACCTAAAGCTAAAGATCACTGATGCCATTGGACCATTGATGAGGCTCTGCTA
>JAOWBC010000383.1:12532795-12549323 GCA_028566105.1 Hypoplectrus providencianus | reverse complement strand
TATATATATTGTATTTGCTAACTTGTAACACAGGCTTAATGCAAAATGAAATTCAATTTAAGTTGCAATTGATAAAGCAGTACTTCATATCTGCCTGTTAAAGATATGATGGGAGAAAATAAATCATGAAGAAACTGACTCAAAATATATATTTCACAAGCTGAAAAACAGGTGGACAACAGACTCTAATGAATCCCATAAAACCACAGTCTCTCTTCAGTACCGAAATGAAACATTCATCCAAATCTTTGTGTTCACGCTCACAGGGCTGCTGACAGATGAATACTGCATCTAGAGAGAAAAACAAAAGGTAAAGCACAGCCAAAAGATGAAGTGTTTCATGCTCAGTTCTCTGATTTACATTTTCCTGTTAACTGTCAAAACTCCCTTATTCCCTGTGGTCGTGTGGTTTCGCTGATAATGGATGAATATTGTTTCGGCAGTATGAAATGTCCTTACAAAATCTAAAAGACGTTTTCTGCTGATGTTACCTGAACAAGAACTTCAGAGCTAAATTTCTTTTGCGATAAAAATAAATAAATAAATAAATAGTGGCAAACATCCAGTGAAATATTCCTCACTATGATAACAAAATGACTGAATTGGCTATTCCTGTCATTCAAGGAGAGTTTTATCAGAAACAGCATGAAGAAGAAAAAAACTATTTTGTTAAATAGACCGCAGAGACACCAAACTACATCCTCAGCCAATATGTGTTGGCTTTCTCAGCTGCTCTACTTTTAGCCTCGTGTTGTGTTGTGGGTCAAATTGTCCCATTTTAAAATGATAAAATCTTAATATATATATGAATATAGTAAAGAGTTTTTTTCAGTATTAAACTTCTTCTGCTATGTGTAAGTGTAATCAACAAATAAAATGAAAATGGTTAATTTCACATAATTGCGACCAATAATTGTTTCCATAAAAAGAAAAAAAAATCAAAATGTAAAATACATTAAGAAAAAAAAACATGTAGTCAATACACATGTAAAAAAAAAAAAAAAAATTAAAAAAAAAAAAAAAAAATATATATATATATATATATAAGATAATGCAAACAGTTTAAGGGTGGCTCTATGTATTGCCCAATATTTGTCTTGTTGAATACTATCCTTGCCCATATGCCGGTTACTTTTGTGTCTTTATTATACAATCACAACTAGATTCAAGCAAAATTATTAACACTACAATCAAAAAATGTTTATGCAAGTAAAAAAAAATAAAAAAATGAAATAGATGTTTTAATTAAGAACCAGAAACCTTTGTTTACAAATCTTAAAGCTGTGCCTGCTGTTGAGCTCTATTTCCCGGGTGGAGCTCATGCAGAATGTTGCAGGACACTTCTCCACTGACAGCTTGGCAGCCGCCACTGTTGGGAGAAGGGGAAGGAAGTGTCGAAGACGATAGAGCTGGAGCGATATTCCCTCGCCATGTTGTGGCTTAAAGTTTTGTTGGTTATTGGTGCTCCTACTTCTTTGCTCCTGTGGCGCCAATTGGATATTAATAACAATGAAACATCTGTAATGGCTATGGGCAAAAAAGTTATTTTAAAATCACAACTGGTTCCTCCATACAAAAACACTTCCAGTGACAGAGAAGCTGGTAAATTTTCAGCTCCAGTCTCCTCCTTTTGTCCTGGGAGCCATTGAAGAAATTGGCACAAGGCTTCTGGCAGACACTGTTTCTTCATTTTCCTCATCTTGTGCCTGGTTGGCATCTCTCTCCAAAGGAATTAAGAAGGGCTGGCAGGTTGGATCCATGGCGCCTGATACCTGGTTTCACCTGGCTCAAAGAAGGTTCAGATGCTGCTGGACCTGAGGGTGCACAGTGGCCTGGGACACTGTCAACAGAAACAGGAGGGTGAGTCATGAGGGCAGAGCCATGACAGAAAAGAGTGGCTCCATGTCGGTAATGATGGAGGCAGGACTGATGACTCCGATGCGCCAGAGAGTCATTGGACCCCAGGCGAACCAGCAGAAGGTATGTGGCATCGGAGTCATGTGGGTTTGATCCGTGGGAACAGGAATGGAGCTAAAAATGTTCACAGCAGGCATGAAGTCATTGACGCTGGCAGCAGGAGACAAGGCCACGAAGGTGTTGGCAGGCAGGAAGGCCTCAGCAGCTACAGGTAAATTACAGCGGGTGTCTCTCAGGTGGAGGAGAAAAAAAAAGGATCCACGAAAGACAGAATATGCAAGAACTTTCAGAGCTGTCCTCTCGTCGCAGCTGGCTAGACCTCCTGAAGAAAAGAAGTCATTTTCTTTTCTCTCTCCTTTTAATAACAGTCCCTTAGCTCACGCCAGGCGGATAGCAGTCAGTAGATTTTTCCCCACTTATGTTTGTGACTCATGAAGAGGGATTGTCGTCTGCAGGGTGCTTCACATCCAGCACACTGAGTCCCTGATCACTCTCAGGCTGTCTAACGCAGCTCTTTAAGAGCTTCTGGGTACACCTGGTGCCGGGTCTTAAAGGGAAACTTTGCAGATTTTCAATCAGCTTTGTATCATTACAGTGTGGGAAAGTATATGCAAATGAACAGGATTTAACTTCTTTTCATGTCGGGAGCACAGAGAGCTCCCCATTCATATGCCAGCAAAAGTTTTCTCTTGCTCAAGGGCTGCTGATAGAGCTACAGATTGTTCTTCCACATTTGGTGTTTGCCCGCCTCCATGGCTCATCACCACAAACAAAGACAGTGATGTTATGTACTCACTCACAACAAAACGACCAATGGAGAGTGTGGCAGAACGCAATGTTCCTGTAAATATGGATAACACTGTTTTAAAGGGAAAGTGATTTTCATCCTTTTCTCCATCTGTCTGAAGTTCTTGCCCATATGTGTCGATGCACAGCTGGAAAATCTGTAGTTCTTCTTGATCCCAGTGTCGTTGTTTGACATGACAAGATTTGGCAAAATTAGGATTTCTTCCAATTAACCAATGAGCTTGGTTATTTGCTTTCTTTCCAATTTTTCAGAGTAGAGAATGGAAACTTGAATTGAGAAGGATGTATTTTCTCTTTAAGTGTAAAGCTTCTGCTATGCTGAAAGTTGCAAGACATGCCAGTCTCAATCGGAGTGACACCTTGCAAACATCCACTGTTGGGAAACTGAAGAGAAAGTTCAAAAGTCCATGGAGGAGATAAGGCTGGAGCAGTGTTACATGGTGATGTTGTGGCTAAAGGTTACTGCTGGTTAATAACGGTACACAATAATGGCTATCTGCAAAATAGTTATTTTCAAAATTGGCATTACAGTTGGTGCATCTGTACAAAAAAAAGTGTTTTCAGGACTTCCAACCACAAAGAAGCAGGAAAATTTTCAGCTCCAGTCTTCTTCTTTTGTCCCAGGAGCGATTGAAGAAATTGGCACAAAGCTTCTGGCAGACACTGTTTCTTCATTTTCCTCATCTTGTGCCTGGTTGGCATCTCTTGCCAAAGGAATTAAGTTGAAGTGTTAAAACTTGACATTTTAGGAATTTATTTTGTTTATTTAGTAGACTAAAAAAGTACAACAGTATCCATCCGTCCGTCCTTCCATCCATCCATCCATCCATCCATCCATCCATCCATCTGGTGAGGACAAAATTTTAGAAACTGAGAAGAGAGAAGGAATAACCAAAGCCAGCCGGGTAAAAAGGATGTCTGAGCACAGAGTAAGGGGCAATTAGTATGGTGTTGTGTTACTCACACTGTCGCCTGGGACTGAATTTAGACGGCAACAAGACCATTGAACAAATGGGAATACCACAGCTTTATTTATCTGAGTTTCTCGTCGTGGAGCACCAATTTAAAACCAAATATCTGCTCCTTTCTAATGCAGCCCTGTTTATAATGAAAAGACCAACTGTCCAGCAGATATCTTTATGAATAAGAATGAGCAGCCTCCATAAGCTAAGGCCCCCAATCGAACTCAACCATCCACTTTGTTGTTCTGCCTACAAATTAGCCAGCGTCACGACATGACCTGCAGCAAATGTCAATAAGCCGCCGCCTCTCTTATGAGGTGTTACCCGATTGAATTGTTAGCTCTGTGCAAGAAGCTGCAGTGCTCTAACACAGGATGCATGCACATCCCCGAAAGTCTTTAAACTCCTTCATGCACAGCACCTTGATCAATCATACGTGACAAAACAGCTTTTTTTTTAAGCATCAGAGCACAAACACTGCTTTTTATCTTCAATCGACAGAAAAAAGTGAAAATCCTTGTAATTTGCATGTTTTTAAATTTTTTTTCCTTTCATTTTCCAGCCTTTGATTGTTTTGAATTTAGTTTTTCATTTTGTTGTTGTCATGTCCGTTATTTTTGATCAGATCGTTTAGTTCTTTGTATGAAACACTTTTTTTTCTCGCCTGCCTGATTTGCAGTTTTGTTTGTCACGTTTTTGTGAACACATTCTCGTTTCATGTGTGGATTTGGCATTCTTGTTGCTTCAGGAGGTGCTTCACTCCTTTATGTTGTGCTGATAATCAGACTGGAGATCTGTCCAGAACTTGCACTGCTCTTTGCTCTCAGAGGATAAAAAGTCAATGGTCAAAACCGATTAAGTGAGTTCCATTAATTCTTTATTCTAAGATGTAATATTTAAATGCCAGTGTTAAATATTACATTGTCAACTTTTTCAGTGGCCTCGCAGATTTTGCCAATAGTTTATTATAGCCAAGCTTTTTTTTTCAGTCAGTGCCAGCTTTTTGTTCTTCAATGCCAAACTTTGAGTGCCAGAATTCTAACAGAACCATTTTAGCTGCATAAATGGCATAATTTATAAAGATAAAGACTGCTGAATTACTCATGCGCTGTAACAGACTCGTGGACAACAAACTTTAACAAAGTTTCTCAAGAATGCTGTCTTCTCTGTTGCACGAATTAAACTCTGACACGCTGCGGTTACATAAGGCCGTCACCCGCAGAGAGCAGTGCAGTGATTGAGTTCTTGTTCATTCACATCGTCATGACGGCGCGAGACAATTACACCTGACATTTTGACACCTGACGTCCTCAAAGATGCACCTCACATCGATCTGAATTACTGCCACTTTGCCATGTGCCGTCCCTCGGTATATGTGTGATCTCTAATTAGTCGAGGCAATTTGCTTGTCTGGATAACATTTACATCCTGGCATCAATATTAAATGACTTGACAATCCATCTCGAATGCCATTTCCATAAACTTATTTATCAAAAGTGATTTCCTGCCTTGAAAAAGTGCTGAGATTCTCATTAAGTGGCAGGCTGGAACAGCTTGTGTTTAAGGTATTTGATGCTATAATTTTCAGATAGTCCCCGTGGGAGCCCTGTAAACTACATACAGAACCTCGACGTCTGTGTGGATGACGGCAGCTCAGAGCAGAAGCAGAGTCGCTAACAGGGAAATCAAATGCTGCATGTGATATCTCACTTATCGTCTCAAATGACTCGCTTGTGTTCCTTTGCAAAACTCAGGGTAAATAGAGACAAACAGCTGTTCATGTACTGAACAAATTAATTCACCCACGCTCTCTGAAATTCTTTCTTCCAATGTCATCATTTGTAATTTCAACACTTTTTAAATGATCTCAACCCCATGTGATAGCTGAAATGAGGGATCGACATTGTCCCCAGTCCCCACACACATGCACACAAACACACACACACACACACACACACACACACACACACACACACACAGATACACATTCACCCTTGACTCCACTCCAAAGTAATTTACAACTGGGAAGGCCGCCATCTCTGAAATAGCCTCTCGGTTTGTTTGGAAGAGAGACGGCATACATTGCTGCAGCCAGAGGCTACTTGTCTGTCAGCAGTGAGCAAAACAAAACAAATAATCTCTATTAATCATTTACAACTTTTTCTCATCAATTATTTCTACGGCTGGTCAAATAACATGTGCAGACATGAAGGTGTTTAGTCAACAGTGGCTTCTTGCTCGTTCCTTGGAGCTTTGACAGGCCAGTGAGTATCAGTGTTAGCTAATCCACCCAGAGGGTGCAGTTATGTCCCTTTCTCAAACACATTTTCTCCGGCTACAATCCTGCTGAACCGTTTCTTACATGTTCTCCATCCTTGCAGCTTTCTTCCAAACGAATCACAAACATGAAGCCTGTTCCATCCACAGGGGGGGATTACAGAGGGTTTCGTGCAGAGGAGGAATGTCTAATGCACTAATGCACCTTGCTCTGCCATTATGAGTGTGTGCGTGCTACATCTCAAAATCTCTTTTGTTGTTTGAATAGAGCTGTACTGTACATTAACTGACAATTTGTCAGTTAATGTACCTCGCCTTTGTTGCAGGGAAGCTTTCAGATGCCGTCTGTGGACTCTCTGCTGTTTTACATCCTCTCATCCCACCGCTGGGGTTCTCCCGAGCCCTTGTAGTCCTCATCACAATGACTGTACCCCACCTTTAGAGCCCTCTTTGGTGACAGAATCAGGACAGCTCTGCCGTCAGCAGCATCAAAGCCACAGCGAGACGGAGATGGATTAATAAGTAAAGAAAAGTGTGACGGAACAAAAAAGGCTCCCAGATCACACAAAGGCAGTAAAGTCACCTGGGGCCTCTAAAGGGGAAGAAGTTTTCAAACCTGTTTGTTTTGTCGCACTCGCTCAAAGAGTTTCTATGCATGAGCATCTACCGTTCCAGGAACAGCAGGAGTGAGGAGGGGGGAAGATGGACTGCCACTGCTGTAGCTGGCACGCTGAAGTTTGAAGAGCAAAAGAAGACATGTGCTAACACACGCATTCACCCAGCATGCCGCTGTTCATTATTCCACCAATCTGTCAACTCCCACTGCTGAATCATCGCGGCGACACAGAAGGAGGGCGCCGAAGCGTCTCGATGCTGTAACAGTAATTTTTTGATGTTGGAGGACATGAATGGCTCATTGATTGTAGGAGGGAATATGAACAACAAGCATTGATATGCATGAGACTTGAAGTGAGGTAGGATGAAGCTTTGTGCCTGGGAATGATTGTCTGCAGTGTCGGGACACTTTGCATTTGAATTTTCTTATGTCTTGCCCTTTGCCTTCTTCCATACTTGTTCTGTTTCCCAATTCCAGGGTTTCCATCAGTGTATGGCAAACAGAGAGCGAGTGTGTGTGTGTGTGTGTATAAGTATAGCATCCACTCTGAGTCTGACAAGAGAAACAAACGCCAACCAAAGTCCATTTAACCTGCAATATTTCTAACTGCCAGCAGGGAGACTCCATTAGTTGGTTTTATAGAAATCTATGAGAAAATTACCTTACTTCTCTCTGAATTTATTACATCAATGACACTTTCCTAATAAGTGTGTCGTCTCAATCTCTAGATTCAAGTCTTCTTGAATACAGCATGTTGTTCAGTTTATAAATTATCCTTCCATTTAAAGTAAAATAGTCAAGAAAACAGGGTATGCTTTAGAGTGTGGCTAGCATGTGATCAACAAGTTGCTATATTTTACCACAGTGTTGCTGCGTGTCTGTTTTAAACTCTTTTGTCATGATAGGAATATTATCAGTCCAAAAACATCTATTGTCTGCACTCAAGGACACAAGTTAGCTTGTTAGTGCAAGTTTTAGCTCATAACTTAGCATTCTCCACCCGAGAGTCAACTTCTCATCCAAGTATGATCACTTCTGCTTCGCTAAAACCAAGACTGTGGCGGTCAAAATACCCACCTCAAGGCTCCTCAAAGGTGGTCTGACCTTTAAGGGGGTCCAGCTTTTCTCAAAGTGATGAGCCATCCCTACCCAACCCTGAAATAAAGACGCTTTGCTAATTGTCCTCCTCTCTGTCCTCTGCTCCTTCAGTAATTTATCTGATCCATACGTCTCCCTGCGCCTCAGAACAGCCCGTTCAGTTTAACACAGTCTACAGCAGCATATCCGTCATAACTGCAATAGAAATTCTTATCACAGAATTCAAGGCAACATTTTGTGGCTGAGGCCCTACGCCGAGTATCAGAGTAGAATACTGCCGCAAGCTGCAACGCTCTATTCCCACTGCAGTCAATCACACTGAAGTTCAACTCTATTAAAAAAAAAGAGCACAGCCTGATGATAAGGGATAAGGTTTTCCTTTTTTTTTATATTGAATGTGTCCTGCTTGCAGCAAGGAGTTTTATCAGATGCTTAGAAGTTTATGAGGCATCACTGTTTATCAGCTGCTATCTGGTGTTTAAGTATAATCTTTATGACACCCGAAAAACAGCTGTGAAATTTACAGAGCAGTGGTAAGGTCACCCTGCTGATGTGTTGTGGCTAAGCGCTCCCGGAGTCGATAGCCTTTTCCAGCGTCTCGCCGGCAAAACCAATCGAAGTCTTATCCCGCCAAGCCGCTCGTGTCACAACGACTCCAACGCCTCTCACAGTTTAGTACCAAAGACACAGGAACACAAAGCTACACACAACAGTGCACCTGGGATGCAATCAAGGCGCTTTAAAAAGTCTGTGCCCAAACACAAACGCCACGCCACCCCCCCCACACACTTAACTTTCCGTGATCTTGCTTGACCCGGGAGTGAGGGAGGGGTGTAATGAAGCCAGCTCTGCTCCCTGCCTAATCTAGTCTGACAGGTCCCGACTCGGAGAGTATGATTAATGCGAGCTGCAGCTGCAGCCGGACGCATTTAATGTCATCCGCAATATCACCCCGCTCCAACAAATGAGGGCCCAAATGTCATAAATTCCTGTGGCACGTTGTCCATATCCATTAGCAAACAATTTATTGCAGAGGTGAGAATTTTTGTTGTTATTTTCTCATGCGGTGCCACCGTATCCATCAGTCAGTCAGCCCCTGAGCCCCGAAGTGCCACGTAGAGTCAAAGAGCGATAGTCCGTATCCAGCTGCCATGAATCATTCCCCCAGTATTTGCTCATTAACCAGGTGGTGGTTTGAATTGGGCTTTTCATGGGACACGCGTGGTTCTCCCCTGAGGAAGCAGCAGGGGAAGCAACCTGAACATATGGTCTGCGTCAATAGCTTCAAGGGTCCACCCAGGAGTAAAGCAAGTGTTTATGACTGTGATTGGTCCAGAGCAGCTTATAATGAGGAGGGAAATGTCATTGGTCGAAGCAGAGAGTCATTCAAGGATGCAGAGTTGTGAACAGCTGTACTTGTCCCAGGATTCATCTGCTATCATTTAGAAATTTAACACTAATGTGAAGGGGCGAGCTGTGAGGAAGCATCTCAAAAAACTTTAATTTGAAAGCAAAACTTTTCTATCTGACTCTTAATCTTCAAGTGGATTGTTTGCTTGTTCTTTTGTGAAATCCCACCCCATAGTTCAATCCTGAAAATGCTACTCTCACCAGCAAACGGCCCACCTTGATGTGTTTTGAAGAGCGTGAAACGCTGCTTTTCAATTCTAGTTCTTGACATTTTGCGGTTGACTCAACAGAGCTCTGAAAGTCAGAGTAAACAAAGGGTTTTTCGGGGGTTTCAAATGGATAAAGTAACACAAATTACTGCCGAATCACTGTTGATGTTTCACAGCGTTGCCCTCAATCCACCTCACGTAGACACCACTTGCCCCCCCCTAGTCCTGGCCGATTCAGGCTCGAAATATTTTCTCATTCAATGCACGTTCAACGGCAGCACGCATCTTAATCTGAAGAGACGGTTCCATTTCAGCTCGCTCCCGATAACCTTCCCATTCATCGCTCCCCCACGTACACCTTCAGTGAAAAGAGGGAAGCGCCCAGAAATAGAAATGAAAGAAGATGATTTCAGTGGCTGAATCATAGATTTAGTGGGAACAACTTGAGAGATGTAGAAAACAGGGGGGGAGGGGGGGGGGAGGAATAAAGAGGAGGGAGCAAGTTGAGATGAGAAGAAAAGGAAATGATGAGATGCGCAGAGGGGAAGATAGCTACCGTGTTTGGCTCTGTGGTGTATTAACTTCCTCGGGTTGGGAGCATTAGAGCTGAATCCTATTGCCGTCAATGTCTGGCTGGTTAAAAATACGAGGAAGCAGTCTTTCAATATTTGCGGGCGAGGTGAAGAGAATATTGCGTCATGACAAATGGACTGGTTAAATACCCCACTCCCTCTATATCATCTTGTTTAAAAAGCAATCAGTCTGCTTCCCTGTTTTAAAAGACAAACCCCAAGGGAGCATCCGGAATTTGAGAGACAAATGAGGTTCAAATCGGAAATGAAATAGTCGTGAGGAAAGTAATGAGTGGACCCCTCTTTCCTGATGAGGTTTATGCTGCTGACAAATTACTGGTAGACTTAATATAGAGTGCTGATAGACTGTGCAGTAGTAAGAACCCTGTAGAATCTGAAGCCCCCTTTCAGTTTCTCCATTGTCTCCTGGAGTTAAAACATAAGGGAGCGTAATAAAAAGTGGCCTTGATTTTTAAATGTCATTGTGCCGTGTTTTTGTTGCCATGGAAGCATTTCCATCTGACGTTGTTGATACCATGCTTTCTGTCTCAAACAGACCAAAATAGGCCACAGAGGCAGTCTTTCTGATGGATTTGTCCCTTCCTAACAGGTAAACCTCAGCATGGTTTTTATTCAAACGATGGGACACCCTGTTTGAGTGAAAATGGGGGATAAAATAATAATAACAGCTCACCTTTTCCGGACCAGTGGGGTGACGGAGCAGCGAGATGTGTGCTTTTTGTCCTCGGGCTGCCAGAAATGTCAGCCACACACACACACACACCGGTGGTCACCAGCAGAGGTGGCAGCAGCGGTGAGGACAGAATGCTGATGTGGAGAGCTGGAGGCAGCAGAAAGCTCCACATACATGCCCCCAGAGGCACGAGTCTAAGCCGGCACAGACGACTGAGTGCACAGCCATGCCCAGACACAGAGGAGATAAAACGCACATATGCCCGTGCACAAACGCATACAGTAGCCTCAGCGTGACCTGTGGGGCCGCGGTATCTGTGAACGGGCTGTCACTGAGCCGTTGTAGGGAGCAGCGTGAGCAGACAGCACTTCTGAGGGAGCTGACCTTTGTTGCCGCACCTCCGACCTTTTGCGGATCACCTGTTCGGCTCAGCTACATCTCCAGGGAGTGTTTGCTCTCTAGAATCGCTCTCAATCCCTCCTTAGCCCACACAAAGAACACGCTGTGTTTCTGAGGCGCTGCGTACAGAGCATGGCTTATGAGGAATACATAAATTCAACAAAGAAGCACCAGGAAGCTTCCATTACACCTCCAGGAATAGCTGGATAAATGCTTCAGCATAATATTTTTTAACCTGTCAGCCCACACTGACTGACAGCCATTATGAAGTCTCGCTAAGGGGCAGAGCTCACCAAACTTTTTGTTGTGAAGCACTAAAACTGGAAGCTTCACACAACATTTACAGCCTCCGAAATATGCAACTGTGCCACAGAATGCTTCCTCAACTTTCGCTGCTCATTTAGCAAGATTAAATCAACACTAGCAGTAGGAAACAGGCTCCGCCGCTTCAAAGTGTGTTGATCAGAACAGCCTGTTGTGCCAGTAGGGGTTTTCTCAAGGTCCAAGAGCCAACTAGCTAGCTCGTCTATTTATCAGAGAAGTAAATTGCATTAAACTCACCAGAGAGATTCATCTGGCTGCTCACCCAACTTACAGCATGCCTTCGCTGATTGGTGAATCATGGGGTGACCTTGAATTATAGAGTTCATTGTAGCTAAATAGCATTAATATCAACCTTTCCGCTGCGTTTATTCACAGGCATCAAAACGGAAGTGGTAAATTAGCGATGCCCGTCTCTTGCTTGATTTGCGGTGACAGTGATGAGCAGTTCAGATGCTCGGCAAGAAACCTATGAGGTCACGTCACAAAGACTATGTCCATATTTAATACAGAAATACAAAAGGGTCAGGGAGTTAATAATACTCATAATTTCATGTCCCAATTGTAGCTATTTTGTATGCCGGTCGAGACCGGTGGTAAGTACATTAGTGTTGTCTAATTAGTGAAGAAGGGTTGTAATTTGGGGCTAAAACTCACTTTATCTCCACTTTTACAACCCTCATTAGTGGACTCACATGGTAGACAGACAAGAGCCAGTTTTCCAGTGGAAAAACTCATAACAATTATAGTTTAGTGTTTCCTTCACCTTTCTCTTCTCTTTAAGCCCAATTTTCAGCCTGGCTGCACCTTCGGGGAAATCACAAATACTCTGTTAATTCTCACTTACCAAATCTGTTAATTACATAACGTCTGTTTCAAGGGTGCAGGGCAAAATAAAAAATTTTTTTTAAAAAACTCCCAGCACGTGAAAATGATTCTAATCACGATCTCGTCTCCGAGTTGTTCCTACTGTACGTTGTGAGGATGTAGGAGAGTTTGTAAAATCAATAACATCCCCCGGCAAGCTTCACCTCTGCTCAAGGTCCCGCCATTAAAACTATTCTTCGAACTCGCGAGGTGAATAGATGGTAGTTCATTTTCCAGTTGCTTCACTACACCCCCGACATCACAGTGCATGTGTTCATTACGTGCCCCACCTCTCGGCTTCCTTCCTGCATGCCTGCCAGCCTCATTGCCCTCACTACGGCTGCCTTGTTGAGCTGTCTGCGTCCCTCTTACCTGTCTGTCTCTCGCCTCTCTCTATCTCCTCTCCTGTAATAGATGCTGAGACCTATTGATTTTCATCCTGGCCACTTCTCGCCGAGCATCTGGCTGTCTCTTTCACTTAATCTGCGAGCGGTGCAAAAAGGTTTTCTCAGGTCACTGAAGGAGGATCAATTATACCGCATATTGGATTTTCATTTTCAGATTTTTAATCCAAGTGGTGACATTGAGGCTCTTCCGTAGCGGAGGTTCTTTTTTTTTTTTTTTTCCACGTTTCGTCGTGTGGTCTCATATAAGCACCCCTGCTGAGGTAATTCAAGGACTAGCTTCCCACTAAATGATAGGACAGTTTGAAAATAACAGACCATTTGTCCCTTAAGCACCTCATAAAAAGCCTCTAATGTTGTTTTCTCCCCATTAATCCAAAAGCAGTTTTAAATCACCACAAATTGACACCCTTGAGCAAAAAGGTCCTAGTGGTTCTCTGGAAGACGACGCCTCGCTTCCTTTCCTCACTGCATGTGGTAATGAGGGGAAATTGAGCAAAATGTGTTTTTAATTAAAAACAATAAAGCAGCCGTATTTCATGCCTGAGATGAAACTCTAACATGAGCCATAGATCCGATCGAAAAGCGGGCAAGTCAACGGAGTCGCAGAACCGAGCGGGAAACAAAAGGAGCGGTGGGCCCTGACCTTAATCACTCCGTCAAGGGGCATCCGGGTAATCATCAGAGGCGACTCGCATCATGCCAGTGTGCAGTATCTAATTACTTGACAGCCTCTGAGTGTTGGACCCCGAGAGGCAAAGTGGATGAGAGCAGCACGAGCCCGGCCGCCCCGCCGCCCGCCGCCTCCGGGCTCCGCGTTTGAAAGCTGTGAGTTTTGTGGTTGCGCTGCAGCTCAGTGATCATTACTCAGAATGGGAGCGGATACTGTAGCCTGGCCAGGGACTATTGACAGGGGTTATTTTTACTGCGCAGTTTAGCTTGAGGGAGAGGATAATGATTATAACACATGTAGAATTCTAAAAGGCTTCTCTTGTTGCCCTCTGCCCTGTGCACGCAGCAGAGCAGGGGCCGTTGTAAAGGCTGTGGACTTTACCCAGTTGATCAAAAAAAAAACAAAGAAGCATTTGCACTGCAGCAGCCAATTAGCTGAACTGTAGACCTAAATCAGCTACAACTTGAATATTGAATTTCAATGTGTTCTGAAGATAAAGAGGACAGGACTAAATTAAAAACTTTTGCACTTCACTCTTTTCTAAGCCCCGCCCTTCATCGCCGCCGTCCAATCCTGTGTTGTGCAAGTTCCCACTACATAAGATTCAGCTCAAAGTTTGTTAATAATAAAGTTACTTAATACTTGTGTTTGCTTAGTGCTAACAAATAACCCGACATTGGTTTTAACAGCAAAGGAAATCCCTTTAATGATATTTTTCAACTTGAAACTTCCTAATTTATCCCAACAAGAGAAAAAGGGGAATATTGACTTTGTTCATATTTCTTGTCTTAGGGGTCATTTTTGACTCTGCAGTTATAAATCATTTTCATACCACAAAATCTGAGCAGAAGAATAGCATTTTGCATTTGAAGTTATCACAGCTGGTAAATGTTGCAATTTTGACCCCATAACATGTTTAATTAAAAGATACAAGTAATGTAATTAATAGAAATATAATCAAAATTCAGGTCTGTGACAGGTGTTTATGTTCTGCAGCCTAAAGAAATGTCGGTCATCAGCAAAGCTTTTACATCCTTTTTTTTTTTTTTTTGGTGTAAGATGTTTTTTTCTGTTTGTTGTTTTCTCTCTGAGAAGGAGGGAATCCCCATAACCTGGCTGAAAGTGGGTCATCAAACAAAGCAAAATTCAATTTCAGGTTATATAAAGCAAGAGCAGAAATACACTCCCCTGCTCCCTCGTTCCTCCTCCAGCCAGCAACAATATAAAATAGTTGATTACAGCAAGAAATGTATCCGACAATTTACTACAATCCAAGGTTGCACAAATTGATAGTTTTATGTTCTCTCTGTTTAAAAACCTAACCCAGCAAATTAGGATCTTTCTCATTTATAATTAGAATAAATAATTGAATGTCAGTGATTCACTGGAGCAGGACTGACTTTAAAATAGTTATTACCGTCCCATTTACACTGATAATAGTATTCAAGAAAGGCAGTTATCTGATAGAATAGTAAAGCTACCCTGTGGGGTTTTAGTCTAAATAATCCCACTCGTATTTATTTTAAGTGTTTCTCGCCAGTGTTTAAATCCTTGAGGGCAAACAAATATATTTAAAGGATGTGGTTACTTTAAAAGTGTCTGCACTACCAATGTGTTGGGTATTTTAAAACCTGCTTTGCTTAAATTCATTAGCTGCATTAATAAAACTTATTTGAGTTGAGAGGAGCCTGTGGAAAAAAAAAAGGTGGAAACAGGTGCATGATAGTAGAGCATAAGGCACAAACAAACCTTTCTAGCTGACTGTATGGACCAATTATTTGTATACAAGTATTAAGATTGTGTGTGAATGTGGTTGCAAAAAGATTATTTGTTGCTAATTGGACAATTTTGGTGTCCCATGAGAAAAAATGGAGAGAAGTTTTCAGGATTCGTATCAGCTCTGATCAGTCATGTGAGTTAAATGTTCGCTACATCAAAAACTGTTCAATTTAGCGTTTCTTTCTCCCATTTAGACATTTTTCAGAAAAAGATAAAAACACCTCAAGCAAGCGTAAAAACACTGATGTGCATATTCAAAAATGTAATAAGATGTTGTAATTTCCATTTAGCTTTTCTTTTCTCTCTTAAACTGACAGAAATAGAAATACAAATTGAGTTTCTAGTAGAAGTTCAAACTTGCCTGTTTTCTCAGCACCAAACACCTCAATTCCTCTATTCAAGCACTGGAAAGCTGTAGCTGGAGGTTGTCTCCAAAGGTCTTCAAGCACTATACTGCCACTGTAAATCTTTAAAAAGGGTCAGAGATACACACTTGAATTCTTAAAACAGGCTGAATGACTTCCTCAAACAGCTAGACGCTGTCCTGGTTGAGAAAATGTATCATGTAACATAACTCAGTGAATGTTATGGTAGATGCATTCACGGTTATCACAGCAGCGGAAAGTTCAATAGCTGCTCCTCTTCACCACCAACATCATCAATAATCTCTGCTTCCACCAGGAAGTCATAAAACATAACTGTCCCTCTCTGAGCTCTGTTTGTGATTTGAGAGGAGACACAAGGACAGAAACACACACACACACACACACACACATACACATATGTACCCTTCTTGTTATCAAGATATACTACAGCTGCTGGGAGCGTGAGTGATCTGTGTGTGTTTGTGTGTGAGTGTGCTTTTTTTTGCTAGATGTCTCTTGCTCAGGCAGTTGGCCACAGCCATTTTGCAGGAGTGAACAGTGACCTTTGACTCCATTACAGCTGATTGGATTGGTTCTCCCCCCGCAGCTGGCCGGCTGCCCGGCACTACACCCTACAGTGACGCATCCAGGGCCACACACTGCCTTCAGTCCCATCCACTAACACGCTGCATCCCTCCCCCTCCATCCATCTCCCCCACCTGTCCCATTGTAGCTCCTTCCTGCTCTAACTCATCCATCTCTGCTGCTCCTTTTCTTCCCCACAGCTTACCTTACCTCCTTACAAATCATCCGGGATGCCTCGAACATTTCCTCTTCTCCTCTCTGATGCATCCCTCCTCTTCTTCCATTCATCTCTAGCTTAAACCCTCCCTCCCTTCCTTCTTTTATCACGCTGTCTGTCTGCTTCTGCTTTCCACTAGCATACCTCTCTTTAAACACACTGGCCAGATGTATGTGAACACTCAAACAAAACACTCACGTGTAATTCAACAAGATCTCCAACGTAAATGACACAATAGACCACCCACTAGATGGCGGTAGTAAGTGGAGGCATAGGGTCACTGACGCAATATTAATTCCCAATATAAATTGTCTTCCGGATCACCAATAACCAACAAAATCAAATCAACTGTTCCT
>JAOWBC010000383.1:12420819-12433682 GCA_028566105.1 Hypoplectrus providencianus | reverse complement strand
AACACGCGACCCTCGGCACCAAGCACTCTTGCTGTAAGGCATGAGTGCTAACCACTGCGCCACCGTGGGGCCCTGCATTTGAAGTATAAAACAAAAAAAGGCCGTGCATCATAACCATGATTTTTTCTGCATTGTCCAGCGATTAATTATATCATCAAGCTCCCTGGTAGTCCAATCACAGTAATTCTACAAATCCCAGAATGAGATGATTGTTTCTTAAGTTTTTGTGAAAATGCAATCAGCATATGATTAAATCAGCATCTTACAGTTAAACAAACGTCGCAACAAAGTTTCATCAAAAACTGATCAGTTGTGCCGGAGACGCTGTGTGTGACAGACAGATGGATGGACTGTCACACACCTCACCAGATTTCATAGTGTTATTTTGGCAGTCAATAGCACATTGTACGAGCCCATTAAGCACACAGCATCCTTCACACATCCACGCTATGTGTAATAGAGAGACAGATGGTTTTGCTCTTATCTCCGCATGCTGACACTGTTTCTCTTAGCACATAAACACTGCGTCCGTACATGGGGTGTTTACGGCCGAGCTTGCATGCATGTGCAGGGAATGCAGCAGTGTGTCCTGGTGTGTGCCATATTAACAGGGAACTCGAGCTTCAGATGTTGCCATTGCTGCTCTTCTGTGATATTCCGATTCACTTTGATGCCGGGCCCCTGTCGGCACACACAAACATAAAAACACACACGCTCACGTAGCTTCAGACAGCTGGTCCCTGATTAAATCCCTTGCTTTTGTAATTATTCAAAATTGGCTCAAAAACAAAGGTGGAATTCATGGCATAAAAAACAAGTGCAGCTTTCAGTCGACCAGTGTCCAGATGGGTCCCCGACACACTGCACGCTTGTTGCTTGTTATTGAGTTTGGTTGTTGATCTGGGACCGAGGCCTCCACAGTTGTTTACTGGGGCAGCGCTACAGTGCTTTCTCAAGTCCCTCTAAGCTTCGGCTTCGGCTAAGTATCCGGCACAGCAAGCCAGAAGCAGGCAACTGGCTCGCTGAGGTTAAGCTTTATGAGCTATCGACAGAGACGGGTTGGTTTGTCCTCTGTTCAGTGTTTTGTCTTACTTCATGCATGTGTGTGTGCGTGCAGTGGTCAGACACAGGCTCAGGAGAGTACTGCACCCTGTGGTGTCTCTTATCCTTATATTAGAGCCCTAATGGACACAAAGAGGCTGTTAGTGAGCTGCCCATCATTCCTGCCACACCCCCTCCCTCCTCCCCATCTTCGCCTCCTCCTGTTCCTCGTTTCACTCCTTCTTCAGCTCCCTCCTCCTCCTCATTCCACTCGCAAACTGCTGACAGAGGCATGGCGCCAAGCCAGACTCCAGCTTGCAGGTTGTCACAGACTGACTGACTATGTAACAACTCACTAGCTGGCTGATCTACTAGCTCAACGCATGCCTAACCCAATTCGTCGACTTCCATGAAACATGAATCTCTGAATGTCGCACAAAAGGCAGAACCAAATCTTTGCAAGCGTCCTGCAGACATCAGACAATAAAGCAGGTTTCATCCGAAGCGCCTAACCTTCACATTACTGCATTCATTTTTTATGAGTGGCCTCAGAGAGATTTAAACCCATAAAACTGACATTATTACACCTTTGTGTTGAGTTGTTGCGCAGTAGAAACCCACTGCATTGAGATTGATTTATAGATCAGAGTAGGATTTAACTTGGTTAGTGTCATCACACAGCAGCAGCACTAGATGGATGTGTAATGTGTTATTGGGCAGTGTTGTGCATTCATCATAGACCTGAAGGGATCTTGTTTACATTGTCTCATTCGCTTTATGATAGAGAGGGATAGTCGTGCTGGAGAGCTTTGCAAGAGATATGGACTTTGTTCCTCACTACTTGCATATTTGTGCAGCATCGCTGAGAGGAAGGGCTGCTTCATGATGGCAAAAATCCTAATGACAATTTTTTTGGTCAATATTGACATCACAATTACTTAGCATGATTACTCATTGACTTTGTAAACATGCATTTATTGATCTTAAAAAATAATTTTTTTAGACTGGATTTTGTAGTACATAAATAAAAATAAATGAAAAATAGATAATAAATTATATATAGATTAATCAAAACAAATAAATATCAGATAATAACATTTTACAAATTCAGACCCAAATTATTTGATAGAATATTGTGTTGTCTACTGAGTCATACTGAAAACTATTTTCATCATTTTGGCAAACTAAGTTCAACTCATTCCAGTCAGTTGCTTAGTGAAACTAAACTAAACGGACAGCGGTACGCTTTATTTAAAACACAAGAAAAAAAATAGAGCATCATTGCAAAAACGAGTGTGGCACAATAGTCACTTTGCTGATTATCTTGTTTTCCTAGTTTTTGTAAGCCAAAATCACATTTTAAAATAAAATTGATTTTTTTCCCAGCCGTACTGAGTGGATTAAGATACTTAGCGATTTAACCTGCTAAATGGATCCCTCACACATTTCTTCCCCCTGTTTCCCTTTTTTGCTGAACTATCTGTAATTTTTACATTGAACTTGTCATGTCGAATTAATCAATCTATCAATCATCACTCAGATTCAAATTAGAATCACCTGGCTGGCCCACCGATTCGGTCCAGTGATTCGGTTATTCAGGCCATTCCTGAGTGATTTGAGTGACAGGCAGCTTGCCAACCCACCAATCACCCAGCAGCATTAATGAGAGGTGAGCACGAGGTCGAGTTGCTCAGTCTGTCTGGCTCCGCCCTCTCTGCAGCTGTCAGTCACCTCGGGCACGAAGCCACGGCTCCTGCGGAGACAATGACACGCGCCGGCCTGATGGTGTGACATCGGAGAGAGCGAGGGGTGAGAGTGACAGCTGGGCTGAGCGATGAGGACCTGATCGATCCCCCAGGCATGCCAGCAGAGGGAAGGAGGGAGGGAGCGGGCGATGCAGAGCCGGCAAAGAGGAGGGAAGCATGATGGATGGCGTGAGGACTGCACTAAGTAAAGAGCAGCAATGAGGAAATGGAAAATGAGGGCTGAGGGGGTGAGAAGAGTTGTGGAGGCCGCAGTCATTGCACTTGTCTCCATGTGGTAGTTTTTGCATACATCTGCTTCATTTGGGTCGCTAACTTTTAAGTGAAATAAAAAATGCAAATTTAAACTGTGAAAATGGACTGGTAGTTCGGTGCGGTCAAGCCACTATCCACCCAATATGACTCATTTATACTGTAATAGTTTTAACTCGCACCACATTCTGCTGCCACATCCAGGACTGAACTCCCATCGACCCAGCCGTCGCTCAGGCCCAGAGAGGGAAGGTCTACTACCGTACACACTAGCCCCATTGTGGTAGCTGTCCGTGGTCAGGACATCTCTGTCAAGTTGACTCAGAGCAGAGCTGGCTCGCTCCGGGTGTACTGAGGCGTTGAAGCATGCGGGGCAAGAATGCACCATTCAGAATCAGTTTACTTGGAATTACACTGTTGGAGTCAGCGGACATAACACGGAGACAGCAAATAAAGGACACATGAATGCAAGATTAACTGATTCGACACAATGTAGAAGTATCTACCATCACAACAGATACAAACAACAAATGTTACACACAATACACTGCAAAAAAGTCCAGAAACATTTGTGAGGATGGCATTTTCCCTCTATTATCTCTGCCATCGGATCTTTCAAACTGATTCTGAACAGTGGTAGCTGGTTTTCATGGTGATGACCACACTTTTCCACCCTTTAATAGTGTTTACTTGGCTTTTCCCACTGGCGCATTCCTGTGGTTTATTAGCTTGACTTATTGGAGTCAAGTGCTTCGGTTTAACACATAGTGAGTTTCTGGGAGAGGCTGGAAAATGTTGCTCCAGTGCACAGAATGTATGTAAGGATGGACCACGTGTCTCCAGTTCTTCCCTTACGCAGCAGTGATCAGGCGATGGGGCCGTAGTTTTAAGGTCTACACGGCCATCTGACCAATCACAAGTCAGTCACAGCTGTCATTCACGATGCGACACTCTCATTTTGTAGCATGAAAAACTAATTATAACCAAACTTATCAGAGAAATAAACACTAAACAAACCCCAGAATGGTGAGAACTAACTAAAATGGCAGAAACCATGTTTGGGAAAAATATATTTTACAAGTATTTTAGTTTTTGTTTTTTTTTGTTGGTCCATGTCTCATCTGATAACATGGAGTAGATGGGGCTTACTATGTTATCTATACTTCACTTTCTAGATGCTGTCCTGTAATCCATCTTTTTTTTTAATAGTCTGTATTCTGGTAACCATGTGTCCCAACAACTGAATCTCGATGGGTTGGTTAGGTTCAGGCATGAAGAGTGCGATTGTTTCATGTTAGAGTAAGAATATAAGCATTGGCCAATGAGAGCCAAATTAGGGTTGGTCATGCTTCCAACATACTAAGAAAAAAATAAAGTATAATGGGGACAGGATGTAATGTTGCCACGCAGCTTTTTACTAGTGGTCAATCGCAGTTTTGTAATGCCAAACAAGGTCAATCAGGCACTTTTTGGTCTGGTATCCAGTTCTTTTAATGCATCCATGGCTATGGCCCACTCATCGGCCAATCACAGTGTACTTCACACTCACACACACACACGCACACACACATGTTTAAGTGCAGAGAATGGGAACATGAAATCAAAGTTTCCCCTTAATGTAAAGGCAAATTGCGTTCATGTAGAAACGCTTTCATCTACACCTCCCCGAATACTTTACATCTCCATCCATATGTATGGCTTCTCAGGTCAGCACATAGTTTTCCTTTTGAAGTGGAGCAGATTACATTAAATCTCACCACGGAAATATGTATGCGCCACAGTGCCGCCCCGGCCTCCACCGCTCAAACTGCTCCGCCCGACTCTGCTCGCCCTGTGAACTCCATGGTTACCGGGTGCGGGGGCAGGAGCCAGCGGAGCGACAGCTGGGGCAGCGTTTCAGAGGAAACTGGGTTGCATGCTGAACCTCACCTGCTTTCCGGCTCAGTGCTTAGCGCCGGTGGGGCTCATCACCCCCTGCTTTCATAGCTTGTCTTTCATTCCACAGTGTTCCCCCCCCACCTTTCCGCCCCGCCTCCCTCGAGTCGGAGTTTTTCTCATCTGTTACCTCTCCTGTATCGTTTGATTAAGACGCTGTTGAATCCAGCTGCCTTGTCTAGTCTCTGCTTCAGGTCCTCTAGAGATAGCGTCAGGGATCATTTGTGTATTTGTGTGCGGTATTTGCCTCCTTCCTGCGCGTGTGTGTCTGTGGGTTTTGATACCGCTGAGTGTTTGGATATATTTTATATTTACATATCTTGGTCGGGGATGCTTGTGGTTTGCCTGCACCAGCATTATGTCTCAGCAGTTTATGTCTCTTTGGAGCACGTTAGCTAACCTCTGTATAACGTCTCTACTCATTAGCCTGTGCTGGTGTGGCCTATTTCTTATGCCGTGTTCAGGAAGATATCTTGTTGCTTTATGTCACAGTTTTAGCAGCACTTAAAACCCCTGGGAAATGATGTCACGAAGGAAATAAGCCACTTCCTGTACAATGGAGTAACAAGCAGGTTAGGGTGTGGCTTTTGGGAGATCCTGCTGAATATTGTTTGAACAAGCTTAGCTGTGAGAATACATTGTAGAGATGATACTTAGAAAGAAAAAGCACCCGGGTCTTATTTCAGGAGATCTGTGTCAGGCAGCTGGAAGTGCCATTGACAGATAAAAGAAGTGTGAATTTAAGACGTACACACAAGCCATAGCCATGTTGCAAAGGTATGAAAAGGCTTATCCTCGTCCATTACACGGTTACATAATATAGGAGTTAATATGTCCTCCCTTTTCTCTTCAGTTATTTCCATGGCTTTGAAGCACAATGCTCAGTTAGTGCTCAGTCAAGTGGGAGGCCAGGGCTTCTCAGGGACCGAGGCTCGAACAGAGGGGGGGGGGGGGGCTGTGCAGGGAGAAGGGCTGTTGCAACTTTAAAAGTCTCATCTTTATGCCTGCCAGCGACTGATGTTCCTCACTCAGGGAGCAAATTGAGTTTGCATGCCTTGATGACTCATTAACATGGCCTTTGCAGCACTTCGCCAATGCCCCTGTGCATTCGAACATATTCCATTTTTAATAGTTTTATGTAGAGGAATTGATTTGGTATAATGTCAGTGGCAGCTCTCTTTTCTCCTTGGATGATTTGAGCTCTGTTCTGTTCTATTCTTTTTTTTTTGTAACATGCATGCAGTCGTTATTCATAGTTCAACGATGCAGAGCTGCGAAAATGTTTATTTATGTCTTTGTATTTATCGGGGAGCCGTAATTGACGCTGAAATAGGGCGTTTTAACACAAACAGTTTGAAGAAATGCACTTGAAAAGAGCGTATTGCTTTAATGTACATACATTAAATGGACTTAAATACTGGATTAACATTATTTCCACCATAATGAGCAATTTGCAAGATCATTAACTGTTAATTTGACAAGTCCTTTTAATGTAATGCTTTCTAGCGCATGCTACAGATGAAAATAAAAGCCCAGCTGAGTTATCTGTTGGTGGATATAGACCTATATATAGAAATTATAATTTATTTTAGTAATTCTTTTTTATGTTGTCAGCTACTGACTGAGGTCAAATTAAGGACTAAATACTGTGCCTCCTGCGATTTGGATATTATTTTAGTCATGAATCTATGAAGTTATTTTCTCTAAAATTTCAATTAAACCATAGCACTCAGTTTAGTTTCTCTGTGATGCTTTTTGACACTGTATGAAGAAAAAGTCCCAAATAGCGAGAGAGATGACATGGCTGAGTCTCTTCAGCATGGCAGCTGCAGAAACAATCAGCATACAGTGTGTACAGGAATGAAAGGGGATTTCTCGTTTGGCTGTTGATGAATGGTCGAAGAACAACAAAGTAAAAGTTCATTTTTTCATCTCAGTCAGTTATGACTCATGTATTTCCCCCATGAAATTGAATTTGTATCCATTATAGAGTAAAAATGTCGGACCATTGCATTACAGCAGGCAGCCATTCTGAGAGCCATTAACTTAAGTCAAGGGAAATGGTAGTAATTTATTCTTTTTTTATCGTTGCTCATCAAAATCCAAAAGAAATGGAAAACAGCCACCACTTGTCTCCATAATTTGACATCCAGTGCATACACAGACTAGTTATTGCATACTGAAACAGGATATAATGCTTAATGGATGTATTGTTCCGAAGTAGATGGACTGGAACTAACAAACATGGAAAATGATTCACTACTTTGTACATAATGTTGATCTTAAAATAAATAAAGTGGGACAGGGCTCCACTGTGGTGTCTTAGCAAATGAATTGGAATATTCACTGGAGCACATTAAAAGACGTCAGCCCTCACAGACACGTTTCCTGCAAGTCCACAAACATCTAAATGATAAAATACAGTACGTGTCAGACCAAGCAGTGGAAGTTTGGATGTTCTCACTGCATCTCGTTTGTGATGATTAAGACTACGTGTTGGCATGTAGATGGAAAATTAAGCAGAATTTTGAGAATGTTTTACATTATTTCTTGGCAGTTAGAGACTGGTTTTGGTTACTGATGGGTGAGAAATTTAGCAGTATTTGTGCACAGCCAACATGTTTTCCAGATTTAAAACTGATTGTGGCCAAGTGAGGCAGGAGTAGAAATGATTACTATGTTCATAGTAAGAAAGAAACTGTTAATGTATTATATGTTTCCTTTTTTTTAAATAATTAATAATCAGTCTTTCTTGTGTTCTAAACATCCCTTGTCATTTCTGTCTTAATATTGAACAGTTTTATTAGCAGTTAACATATTTTGTTTTCAAATTTCCTTTTTGGGCCAATTTTTCATTGTATTCAATATTCAGTGTCTTCCGTTATAAAAAAGACAACTAATAAAAGAGGCTTTGAAAAATGAATGCATGCGTTGGGTTTCATGTTGGAACCAAGATACAAAAAAAAAAAAAGAAACTGCTTCCTTTAGTTTTGTCTGTTTCTGTGATTTAATCTGATTTTATTGGCACCCACTGACTTCAGGGTGCCAAAATGTTTTTTTTATTCCATACAGTTCATGAGCATTTTTCCAAGGCTAGTAAAAAACATTTTGTCTTCAAAGTTTTTATTACTTAAGAAACTCACATGAAGGATAGATGAATTAAAGATGTATTTATATCAATCTTATTTATAGATTATTTTATGTTCTGGCTGGCTCTTTGATTTTCATGTAATACGAGTACTTGCATTCTGTAAAATCTAATGTTCTCTGTTTAGGTTTATTTAACAGGAAGTTGAAATTCTTCTTCTTCTAGCCTCGTTATTTTGGCATCTCTCCAATTAGTGTTTGCACATGGCACAGCACCTGTCTCATATAGTGCTTAGTAAGCGTTACCAGTGCTCACAAACAATTATGATCAAGTGTGATGATTCATTATTCAGCACACCCGGGGAAGAGTAGATTTAGATGGTTAGGAATGTTTCTTGTGGAGTTGACATATCTTGTGTTTTTCTCTTAAATATGAGAGGAACTTAGGAGAATGAATGTGCGTGAGGCCCGATGTTTCAGCCTGATTCAGCCACAGTGTTGAAAGCTGAAGCTGAAACTGATGATTTGCGGCTGTCTGAACTTTGCCCTCTTGTCTAGTTTTTATTGCGTTGAAAAGATCATGTGTAACAAATGATGTCATAGCTTAACGTGGCGTTAACAAGTTGACATAAATTTAACAAATATTTCATGGTTTTGAGGAATTTAGCAAAGTAAAAGTAGAGATAAAATGCCTGCCAAACAGCTGCTTAAATTTCAGGGTTTGCTGTTTTGCTAAATAAGCACCATGGGCTTTGGTAACGTATGATAGGCTTTCTGTGCATAATTGAGTAATCGAAAAACTAGATTGATAGCTTCCTCCATAATGAAAGAAATTATCACTTGCAACACTTCACTGAGTGACACTTTAATGAAATATTTTGTTCCATTTGCTTTGTCTACTGGGATCCAGTTTCACCATTTCAGCACAGTGTTTTCTGCAGAGTCAGACTTTTTTGCGCTCCGTGTCTCCTCCCGGCCTGCACGTGCTTGCCCGTCTCATCCTCTCCTTGTGTGTTTCTCCCTCAGGATACCAGAGGGTCAGGCGGAAGCGGGGTCCCTGGCTGCGGGGAGACTTCGCTCCTTGGAGGACCAGCTAACCCGAGCCAAACAGAAGATCCACAGCTTCCAGAAACTCACTGGAGATGGTAAGCAGGGCACGACCAAGTAAAAGGTTGCAGGGAAGGATTTGGCACAGAGCTTGGAAACATGAAAGGATTGATTTTGAAGGTGTGGGGGTTGACTATATACGGTGTAAACCAGTCAACGGCTCTTGTAAGCTTTCGCCTGCAGCAAGAATCCCAGTCCTGGCCGGCGTTAAACCTGCTGCAGCTCAGCAGCGATGATGGCAGAGCCGTGCCGACGGACGGGCGGGGTTATGAGTGTATTCGCTACTCTAAGCAGCGGTCAGAGGAGCAGGCAAGCTGTCAGGTGAGCGGGGGGAACATATGAATGAAGTGGAAGCAGTGTGAACGCCCCAATGGTAGAAACGAGAGAGAGAGGAGAGAAAAGAGACGGACAGAGAGAAAGACATGTGACCGTGGAGGGCAGCGGGGGGTCAGCCTTTCCATCTTGCCGCAGGGGAAGAAAAAGCTAAAAATACCCTCCAGCTTTTTTCCACCCTGGGAGGAGTGAAGAGAGAAGAGAGTGCAAGATAGGAAGGTATAAAAAAAAAGCTTTTCCCTCTCCACCACCATCACCACTACCTCCTTCTGCTGCTCGAGGCTGTCCTTCACTCTCCTCGTTTTTTGTTTTTTTTTTGGTTTCTCTCCACAGAAACCAGAGCAGTCAGCTGTGTTATCCATGTGGGTTACTCCACATTGTTTGGCTCGGTTGGGGTGTAGAGTTTCTGTCTGTTGTTTAAACTGTGAGAGGATCCATGAGAGGGGGCCATGAGGCACAGACTCAGTGATCAAGTGCTCTTTATTGAGGTCAAAGCAACACCCAGGGACAAAGGATAAAAGAGGAAAGTTTTGACGGTTACATTCTGAAACCTTGCTTTGTGCCATTAGCCTATTTAGACTCACATAATGTAATGCTCCAACATTCCTGAAGACCTCTCGGCATCCTTTCTACTTTCTTCCTCGCAGCTGTATTCCCATGGAGCTGCTTTGAACTTAACGTCATCGATTCATTGTTTCAGATCATACCTGCGCCTCAAATGTCATGCCAGCTGAGTATCTTTATTCTGTTTCTGTGTTGTGAGCCGTTCGCTCTTAACCTCCTCCTCACACCCTTACTCTACCTGCAGGCCCCGGGCCCACTCAGGAGGAGCTGCGGAGGAGGGTGGAGAACGGCGTGAAGGAGTTCTGGTACTTTGTTCGCAGCGAGGTGAAGAAATTGGCCAATGCCGAGCTCAGCGAGAGGCAGAAGTACGCTGACACGCTCTTGCAGGACCTGGGACACCAGGAGAGGTGAGCGGAAAGTGGAAATGTCAAAATGCTCCACAGGGATTTGGGGAAAACCATTATATCCCTAGCAAAGCTGACGCTGACATCAATAAAACCTGTTATTGTAGTAGCAGCAGCATCTGAGTGAATTACACTGATTACATACACACTAAAACTCCACTGATATAATAATAAATAAAAACAGCTTATTATGTGAAGACAATATTATTTAGTGTTAGTGTTTTGGAGCATTGAGCCATGATTACCTACATAAAAAAGCAAACATTTTCCCTTTTATACATTTTCAAAGATAACAACAGGTTTTTAGATTAAAAGCCCTTCAGTTTTAAATATGTTTTTTGCTGTCATAATCATCATTTTATTTGGAAAAAGTGCAACAGCTGGAAAATTTTGAGCAGACAAACTTACTAAATGAATTTCAAAAAGAAAGTTAGTTTGCGAGTTCTTTTATCTTCCAAGCTTTCCTCCCCTCGTCCATTCTCCAAACTGCACATTTGGGGAACTCAGAATGGCCCATAGATGTGACTGTGATGGCCTGTTTTTCTTCTCCTTGTGTTGTTTCATCAACTTCTCACACTCCCAGCAAGTATTGAGACGCTCGTTCCTTCAGGGTGTATTTCCTATTAATAAATATAAACCCTTCCAGTGTAGTGCTCGGAAAGCTTCTGAAGAACTCCTTTTATATCTGTAATACTGAGCGTGTTGTTGATAGGGATGCTCTTACAAACCACTAATATCTCTGACTCCATTATACTCACCCATCGTGCTTCTATTCTTCACAAATGTAGCTTAAAAGAGAAACTTCACTTCGACAAAAGAGTTTGTTATTGTGTCTAGCCAAGCCTTGCAAGTTTACCTGTAAGAATTTGACTTCTTTTGTAAGTTGAATAAATGTTTATATCTCTAAAAAGTATTAAAAGGAAGGCATTGCATCAAACAGACACAGCCTGGTTATATAATAGATTTCCAACCTGCTGATGATGATGATTTCAAAGTAAAACTGAAAGCTTGCTTGACACAGCAAACTTGCCTGTTATGAATGTCCCGAAACAGAAATTTAATACGCAGATAAAATTTGCAAAGAATGAATCAGCAATTTTCCTAATTGATTAATAATTAAAACTCCTGAACCCAGAGCATTTCAGGTCATATTTTAGCACTTCACCTTCATTTTTCATCACATTATGAAAGTCCCGGACCTCTATGGGAACAGCATGATCAGGCTACAAGTAGGGTGAACTCAAATATGTCTTTTGTGCAGTTTATTACAGCTGTAATGACACACAACACAAAACACAATTTAGATTTATTGATAATTTAGAAAAAAGGGGAAACAAATTAATCTATGCAGTACATACAACATTTTTCCCATTACCTACAAGTGTTACCTACAAAAGCTCCACATGCTCAAAATGTTGAACTTTTTCCATTTTTGTCCTCTCCTCTCGGCTCTGTGTAAATAGCCTGCAGTTCAGTCAAAGTTTCACCAAATTTTTAAACACCTAACTGTAACTGTCTTCTTCACGGCTTCAGAGACATGTTAAGAAGAGTAGAATTTAATGTTTTTTTCCAGGGTCTGGTCAGTGTAATTTGTGCCGTTATTTTAATTGTGGATGTGTAATATAGCATGAAGTGATTCTGATTAATTATTACTATTTTAAGCTTTAATTTGCTGAATAAATGTGATTCACACATGAATCAGTGAGAGTCGAAGTGAATAAACTCTTTGTTATTAAGTTAATGGTTATGATACATGTTTTAATTGTTGCAGAAAACACACATTTTAAACCTCTGGGTAGTTTGTGCTCAGACAGCAAAATATTCTCTAACAAAATGATAAACCGATGTTTGACGATAAACAAAGATGTCAGCAGAATTTCTAGGTGGAAAATTGTCGGTAGTGCAAATGGTTTTCTGTGTAAAAAAAAAAAAGCTTTAATCCTGATCACTGTTTTTTTTTTTTTTTTAATCTCTTCACATTTTCACTTTTTTGGTGTTTTAGCGTTGTTCACAGACTTGCAGGCTGCTGTTTACCAACTCTGATACTGGTTATTTAAAAAATGCCAACCCTTGACAGGAGAACTTGATAGTAGTCACTAAGAAACAAAGGGCAAAGATCACAGATACACTGTCTCTGTCATCTGGATGGCCGGCGTCCACGCGGCTGAATGAAGAAAGGCCTGATGTCACTTAGCCAAGTGGTTCATTGTAATCCTGCTGAAGTAGCTTACAGGACCCATTGTCTTAGTCATTGCTGCCTAAGCAGCTTTCCAAAGACTGATTCCTCACCCCGTACACACACACACACACACACACACACACACACACACTCACACATCCAGTCACAGACTTTCACATGCATTCACTCATCTAAGCC
>JAOWBC010000383.1:12406602-12420719 GCA_028566105.1 Hypoplectrus providencianus | reverse complement strand
ACACACACACACACACACACACACACACACTCACACATCCAGTCACAGACTTTCACATGCATTCACTCATCTAAGCCCCCCAGCTTTCTTTGTATGTGCTGCAGGCAAAGGCTGGGAGAGCCAGCACAGATAGGGGCAGAGGTGGAGAGAGCAGCGAAATGTTTGACTCGAATAAATGCACCGCTCCCTCATTTAAATTCTGCTCAGGAAGAGGGTAAAGTCCTTGTCTCCAAACATTTCCCAAGTAAAATAAAAATGTAGCACATTAAAAAAAAAGAGAGCATGCAATTACTTCCACGCTCTCCCAGTGAAAACAAAGAAGAGCTTTCAGTTTGATCAAGTTTCATAGACAGCTGAAATGAAACGGTGTGAAAGTTCACAGAGATCTGTCATAGAAATACAGCAGCTCAAAGTTCAAATGTCTGCAGCAGGAAATTAACACGTCAGCATCTGCTGAAGAGTTTATCGCAATACTGGTGCCAGGGTATCTTGATACTGTGTCTCAGTGAAAACTCTGAAATTGAATTATCCTGATCTTATTTAGCTTCAATTAAGAGGTCCTAGAAGCACTTAAGAAATTTTGATGTTTGAGATATTTCGTGATGCATGAGTTGTTTTACAAAGTTTACACAGCCACCATGTGCAGCTTATGGCTTAAACCCAAAATGGCGTGACGATGTTGTTAGAAAAAAAAAATCTCATTAAAAACCTTCAGTTGAAAGTGAAATCAAGAAAACTGCAACATAATGATAGTCATCCTAGAAGTAAGTAAGAAGTATTTTCTAGCTGTCAGAAATAAGATATAAATTCACCCTTAAAATCTGAAGAAATAAAATATATATATATTGAAATTGACAATCTTTTTGTCTTATGTATCAGAATCAGAAATAAATTTGGACAGCTTTATAAGCAGTTAAAAACTTACTGTCATGTAAAAATACAAAAAGAAGTTGTAATAAGAAGCATCCCAATTTATTTTAGACATAATGAAATACTTAACAGTATGATCTAAGGGGGGATTCCAAAGTTTTGGGATGAAAACAGCCCTAATTAGGGATTCCAGGTCAAATTGGGAGGCTCCACTGCTTGTTTGGTTCCCAGCACAGAACAGTTTTCTACAGGCAAGAGTACCTTTTCACTCTCAATCCTCTGCCTTACCTTGCCTCCTGATATTTGCACAGTAAGCCTGAAACCTTGTAAACGCTCTCCCGTCGGTGCAGCATCAGTACCCAGAAAAGCTGTGCTCTGCTGCCAAGCTCGCCACCTGCAGCCTCAAACAGCCGCAGTCTGAGCCAATCAGGAGCGCCGGGGAAGCCCATAAGCTTCACATATGCCCAAGACTGCACACATCTAAGCACAACACCAGAGCATGCACAGCCCGCGATGCACGGGGACATCAGGACTGTGTGGTCTTTCCCCGTCTTGCTGCCAAATCCCCCTGGGCCTGTGTGTTGATTCCTTCCTGTTTCAGCATTGTGGCGATCCAGGTTCGCTTACCCTCCCCACAGACGGCCGCTGATTGCTCTCTGGTACGCTTCTGCAAGACAGTTTGACATCCGTGCACACATTGTGGTTCCAGCTTCAAAACGGGACAATGAGTAATGATAGTGTCTTATTTGTAGAGAAAGGCACCATTCACCCCGCCGCGCTGTTTGAAATGGGACGCGTTATCCGCTTTGTGTGTGTGTGTGTGTCTTTGCATGCACTGCTGAATATATGCATAAGAACTCTCAGTCACACAGGATGTGACTGATTTGGGTCAAAGAAGTGAGTAATAAATTAAGCTTGCATAAGTGTGTATGTGAGTGTGTGTGATGTGTTTGCATCTGCCCTTAGCTGCAAGTATCAGAGCTCTTGGGCCTGTTTGTAAGTGGATGGTCACGATATTTGGCAGTGTGTGACATGACACAAATTCGCTGTCAGAGGCTTGCAGATGGCAGACTTAATCCAAAACAGAGCTGAACAACCAGAAAGACGCTGTTGTCCTCAGTCAGCTTGACAAAAATGACAGTTTTTCCATAAACATCCTAAAAGCAGGATGAGCCCTGGTAATGTGAAACACACCCTACTGTTAACATGTGCTGGTGGCTGTTATCTAGGGCGGTTTGGTAGAAGAGGGGGTCGGCTTCACACACTGCCTGCTGGAGTACAAAAATCATTACTCACAAGTTCACTATCATACGGCTGTAAGCTTGGTGGAGAAGATATTCTGTGCAGAAGGACATGGATACAGTGTTGGAAGCAGGCCTCCATTCGTTCATATGAATTTGCCCATTGGCACAAAAAAAAAAAAAAAAAAAAAAAAGGTTTGACTTCCAAAAAAAAAATACATATTCTCTATGGCTCTTCCTCACTTTGGGTCCCGTTGATCAATAGTTCCCAATCAGGAATCCGGGACCCTTCAGGCTCCTCGACGTTCCTTTGTGTCCTTGCAACAATGGGAATGGTTTATTTTCACTCATTTATTCAGTGTTTCAGTGAGCCTAATGTGAGTCGTGGGAGTCACAATGCTAATCATAGCTTTCACTTCCTCCATAGTTATCTCATTAACAGTAGCTGACAACAGTTGAATTCTGGCCTTAATCATATATAACAACTTAACGATGGAGCTCCCAGAGAGAAATGTTATCAAACGGGTTTTAAAGACCTAATGCATCGATTTAGAGATCCTTGACACTAAAAAGCTGTCGAGCATACAGAGTCCAGATTCCCCCCATCCAAACTGCCTAACTTGTGGTTTAGCCCTCTGGTGAAGTCAATGGTGATAAAACCATTCAGTGATGCTGCTCTTTTAGGCGTTCTGAGTGGTATTGGACTTAATTATTCACATTTAGATAGAAAAACATGTAATTTCACAGGCGTTGTGATGCTCATAAATATTAAGCGATGTATAGATGTCTCTCTCACTATGTTAGTCTATGGGGATGGGGGGGTCTTTAGGGCCCCTTGAGGGTAAGGTCTTTTTAAGGATAGGAAAATTCTGCATGTCTATGCTGATTTAAAATGAGATAAGCATGCTATCTGGACAAAACATAAGGCCACAGACAAGATATGCGTGTATGTAATTTGAGATATATGAAATATGCAGGATCATTTAGTCTACATCACGATGACCTAACTTGACTGCATATTTTAATAGGGGTGGGCACTATGCTGTTAAACAGAGAAGCAAAAAAACTTTATATTTAAGAGGCCGACAACAACATTTTTCATGAAAAATTGCTAAACAAATATTAAATTTGAAAAACACTGATCCCATAGAAAAGCTATTAGTGAGGAACTGCTGATTGTCAATGGCCTCATCTGGAGAAGAAAGGATGCTTCTATTAAATAAAACTTTTAACAGTTTGTGGCCATCAGTGCCTCTGTTCAGGTCGCTATGTAAATAATTAAAGTTTTGCAATGTTTCTGCGTCTGCAGGTCCATCATGACAGACTTGTACTACCTCAGCCAGGCGGACGGAGTGGGCGAGTGGAGAATGAAGGAGGCTAAAGACCTGTCGGATCTGGTCCAGAACAGAATCACCTACCTACAGGTATCTACAGACACACCCGCTGCTCGGCCAACTGGCCTCGTTCTCTCCGTCTCACTCACACAGAGCGACGCACACACCCACACGTAGACACAAATACACGGTAAGCATTTAAGCGAATGTTATCCTCACAGTTACAACGGTGCATATGCGTTTTCCGAGGACATCTTTCACACATGCTTGTCTCATTTGCACCATCCATAACTGTCAGCATCAGTTTCCACGAGGAGCAGGTGAGGGGTGTGATAGCAGACTGTCTCAGCAGTCGCATCTGACAAGCAGGATTCTTGTTGCTTGTCAGCGCTTTAGTGACACACACACACATGCGGCGAAACACACAGACACATGCAGACTTGCAAAATGACAGATCGGCAGACGCACATATGCAGAAATGCAAAAACCATCTCGGCTGTACAAAGACAGACACACGTATTTACTCAGGCTTGGATGGATGCGCATATGCTCACAGCACCGCTCACAACCTGAGACCCATGACACATACACCCACCCCCGGCCGCCCCGCTCCCCTCCTCCCCCCTCAGCTCTGGTGCTGCCGGGTTCCCGGGTGGGGCGGTGCGCCGCGGCACCGGGCCCTGCAGCATTAATGAGCCGGTGTGTTTGATGAAGAGGACCCAGTCAGTCTGGCTGGGCGGAGACAGCACCGCTAACAGCTGCTGTCACCACCGCTGAGGGATCACACCGCTCCACCAGCTGCCGTCACTAATTCATCACACACACACCGAGTCGTGCACAGATGGATTCACCCACACCTTTGCGACCAATCGCGGCACACACACACACATACGCACGGACACAAGATTGATGCTCGTACGCAAAGCGATGCCCTGTGTTTGTGTGTGTGTGCTGCCTGGCTATCCCTCTCACACACTCACACATCTATATGTATACACACTGACAGACTCCACCCTCCTGTCCTGCTGTCTCTGCCACCCGCAACAGCCTCTCCCTTCATTCCTGGTTTAACTAACTCCATCTCTGTGTCTGCTCCATCTGTCCACTCACTACATTCAGCGAACATGCCTGGCTTCTTCAGATGGATTTTTGTTTGACATGTTTTCATCTATTTTCGCTCTGTGAGACTTTATGTGGTAGTTACCAAGATCATGTTTTTGATCTTGTGGGATTTTTGCACTGAATTTCCCAAATACCACATGTCATTCAACAGATGTGTCCAGATTTTAAAGCTATTATCCTTTAAGCAGCTAAAAATCAGTATTTTTACAGGAATAAGAGAGCGTAATGGTGCTTTTACATGCTCCTTGGAAGGTCTTAGTTGTCCCATGGTGTGTTCATGAGCTGGATGATAGCTGCAAAGCACGACAAACCAGCTGTTGTGGAGCACTTAGACTATTATTTGCTTGAAATAGGTAAAATAAACGACAGAATTTAACACAGTATACTGTCCTACAGTAGCTGTGAAACTGTGATCAAGTGTCTTCTAGATGAGTTGAAATTTGTGTATTGCACTGGCTTTTGTTTTCCACATCTTGTCCACCGTGCACATGCATCCTTTTCCGTAAATCCCTTGTGTGTAGGTACACAATTTGAATCCAGTAATGGGAAAGGTAAACTGAAATGTACTTTACAAAGAGGCAATTACAGAATTTAAAAGTTAAATGCATAGTGCTGGGCAATATTGCCAGCAATAAATTGTGTTAAAGTGGAGTTTGATACAATAAAAATTTATTGATGAAGTAATATAAACTTTAACGTCTTCTTGCGCAGATTTTTCTAATAATAATACTTACGTTTTCCCTCTGAGGAGTGCTTTAATCGTTCAGTCGCTGTGGGTGTTAGTGCTCGCGCCAACTACCTGGTCCTTCTAAATGACACACTGTTGCTTGAAAAGCAAAAAAAAACATGTCACGACAAGACTACAGGTGGCTTTCCTCTGAGAGGCAGCCATGAGGAAATGTGAAGACTTTAATGAGCTGAATGTAGTGTATATCTGCTGGCAACGCAGAGAGGCAAAACAGACATTTAGCTCCACAATATTTAGCGCAGTTTTCCTTCAGACGTCTTCAAGTGTGCGCAGCGTCGTTTCATCTTCCGCTCTGTTTCTGATTGTCGGCATCACAGTGGATAATTACCTGAGCTCCACATACTATTTCTCTCAGCCATATTCCCTACATAAACAATATCACTGCGGTCCCTCTGAACGGAGCCACTCTGCAACAGCCTCTATGTTTTACACTCAAAAAAGCACAGCATTTAAACAGGCACTTAACCTCCAGTACGGAGCGCTACTCTGCTGCCTTTGTGCACGCATCTGCCGTCATTACCCTTGAACCGAGTCTCTCAGCGCTTCGGAGTCATTCCAGCCTCATCATTATCAGCAAGAGATCCAATGGTGGCCTCTACACCGCGTGGCCCGGGCCTCACAATGATCTCATGCAGACATTGCTGCCTCAGATGCCGACAGAAGAGCTTTACGCGAGTTCTTTTGTCAGGACGCCGCCGTGGATTATTAACAGAGTAAGTTAGCTTACACCTGCGGGGCTAGTCAGGAACAGGCAGCCTGTAACTCCAGGGAAATACCTGTGCGGCTTGTTCTGTCAGCTAGATGGCTGCTGTACTCTGTTATTGAACAGCAGCGGTGGTAATCAGTTTTCAGCACCTAAAGGAGCCTCTCCTCTCCTCTCCTCTCTTCTCCTCTATTCTCCTCTCTTCTCCTCTTTCTCATTTCATCTCCACTGGTTTTTTTTTTTAAATCCCTTCATCTCTTCCCTCTCCTCCTCCTCCTCCTTCTCCTCCTCTTCCTCTCCTGCGAGTGTGTGATAGGCAGCGTTAGCCGGTGGGTGCCGCGCGGCCTGATTACTGTGAACCATCCACAGCTGCAGCAGCCTAATGAGGAAAACACTCCCATCAGCCCGTAATTGCTGTTTAGGAAGCTGGTTGGCACGAGCGTCGGGGAGTCGCTCAGACCGGCTGCCGCGCGAATCACAAACGGCACGGCGACCCATCGGCAGCACAGCATGTGTCACTCTGTCAGTTTCCACATTTCTTATTCTTTTTTTGACGCCAAAAAAGAAAAAAAAAAAAGAGAAAAATCCTTGTTTCTTCTCCCAGTGCTTCTCATATGGTATTCTTCCCCTCAGACGTCGTATGATATTGAAGCTAATTTATGAGATGAGGAATGAGAGTGAGGCAGGGATTGGGAGAGGGAGCAGGAAGAGGAGAAGAGAGGAAGTATCAGAGGGAAACTGGTATGAGGACAGAGAGAGTGGTAGGAGGGGAGAGAGGAAATAATGAGAAAGAGTAGGGAAAGACAGGGAAGGAAAAGGGGGCCAGGGAATCAGAGAATACAAGAGCAACAAAGGAAACAAGGGAGGAAGAGATATTAAAGGATAATGCTGATTTTCTTTATTGTTCTTATTGTCAACAAATCCCACGAAAAGACCAAACCATTTGGCCATCTCTGTCCCGCTTCACTGGTACTCAGGATGACTTAAATCTTAAAAAGCCGCATATTTCAGCTTTTCACAACTGCTAGGACACATTTCTAGAACCCTTCAACCGCTTCTCTCAAAACTGTACACAAAACCAAATCTTCAGACTACATTCACAAGACCTCCGACTCAATTGTTTGGCAAAAATCCAACACACGATTTTTATCTTTGCTCAAAATCAAACAGTGCTGCTAGATCATACACAGAGCCAGTCAGTATATAAACACTCCAGAGCTGTCTTTGCATCACATGAAAAAATGGAAGACATGATGTTTAGGCCATGGTGCTGCAGGAGAACTCTCTTTTGTGTATAATTTACGCATTTGGCTTTTATTTTTGTAAAATGAAAATATGTTGACAACTACAGTATATCCTGTTTAGTCCGTTTAAAAACGTCATCAGAAACATTGTGTGTGAACAGCGACGTGTGTTAAAGATGAAAGCTGTGTTGTAGTTGTGCTCAGCTTCTGCTGCTTGTGTTTATCGTTTTGCAACACAGTACTTTTCCTTTAATATTTACAAGCATGGTGTAAAATGAACTACAGTCTCCATGTTCATGGAAACATGTCAACCAGTAGAGTGTTGCTCAGATATGTTTTTTAAATAGTGTTTTGACAACTAATGTGAAAATATCAAATATCGGCTTTGAATTCATGGATCACTTGTTATCATAAAAACCTGCTTTATCCCTGAACAATGAGAAGGAAAAGGTGGGAAACTGAGATGGAAAAAAGAGGCTGTCACAAACAGAGAGGAAGAGCAAAAACACACTTGCAGGTTGAACAGGTATAAAATTGGAGTGAAGTGGAGTATAGGACAGACAGGCTAAGGGAACAAAGAAAACAATATCAGCCATGTGTTATTACAAGTCAGAGAGCAGGGCTTTGAAAGATACAAGAAGAAGGTCAAGTAATAAAAAAATGTTGAAACATTCCTTCCTCTCCTCCTCCCAGAACCCCCCAGACTGCAGTAAGGCGAGAAAGCTGTTGTGTAACATCAATAAGGGCTGTGGTTATGGCTGCCAGCTCCACCATGTCGTCTACTGCTTCATGATCGCTTATGGCACCCAGCGCACGCTCATCCTGGAGTCCCACAACTGGCGCTACGCCCCCAGCGGCTGGGAGACTGTCTTCCTGCCTGTCAGTAACACCTGCACTGATCGCTCCGGGGCCACCACTGGACACTGGTCAGGTAGGCTCACACACACCCACACACACACACACACACACACACCAGGTTTAGCCTCAGTGCTGCGATTGGTTGCTTAATAATCAAATAGCCTTCCCTGTTTTCGTCTGTTCGTCTGTTTCTGCTAAAAGACGGGGTCTGCCAGAGCCTTCTTTTGTGCTGCTACAGCGAAAACAGAGTGTGAATTCCCTGGCTAAGCAGGACTGTGCAATTTGTGTTAAAGCACTTTGGCAGCCAGTGTAGCAGCAGCAGGTTACTGTTCAAAGGTTTCATTGCCAAGAAATCTTGTGACTTGATTTCAGTAAACAACCTGCTCCTCTGACCTACAATGATTTTTTACTTGTAGAGTCTGATAAGGACAGAGATTGTAACAATGAGTGTTGTCGTTTAATTGTTAACACCATCTCTTTGCACAGTTTTGATTAATTTCCTGTACACTGTGAACGTATTTCATTTCATGGGGCTAATCATGACTAGAAAAATAAATGTTCAAGGGAGAAGGACTTGATGTGTTTCTCTGTTGCAGCCCCGGGTTGTTGCATCCACTGACGCAACTGTCTTTTATTTTCTCATAAACGCATTTTGTGTAACGTAAACATTTCCCTGCAGGAAATCCACTTGACATCAATATTTAATCGAGTGTTGAATGTTAAAATTGTGCTCGCCTTAACGCATGTCAGTGAAAATCTGCTTGAACTGAACAACCCTCAAGCATAGGTCCACTCCTCTACCCTTCGAGGAAATGCTGTGTCTAAATCAATCAAAAATATCCAGTTCCAAACCATGAATATAAATGTTTGGTATTTATGTTTTCATAAAGTTTACACATCTATGTCCAATGTTGGCCCCACAGGAGTGTAAACATCGACCTCATGGTTAAAGCATGGACAGTAATTAGCCTTAAAATTTAAATTCCTGGTTGTGATATTTTGTTCTTACCTTGACTGGGTCTAGAACTTTGATCATATATAATGTATGTGGCTTCACAGCTCCCAGTAAATGAAGCCAAAACAATGTAATCGCCCCCTGGTGGCTGGCTGCAGAATTGGTAATAAGCTCTCAGCGTTAGTGAATTGGGCAAACTAAAAACTTAAACATCATCAAAACAAACATATTTTTGCAAAACACTCACTCTGATTGGATGAGAAAAAGATATCTTGAGTCAATAATGCACAGAGTCCAGCTCCAAATGATGTCATCAGTGAAAGATGGCAGCATCCATATCCAAAATATTTTGGCTTCACTTCTCTACAGTGGGAGGAAATGTAGATCCAATCCTTTAAATCCATCCACTCCACCGAGTTGACTGATTTGTCTGGCACCATAACATGAAACAGTATTTTTTTTTTCTAATTAGCTAGGTGGTGTTGGCAAAAAGAGGGAACAGCTAATGCAGCTAAACAAAAAGTAAACGGGGGATTTCTGTTTCCATCTTTTCATGCTGATACTACCACTCTAAGAGCAAGTAAGCTGTTGGCTGATAGTTGGTGATAAGAAATCTGTCACCTTCATTTCAGCTGAACAAATTGCTATCCAGCAAAGTGGACATTAATATGGGCATCATTATGTTATCAAGTGATACAGAAAAAGCTGAAGTCTGTTAATTTACTCAACCGATGGTACCACATTTTGTTTATTTTCTTGTTCTTGTTGGTTCTGCTGTAACATATTTTGGCAAATGAAACCTTACAGCTGACACATCTCTTCCATTTGTTGCCAGTTTCATATTTTTAAAAGATGAGGGGAAATCTGTTTGTTTGAATTGCAGATAATTACAAATACACTTACAGCATCATATAGTCATACAGGGAGAAAAAAAAAACTCATGCATGGAAATAAAAAAAAACTATGGAACTTCAATAATGATTTTGTAGTCGCATCACAGCCCCCTGAATCGAATCATGAGGTGCCTCAAGATTCCCACTGCTACATTTGGCATTTTCATTTTGAGCATGTTAGCATGCTGATGGTAGCTTTTGGCTGAAAGCACCGCTGTGCCTAAGTCCAGCCTCGCAGTGCTTCTAGTGTGGCTACAGAGTTTTTTTCTTGTTATTTATGCATTATTAGAATTCAGCACCAGTCATGGCTGTCCTTAATGAACACCATGGTCAGGCATAGGGTAGTTCATATGTATACCTGGTACCAGAATACCTTAGAGGCAAGATCGATGTGCTTGTTTGGGGGGAACTAACGCACAGGCAGCAGAATCATTTATGGATGAGATTGCATATACTGTATGAGTGAGTATGAGTGGAAATAGTGATTTTGATATGATTAATGGATAATATTACAGTATAGGTGTGTTCAGCTGACAAAACTAAAGTAGTAGTAAATGAAGATCAGTGATGATTTGGATGTTTCGTTATGAACCTGTGCCTGCCTCTCTCCCCCTCTCTATCACTTTCCTTTTCCATGGCTTTCTTGCTCTCATCACTGCATCCTTTCAGCTCTATATTTTCCTCCTATCGCTTCATTTGACTTGTGCTCTCCTGGGCTCTCCCTTCTTATCTCCTGCTCTCCTAGCGCCTACCCTTTCTTATTCTCCTGCCTTTCATGTGTCCTTTTCCACTATCTAATGTCTTTCTCTGGTGTCTGTCTCACAAACAGCCTCCTATAGATCCATATATGCCATCTGGTCGCTCGCAGCCAACAGCCAGCTCACTACAAACGCCACTCCCGAGGCCTTTTAGCATTCCCAATTCTTATCCTTGTAAAGGCTTGTAATTTGCAGATGCAGTGTTTTCCTGTTGACCAAGCCAGTTAACTATCTGGGCATAGCTAATGCAAGCCTGTTGGGTACTCAGCTACGCCTGTATTCATGCCTGTTTTGTTAACAGTGCAAGCAAGAACATTTCTTGGGGCACTGGACCACAAAGGGATGCTAAAACCTTGGATTAATAAGAAGATATACATTCAATAACTCACTAATTATGTGGAGTGTTTGTCCAGGCCAGTACAATTACAGTGTGTGAATGAGCTGAATGCTGATGTGTTGGAAACTTGCAACGGCCCCTGAGTTTGTAAATGTTCTCTTTTTCTGGCCTTTTTATTCAATGGTTAACTAGTTTTTATTACCTACAATGCAAATGAGTTGAGATAATAAAGGGTTTTGCATAACGCCTGGATGGCAGGCAGCAATGCACCTTCAGGACACCATCATTTTTTTTAATTTTGTGACTCCTGAACCCTTATTATCCTTGAGCTGCTGTATCATTTAGTGGTAAATGCCACCAATCCTTTGTGGGCACCTTCACGTAGAAATAAGGTGAGCATGCTGTTGTGGGTGCTCTATACTTAGCACTTCTTTGTATTGTTTGCCTAACCTTGTGTTTTATATGGGACATTGACTTTGTTGGTGGATTATATAGCAGCCCTACTAGATTCCACCTTTTCCTCATTTATCTTTACATGGTTTAGCCCACTTTCTTTTAAGTATTTCCCTGAGGAGGGGCGTCATATATAGACTCAGAGAGGAAGCATGGTATATGCATCTGTGACAGGGTATTTCTGTCTGGAAAACATATAGCCTAGGGGGAAAATCAAAGATAGTGATAAAGTCATTATGGGGCCTGCTGATTTTCTTCCCTCCAATGGGAAGTGAGGAAAACAAAACATTACAGAAAAATCCACATTTAAATAATCCTAAGATACAGGGTACCCCTCCTCTGAGAGAAGAAAACAATGTTTGTTGATGGTACTGAAAGGAAAATATGTTCTTTATTTGATTATCATTTTCTAATTAAAATATTGATTAAAGATGTTTTGGGCCAGTGGTCCCGCCTTCTTTTTGGTTGGATATTACTTGGCAATGTTTAATATCAAGCAGAAGCTAAATCCAAATTGTACTTCTTTTTTTTTTTTTTTTTTTGCATTAGTTATGAGAAAAAACAAGTTTTTTTAAGTTCTCGTCCAATCACAAGCAACCTCGCAAGATCTTGATACAGTTGGAAAAGTTTGGTTTTATTTAGAAATTTTGATTAATTAAGGCTAGTTGAAAATTATTTTCATCATTGACTAATTATTTTTTGATTAATCAAGTGGTAGTTTCGTCAGTAAAATGTCTTGGTTTTTGAAAATCTCAACTCAAAGACATTATGTTGATAAATGGAACCAGAAAATATTCACACTGACATCAGACACATCTTTATTTCTCATATAGTTACTCAAACTGATAAAATTCATTCTCAAAGTAGTTGGCCTTCAATAACTAGTTGCCAACTTTTCTATTTATTCATGAATCATTTCAGCTCTCGTCTCATAATTGCTGTACTTTTTATTTTGAGCACATAATTGCGTCCACAGTGACACTTAAAACAAAATACAGTACACTGTGAGTAGCTGAATGGTCAAAAAGTTTAGTTTGGAACACTGAACACTTCTCAGCCTCAATGAGGGCCATCTTGGCTACGTAGGAAAAAGAGAGAGATCGCCAAACTTGTGAAAACGGTGGCCAAAGACGCTGCTGTTATTGCCGATTCTTCAGTAAAAAAACAGTAAAAGTAAAATGATGTATGACAATGACTTTTCCTTGGTTCTAATACCATTGTTAGGCGAGTAAACAAGCTGGTAAACGTCTGGGCGGCGACAGAGGCAGTCAAATGTTGGTAATGCTCCGTCTGGTTCACTTTGTCATTTGGAGTATTACAGCGTCAATTACACTCCCCTCTTGATATTTAGCACTGAGCAAATACTGTACGTACACAATGTTCACAGTGTGCATCAAAGAATGCTGTAGAAGATATGCACAAATAAAACACACACAAATTGGCAAAAGTGTGGATTTAGTTTGGAACTACGACTACAGATCCGAACAGACTTTTAATACCAAGTTTTAGATCCTTGGCGCTGCAGACACGTTTCTGTCGGCACCAAGTGAAAGTAATGAGTTTCAAACCAAGCCCTTCTGTCTATTAACCCACTGGTGCATGTTCTTGTTTTACTACAACTTTTACATTCAGTGGACAGCATGAGAGAGCTTAGCACCATCCCCAGGCCTGGTATAAGAGACTAAATTCAGAACACACAAAGGGGAAACCAGTCTTCTTGTGGAACAATGGTTCGTTGATCAAAGAGCTAATTTGCCAAAGAGAGTGTATTCCTTTGAGGTTCTCTGTAGAGATATTACTGCCTTATGAGTGAATCTGAGAGCAGCAGGAGAAACATAATGTTCCCTGCCATGTAAAGACTGGAACAAGAGTTCTCTAAGTTCATAAACTTCATCTCAAATGTATAATGAATGGAGAGGCTTCGTGTTTTGTGTCTGGATAGTGTCACTCTTGGCTCTTCACTTTCATAGCGATGTTAATCTTATGAAATATTTATTAGGCTCAGTATATATCATAGGCTTGAAATACAGTGTCGGATTTCTGTATCGGTGCAGACCTATATGCTTTAAGTCATACAGGAAATATATGCAGAAAGAGCTTTGTGATCTAATTAAGTAGCTGTGGGAGGCAGACATCTCTGTACGTTTGTGCCAAGAAGTGCAGGCCTCGAAATATGCCCATTCCCCCTTATGTGAATCATGCCAATGCAGTTATATAAGCAAAGACAGGCCTGGGAATATTTTTTCTGTTCAATATTTAATGCTTCTACCAATTTATATTCAGTTCATGCTCAGGCATACACACACATAAATTGAAGCCTCTGTTTCTGTCCTTGTTTTTCACATGTTTTTTATGTACCCTTTCTGTGAAAGGCCATTTTTAATGAGTCATTATGCCATTTATTTGGAAGTGTGTTGTGGATGTGTTTGCAGCTGTATTAGGGCCTGTCTGTGGCAGTTAGAGAAGCCACTTTAGTCTGACAGAACACGGGCCTCAAACTTGTTTTTGTGTAAATCAGGGGTTTACACACACACACACACACACACACACACACACACGGACAAAAAAAACTCTCCTCGGGTTTTAAGACTGAAAGAGAGT
>JAOWBC010000383.1:12324415-12340988 GCA_028566105.1 Hypoplectrus providencianus | reverse complement strand
GTGGAGCCCCGCCCCGCGCTTTTTACACATTTACAAGACACGCTTACAAGACGTATCCCCGCAGATCTCGGTCAGGAGTTGTTATGGTGCGCTGTCATTCAGCGGCCCATTTCCCCTCAGAGCTGACGATGTGTTTTATGGAATAAGTTGAGAGATGGATACTGAAGTGAGGGCCTCTGTCACAAAAGCACACAGTGTTGTCATCAACAAGGCTGTTCTTTTTTCCAGCCCATTGCCTTTGCTGTAATTTGCACTCTCTTGCGTTCTCCCCTCCCTCTGCCACCATTATTTCAGACAATGTTTTAGAAATCACAGCCGGTTTCCCAGCTAGTGTTCACACATTTGTCATTACATGTCAGCGGGGCCTGGGGATTTTGCTGCTTCACTTGGCAAAAAGCAATTGTGTGCGTCAAGCTGCGGCTCGGTCGCCGAAGCTGACACACACCTGGAATGAAAGGGGCTTGTGGGTAAAGACGCTTCTGATGTTATTAGGCGGCGTCCTTGGCTGCGGAGTCCAGCCTGTTTTACATGGCCCACCTGCGAGTGTGTCTGCTTTGCCTGGCTTTTATCCACACGCTTGTCTCTAAGCCCTCTCAAGGCTCGAGCATCCCCTCTTCTTCCTCAGCTAAAGCTCAAACCTTAACACGCTCTGGCTCTTTGCCGAGTCCTCGGCACTGTTTCTGAAGCCTTCCAGCTTCCAGGTCCTGTAATCTTCCTCTGGCTCTACACACTGAGTTGCCCCAATGATTTCTGATTAGGTGCTTAAAATGATTGCATTTTACTGCTCAGAGAGAATAGTGTTACATAATTAAGTACCACTGGATTGGGACAGAGGCAGGAAAATCTCAGAGTTTAAAGGGAAAACTCCACTACTCAGATCCTTCATAGGGGCAAAAAAACAACAAAAAAAAACTTTTACAACTGCATTTAAAATTCTATTTGAGTAAAAGAACATGTATGCCCACAAAATGTGTTTTAAAAAGTTAAAAAAGTAGACCAGCAAGTTATGCAGAATCACATTATCAAGCCCAAAAGGTCTGTAATGCATGATTTATTTCTCATGCATCCAAAATAATAATTGTGCACACATCTTTGCATGTCTCTAGTCTGCTGTTTAATAATGGAGCTTAGTGCATGTTGCACCTGCTGCAAAGTTTCTCTTATTATTATTTCATTTATTGTGTTTATTTATCGTTCATGGACTGACTTTTGTTAAATTTTCTGGGTCATTTTAGTTTAAGGCTATACTATATACGGAGGGTTGCGTCTTTGTAATTGGCAATCAGTTGTAGGGACGGACTGCAAAGTGGCTGTCTGCAGAAAATAAATTTATTGTTGGTCCGGCCCTAAGGCCTTAACTATTTTAACGCACTTTATTGTGAAGCCTAAAGGTGTTCTTTAATTTAATTCTTCTATCATGTTTCATCGTCATCATCATCATCATAGGACATGTTTTGTGCCCTTAATTTTTTATTTTTATTTTTAAAAGCCGTTAGCTATAAAAGTAAGAAAAGGAAAAAAGATGCATTTTCTGATACACATACACACAGAAGAGTATTTTTGCCTCAGAAGGATTTTTTTTTTTACTGTTGTTGTACTGCTCATCGCTCACACTGCATACAACACTTACATGGCATTATGTATTTCTTTGCTATAAAGGGAGACAAACTGAAAAGGCTGCACCTGCTTTACATCTAAATGATCAAGAGCTGTTTAAATTATAGTGTTAAATGTATACATGCATAAACACACATCTACTTTTTTACAGTTTCAGCTTTATGTCGCATGTGGCGTCGGGTGCTGTTTTTTTTTTTGTTTAAAACCAGTCCTATTCATGGTCAGGGAGACTTGATAATGGGGTGCCAAAACAGCAACATGGACCCAGAAGTCAACAACACTAAATAGTCCATTGTTGTCATTTGGGAGAAGAGTGAGAGCTGCAGTCCCATCGCTGAGACTGGTGCAGGCTGAAGGCAGTGAACGGTTTAAAGAGCCCCTACAGGGCGGGATTTCACAGCAACCTCCCTTCTTGCTATTTTTCAAACAATACAGCTGTCAAATGGGCTGCATGAAGACTCTGCAGATCACACAGGGGGCAGCAATCTGTTCCACTTTGTTATTGCATGCAGGTCTAATCCATTACTGCCACTGGAAGAAATACCAGAGTAATCTGATCACAAATGAGGCTGATTATTTGTGGGATTACTCAGAACTTGTTTGGTGAAGAAAATGGCATTTTGATTGCAGGCGTTTGGACTCGAACGCAATCGTACACATCTTGAAACAATTGGTGCAGATAAGACTAATGAAGTTGCAGCTTGAAAACTGAAATAAATTGCTTTTCTGTTTGTGTCTGAGGCAAAGAAACCCAAACATGAGTGAAAATAGCCACATTTTTGCCAGCAAGTAATTACGATTTTTCAGCAGGTGATATTAGTCATGGTTCTTGGTAGCATCCCATGATGACACGAGCTTTCAAAGAGCAGGACCATGAGGCAGATCACAGACCTGTCGGAGCCTGAGAGTTAATTAGAGGCTCAGATCTTGTGTCGTAGTGGACATCACTCCACCTACTTGTGGCTAAGGCATCACATTAATTGGGTCAGTAAAGGACTTGGTGGTGGCAGGGTGCCACAGCCAACGCTTTCATATTCATCAAAGATGAAACTCTCAAAATCAAGGCTGTTCACACCAACGGTATCACGGAGTCTCCTATACGGTCCGAGGTTGGTTTATATGCGCTGGAACTATAATCTGTATGAAGGAAGTGGACATAGCTTCTGTGACAACACCTATAGGTTTGTAGAAAACAGTTTTGAAGACTTGAGTTTGGCAATTTGGAGCCAGAAGTGGCAATAACATGAGGAGAGGGCTAAACTTGCCTTCTCCTTATATATTTCTTCAGTGTCCAGCTGCTCATTTCCACTTTGATCTTCACTGCTTTCTGACAAAGTCATATCAATAAATGCTCGTTATGACTTAGTCGGCTATTTTATCATCCAACCAACAACAATCTTTTTTGTTGGTAAAGGTTCCTTTAGAATGTCTTCTCCTCAGCTGAAGGCTGAACAAAATATTTTAAGGCGACCAAAATGCTAAAATCCAACTGCATGTACAGAAAAGACACAGTAAAAGTGTCCAAATTCTGAGAGGAAAACATCCCAAAACAAGTGTATGGCTGTTTTTTACATTGCCACATATAATCACTGCCACCTCTCATCCTGACTGATGCAGCGTAGGGAATACAGCTCTTCAAGAGGACTGCTTTCTTTGATAAAAACTTAATGGTGTCCTGCCAGTCATTCACATTACTGTCCAGCTCATTAGGGTCCACTTGTCCTCTGAGCTTGAGGCGGACGCTTCTCTCTTCCCAGTCCTCCATCCTGAACTTTTCCATGGTCCACCAGCTCCTTGAAATCCTGGCTAAAGCCTCAGTGCTCAAAGATCTTTGAGGATTTCTTAACAGCCTTCTTGATCATCTTGATCCGGTCTGCAGAGAGCACAACAAGAGTTCTGGAGCCCAAATCACAGCCAGTGACAGCCCCCAGAAACACTTCATCCAAACCCTTATCATGCATGTGTTGTATGTTCATTTCAGTCCACCTACAGCCTCTTTCAGTGCTCTTGCAAACTCTTGTAGATTAGTTTGATAAACTAATTATTAGGTTACGTTTTCATGTTTTTTTGTTTAACCTGCCGATCAGCATGTCAGAGAGATTCTTAAGCATAACAACTGTGACATTCGAGTCATGTGACTGCGGGCTAGTTTGCTTAGCATAACATTTCCAAATACACATCCACATCTTGATTTGAACATAAGACCTGTCCAATTCATGTCTAACACAAACCCAATCCAATCTTTTATTATACCAGTGACTGGAAGCAGTCTGGCCTTGCCTCTGTTGGACCCGGCTCAGAAGCACCCGTCCCATCAAGGAAGCATCCTTGACTTTAAGGAGCACCGACACTCTGCGGTGGTAACCTTCACTTTATCAGTGGTCACTGACATACGCTCGCAGTCCATTTAACAAACAGCCAGATAAGTGATGACTATTTCATTAAAGAGGCTTGTGTAATTTAGCGCCAGACGAGTAAATATTAAAATGGAGTGGTATTAGTCACTTCACACACACCCATCCACATATGCCCATCCTCGATACATATTAATGCGCTCCACCCTCAGCTCGATCAGCGGCCGGCGGCATTAATATTCCCTCTGATTTCCGTGCACATGGGCATTAAAATACTGCCATTAACATCATTACCGCCATGGAAATATATCAACAAGTCATGTTGAATTAGTGTTAATGTGCCCGCTGACAGGGCGTGTGCTCCCCTCCGCCCGGCTGAAATGCCAGCATGCTGTTTTCTGCTCAGCCTGGCAGGAGGCCGGCTCTGGCTGCCCACTCATGACCCTCAAACACTTGCTGTTGTCAGGGAAATGGATCAGCCTTTCTGGTGCGCTAAGTTCTTTTTTTTTTAAATTGGATTAATTGGAGTAATAGGAGGTTGTCTTACCCTCCCTGCCATGCTTTTTATCTCTCGCTAATTGCTCTCTCCTTCCCTGCCTCCCTCCGTCTCTCTACCTCGAGACAATATTTGCGCTCGGTGTCTCTTCTCCCCGTTCTTCCTCTCTCTGTCAACCTTTTACATAAAACGATCTCCAATCTCGCTGTCTTTCTGCTATCTGTTTCTTTTTTTATTATTATTATTCTCTATGGCCATTGTTTGCCCCTGAATGACTGCTCATTTTGTGGTGGAAACTGGGCCTTTCACACACTGGGATTCAAAAGAGGAGCTTATCTTACTTCCTGAGCAGAGTGCCGCTCTCCCTCCTGCTCTTCCAGCTTCGTGCACAGTAGGTGTGTTAACATGGCCCACGATGACATGTGGACATGCAGAGCGAGGCGGAAAACGCAACCTTGCATACCTGCACACAGTTTTCTGCACGCACGGACAAGACGGCCTCATGCGTGAGCCGAAACAATACACTCCCATATGTTGATGCACATAATGTGAAGAAACTTGTTGCCATGGTGAATGCATGCCAGTGTGAATCAGTGTTTGACATTTTCTTTCTTACTGGTTCACAAGCACACAGAGCCAGCTGTTAGCTGTAATGCAGCTATGGTGTATTCTTAAACTACTGACATGAACATTTCATATCCAACATTATGTACCAGTATTTCAGTTGATTAGACTAACTGTCTGAATATAATTTTAATACATTTTGCTCATTGGATGATCTGAATCAGCACGCCACTTTTTGTGTATGAGATGTGTGCATGCCTTGAAGATGAAACCAAATAAATTAATCCACAACAATTTTAATCATTCAAATATTTTTTCAAACATAAATGCCACTAAGTTGCTTCTCTCTGCTTTGACATTTTGAGAAATGTGCTAACTGAAAGTGAGATGGGAAGATCAGAAGCGCTGTCATGTCTGTCTGCAGGATGTGAGCAGCTGGTTGGCTCAGGATGACAACAACATCTCAAACCTGAACGACAGAATAGGTCATTTGTCAGTAAAACCCATAATGAGCGACGCAAATGAGTTCTGCTTGGTACAGAGAGAAGCATTTGGAAAAAAGCACATAGTACGTCCATTATACATGTACATACTGTTCAAAGCTGTATAAAAAAGGTGGCAGTTTTGTTGAATTTGCTCTACAAAAATCAGTGATCTGGATTTAGGGCAAATATCTTTTTTTTTCTCTCTTTTTTTTAAATAAATGTATAATCATGTATAATCATACACATAAAGACACTTAGTAGACAGTACAAACAACTTAGTTGGGGGTTATGTTTTCATTTCGGTTCAAACCACATTGTTTATTTGTTTTCAAATGGGATAGGAACCCTGTTCTTCTGGGTACAAGTCTGACGTGTTGGACCCACCCAGCCCAGAGTGCATCTTCCTTCATTTGTACCTCTTATTATTCTGATTCATAATCACTACGGCCACGAGAGAGCGATGGAGAACAGTCTCAAACAAATAAGGATCATATTTAACTAGCCAGACTGCAGAATGAAGACTATAAACAGCTAGCTTTTCCAGTCTTTGGAAAAAAAAAAAAAAGTCTACCAACAAGCGCTCATTACAGCATATCTTTCAAACATAGAAAAATTGCAACACTCGTTATAAGCTAAACTAATCTAAGCTAGGCTATATGCTAAAGCTAAGCTACTTAGCTTAGCTACTGCCTGTAACTTTACAATTAACACAGAAAAATGTCATTTGAAAATGTCACCATGGAACTGACAAAATAGTGGATGGATAAACAAAAAATAACAATAACTAGAAGAATGCAGGACTCTACCAGGTGCATGCCCTTTCTCACTATGTTTTTGAAAGTAAAAACTAATTTATCCTACCATTTCAAAAGTTTAATGGGTTCAGAAAATCAAACTAGATTCATGAAAATCAAACTAGCTTTTTATTTACATAATCCTGCTGACAAACAAGCAAACAAACTAAGCTAAAAACCTTCTCGGTGGAGGTAAGGCTGCTTTCACAAGCAGTGTGGCGAAAATGCCAGTAATCCCTCACATTTGATTGGGGTTAATGCTTTCGGGCTGAAGCATTCAGCACTGCAGGGAATGCTGGAAATAAAGGAAGTGGCCTGCAGCGAATAGGGTTCAAACTGACCCAAAGTTTCAGAGAAAAGCAGCCCAGTATCACGCTACAGTGGCCAATCACAGAACCAGTGAGTTGGTCAGAGTCCTGTGCTGCTGCCATGGGACGGGGCAGAAACAACTTTGGGACAAGAAAGTTTCATTTTAATACCATCAAAGCTTCAACAACACTTAGTCCTCTGTGTTTAAATGCTTTTGGAAATGTCAAGATCATAAATTTCTCTGATGGAAAGCCGTAATTGTGAAATATAAAGTCAGATTTATGCTGCAATTTGGATTAAAAGTTCACAACATGACGTCCCACAAATGTGTCCTACTTAATGCGGGACCACACAGCACTTCATTCCTAGTGCCATGTCCCACATTTTCAGAAGATGTCCCACATTTTGAAACTTAACTGGGTGTAGCTGAAGGCAATTCTTCTATGTTTTTCAGGAAATGGAGTGGCGATCTACGGCTTCATTCCAACTGAAACCCAAAGACAGATCAATTTTCTGCAGTTTAATAACTAAAATATGTTTAACACTGTGCAGCACACTGAGTCTGACAAAAAAGTGTCCATAGTCGTAAAAAAAATGTTTGTGTAGCCCTCAGCATTGCTAGCATTGTCCCAAAAACTACTGGTCAGCTTACTCCCACACTGCCACACAACCCTGCATGTAACACCGGTGGATTTTGTGTGAATCTGTCCCAAAAAAAAGCCCCAGACAGTAAAGTTTAAGTGGAGTAAGCCAGTTGTCCTCTCAGGTTTTCCGTCGTTCTTTTTACAAGCTGCATATTCAAACCAAGGTGTGGTTTTTACGAGCATCGGGCCTTATCATTAACCAGATTACACGGCTAATCAGGTTAACAAGGAACTTCTCTGTGTGCAGCCGGTGGCACAGAGGACAAAGTCCACACAGGAGCAGTTAAGTGTTTGCATGTGTAGCATAACAAATGATTAAAGCTGAAACCAGGTGGATGAACTTCCAGTGTCACCAGCACTCTGCTTGGCTCACTGTATATCCACTCAGCTTCTCTGTGTCTGGAAGCGGGAGGGGAGGAAGTGTTTTATGACTTTAAAGTCCAAATAGGGCCTTTTTTGTCTCCCTCACACACATACACACACGGACAGTATCACTCACTCGCCACAGCGGGTGGGACAAATTTATGTCCTGAGTATCCGACACTTGCTGATGGTTAAAAATGAGTTACACTGAATGAGTTATAAGATGCTTGCGGGCCAGAGGGTCCATAAATCCCGGACTAGGCCGTGTCACACTGCCCGGCCGAGCCTGCTCTTGCTTATTAATAGCAATTTACCCACCTTGTGTTTGATGCAGTGCGGCTCTGGCTGGCCAGTCCACTGCAGGCCGCTCCCCTCTGTACTCCACTCAAGGTTCAATCCCCTTTCCAGGCGGCTGCAGTCGGGGTTGAGGGCTACACTGACACCTGCTGGCGACTGCTGGTACTCTGTTTTTAAAGAGCCTCTATCCCCCATTAACCCATGCAGTGATCCTCATATTGGAGTGATGGTGGAAATGTTAGACAGCTAAAAGCGCGCGCCACATCGACTGCATTCATATGGTGATTTGACCATTAGCCTATGACTTTGGACAAATGGCAGCCTATTATTAAGGTGCGATGGGGGAGGGCTAAGCCTTTAAGAGTGGCTTAAAATCTCCCCTAAGACATTAAATCACGTCCTACTTTCCCTCATTCTTTTTTGAAAAACATCGTTGCCTTTCATGAATTACAAGACCGAGGCAGTCCTCAGAGTGGTGTCCTACTCTGGTTATAATACATCTTTCTCTCCCTCTCTCCCTCTCTCTCTCTCTTTTTTTTTTTTTTTTTTTAAATAGAGGCTGGGTAATCACTCACCATTTAAACGCGGAGAATTGCATCAGGACTGAACCGCTTTCTCATACTTCCCCTGCTCATCACAGCATCAGTAGCTGTATTAAAATTGATGGCTGAGAAGCTGTGATATTAATGCATGTCTTATATGTGCACGTGTGCGTGCACGATATCTGTTTGATTCTGTAACTTGTTATGTACGTAAGTACCCAGGTAGTTCAGAGCTATTTCCCCCCTGGGGCCTCTTCATCACTAAAATGTCTTTTGCACTCCCCCATCATCTCGCAGAGCACTCATTTTCTCTCTCACTCACACACACATAACCCTATAACACACACACACACACACACACACACACACACACACACACACACACACTCCCTCCCACCAGGTAAATTAAAGTTATTGGCTCTCAGGCAAAATAGTAATATCCACATGTCATCACGGGTGTTTTTAATAATATCAGCAGGATTATATTGACAGAGAGGATTAAATTGTTTTACATGGAAGATTATAAATCCTCAGAGGGGATGTGGCATTGTAAGTTGCTATTAACACTTAATGCAATCCCATCTCCCACTTAATGCATAGCACTGTCTCCTCAGCAGAGATTAATATACTGTAATGGTCCCGTGGTTGGAAAAATCCACTATCACAGCTATTTCAAAGAGATGCCACTTAATAAACATGCCGTATTGATCTTTCCTTTGGGCCACAGTGAACTGCACTTGTGGTTTCGATCATATGAGTGCAGGTTCAGACCCTTATGCATAAGTGCAGATTGCATGTAATGTGGTTTATTGTTTATTAATAGCGTGTGCTCACCTTGCGGTCCTATTGGCGTCATCCTATGGATTTAGTTAGAACTGCACAATAGCCACTTTGCTCTTTGCTTTATTGATCTCCTCAATAACTCTGCAGAATTTTAATCCCATCAAGTGATTAATATGGTGTTGATTGGCAAAAAAGAGCAAAATCTACATCTATGTTGTTAAGATGCTCTGCTCAAATGATCCAATTTGAGATGTAGATAGATAATCAGCAAGTTAGATATCTTTCCAGGAAGGACATTTTGCTACTTCTTCTGCAGAGGCAGCATTTGTGGTTTGGGGTTTATAAAGACGTAACGAGATACTGACAGACTATTCATTTCCGAGTAATTGTCACAGGAAGGAAGCTGTCCAGTCGGTTGTTCTCAGCCACCTGTGTACTGGGTGACACTGGCTCTGTGTGATCAGAATGCAAGTCAAAGCCGAGTCTGGTGCCTTTATGAAATATTAACACAAGGTGGTGCTCTTGTCCTCTGGAAGAGCCCCTCATCAACCTGATGCTGGTGCCGTGTGCACGACTGCTGAGCATTGACTGGCGTTTTGCTGTCTGGGGATTTTCAGCTGTTGGTTAATATATTTAATATGTTTAACTTTGGCACACACAAGGGGAAAAACAAACAAGACAGGTAGGTTATAAGTGTGTCATTTATGTTAAATATCCATCTAATCAACTTCCATACCTATGAAAACAACTACTTTTGTTTCAAGATGGTTTGAAAAATATTCAAAATATTAAACAATGAAGGATAACATGAAAAATGTTGCAGTTGTAGCATATTTTTTCATATTTTTTCTGCCTGTTCTGGACTGTCACTATCAAAGGTATACACAAAAAGTAAAATAATAATAATAAATAATACCGGTAATTAAAATGTAAAATATCATATTGCAGCTCACTTATATTTATTGGTGGAAATATAACATGACATTAACCTCAATGATCACATGACAAATAAAGTAATATACCTCTTATGAAAGAAGGACTATACGGCTGCTCAACAACTGCTGGATTAGATTACAAATCTCCTTTTTTCTGTAACATTAAAAGGCTTTAACTAACAGATTTACAGGTATGCAGTTACATTTTATGGTATTATTTAAGTAAGTAATTTTTACCAACCAATGCATGAAGGTTATTCTGCCTGGAAACCAGCATCTGAGTATTTTGACTCTGGGGGGAAAAGCCCAGTATTTTGGGGCTTCTTGTGTATATGCATAATAGATATTCAAGCCCAGACTTGTTCTTTATTGTTAACAAGAACAGAGCTGGAGTTGATGTCTAGGACCAGATTGTTTCATACGGAGCAACTTGAACTAAGTTAACTCAGCTTGTCAGACGGCAGCTGACACACATTTGGTCCAATGTGTTCGTCCTCTGCTGCTCTCCACATGGACTTTATAGCTGCAGTCAACCAAAGCCCGCTCAAATGTGATTGGTAAAAAAAACGACTCGGACTACTTCCAACACCAAAATATGGTCCTGTTGCCTCCGGATTCTGCCATCACAATCAGAATCTGTTCATTGGGATGTGATAGACAGTGGCATCTCCTTGCAAACACGAGCCAGCAGCATCACAAATGTCAGCAGATTCTGATTCATAATTCTGACTGGTGCTCAGTGAACAAACATCCCATGTGAAATATGTAAATGTTACAACTCATCATCCATATTAAGAAGCTGATTTATTAAAATGCTTTTCCCGCTGTCAAGTCATAAATCTAGTTATGTCGTTACAGATGTTGACTATAATATGTTAAGTTATGGGGAAATGGCTTTGAAGGTGCTATAAATGACATTTAGAGCATTAATATAGCAGCAAACAACTACAACCCAGAAAATACTTTACAGTATCGTGATAAACTCATTCCAATAAAGAAACAGGCTGCAAATTCAATGATCGTGCACGGATAAACAATATATTTTGAGAGCTCTAAGAATAAAATTATTGAATGCCGTGATTATATTAACTAAACAATACAGTGCCAATATTGCGTGCACAGAAATAAAGTGTTTGTTTCTCTTCCATTAGGCAGCCAGAGCTCAATATCAGGACACAGTGCGTTATCCGTCTCAGTCTGCACAGCCCTCGTTAAATTGTTTAGAAAATTGCACAGGGCCGTTTTAATGTGATTAAGACACAAATTGAACACGCTACTCACCTCCTCCTCACTGCTCCTCTGCCTCTGGACGATGCAAATGTCAGGCATGTGTAGTTTGGGAACAGGGGGAGGAGGAGGGGATGCTGTGCAGAGCTCCCATGCATCCTTGACCCAGTCAAGTGGGAGCTCGGGCTGCAGTGCAACAGCATCAAATCTGTGGAGGATAGTGGTGTTTTTGTTTTAAAGAGGCCAGAGTGTCCCATGGCTGTGAGTGAAGCAAAGACACACCCCCGCCCCTCTCCCCCTTGCCACTCTCTTCCTTTCTGCGGCCCTCTGTGGTCTCCTGGCCGTCCCCAAGTCATTTCAATCTAAATGCAAATTTCATCAACCTCCCTCTAAAAAGACTGATATTAGTATCAAAGCCAATGTGTTACGGCTGTGTCGTGTGGACGTGTCACTCTCAATAGCATCTCCAGTGCGGAAACCTGCCAATCTCCCTCCACTACTGAGAATGGATCTCAGCTTTCTTTCTCTCTTTTTTCTCTCTGTTTGTCTGTCTGGCTGAAATGTTCCCTTTCTGGCCACTTTGATCCCTCTGTTTTCTCTCAACTCCGCCCTCCCGCGTCCCTTCATACTTGGCCTCGTCTAACCTTTCTTCGAGAAGCCCTCCAAATAGAACCTCATTAGTCCTCCATATGTTGTGTTTCGCCTCCCCGAGCCCTCTTGCCCCTGCTCTGCACTAAGCAGCTCACTGGGACTCTGCACATGCTTGCAGACCAACAGAGAAACAGAGCAGAGATTCACTCCTCTCTGCAGTCACACATCTCTCTCCCCCCCCTCTCCCTCTCCGAAAAACATCCATCCTCCATTTTCCTCTCCTTTCTGTCCTCTCTCTGTGTTTGCAGTCAGGTGAAGCAAGGTGGAGTTGCGGGATGGAGGGATGGGTGGAGAGAGGATGGGTACAGGGAGAGCAGGGAGGTGGGGAGGCTGAGAGAGGAGGCAGAGCACCCCGGGGAGGCTGCGCTCCACGGGTTGTTAACATGCAGGTTGCATATTTCTGAATTGCAGAGCAGCCTTATCTCACAGTGCTGGGTCACTGAAGCACTTCCTCTCTCTCTCTCTCTCTGTGTGTGCGTGCCTCAGTGTGTGTGTGTGTGTGTGTGTGTGTGTGCACTGCATTCCTGTGCAAGTGTGCTCCTGCATGCATGTGTGAATTTCGTAGTGTGTGCACGTGCCTGCATGTGGATATGTGCATTTGTGTATGCAACTGTGCTGGCAACAGCAGGAAATGTGAAGCTCTGGTGGGGAGGGATTCTCTCCCCCTCTCTCTCTCTCTCTCTCTCTCTCTCTCTCTCTCTCTCTCTCTCTCTCTCACTCTCTCCCTCTTTCTCGCACTGCAGCAAGAAACACTCATCAAACTGCAACACGCATCTCGCAGAAGCCCTCAGATACAGCAGCGGCAGCAGCAGCAGCAGCAGAGCCTGGGCCTCCTGTTAACACACAGACATGACACAGCGACAGCCAACAGCTTAACACTCTGCTCCCCAGCTGGCTCTGCTCTCAGGTGGGCCACTAAGGTCTGCCAGATAAAAGCTTGCACTGCAGGGTATTAGGCGTTCTAGCCAGGGGGGTGACTCTCTGTGTCGCCGCTGGCCCCCCTTTAATATCTGGTGTCCCCGGCAGCCTGGTGTAAGTTAAGGATTCTGTGTGTCCTTGGGAGGTCAGGCTCGGCTTTAAGGCCCATACATCTCCCAACATGTATCGCTCTCTAAATGAGCCTCCCCCTCCTTAACATCTTTGTCACGATCCCCTCCATTTGTCACAGCGTGGCAGCAACACTATTGTCATACACGCCGCTGTCGTCATTATCCAATAACGCAGTGTCGTGCAGAGGTCAGAGTTTAGGCTGCGAGCTGTGTGTGAAAGGAGGATCACGTAATTGTACGGTGGAGATTGTGTGACGTCTGCTGAATGCACAATTAGCTCTGTTTCTGTTTTGACCTTAGTGAAGCGCGTTTCAGTGGAGCAGAGGGACACTGTTAGGAACAAGTGTGTGCGCAATAATGCGTTCGTATTCTCTGTTTGTGTCATTGTTTCCTTTCATCAGAAGTCGTGGAGGTTTCTCTAATTTTCATCATTTTACACATCTGGTAAACCTTTCCAGATTTTTTTTTCTATCTTCATTCCACATATTATGAGTCAATGGGCCCCTGGGCAGAGAAATGCAAAAGACCCCATCTTTTATAGAAGCACAACACACAGAGTTTACAGTTGTTTAGCATCTATTTGTTGTTGTTTTGTGTCTCTTTGGAGTCCTTACTCATCCCTGAGTGCTTTTATGTATTTCTGGTCTTTTGTCAGGTTGTTTTGTGTCTTTTGTGGTTGTTCTGTTCTGCATCTCTTTGTAGTTGATTTGTGGTCAGTTTGTGTCCTTTGTTGTTATTTTTTTTGTCTGTGAATGTTTTTCCCTTGTTTCACATTCTTTTGCGTCTCTTTGTAGTTGTTTTGTGTGTCTTTGTAGCCATTTAGAGTGTCTTTGTTGTCTTTCTGTATCTTTTTGTGATTGTTTTGCTGCTTGTCATAGTCACTGTGACTCTCATTGTGACTCTTTGCAGTTGTTTTTGTAGTAGTTTTGGTCTCTGTAGTTTTCTTTTGTTGCTATTTAGTATTTAACATTTATGGTTATTTTGAGTCATTTCTTGGTGTGACATCAGACTTCACCACTTTTTTAATCATATTTTGACCCTTCAGACGTAGTGTGTGACCCCTGAAAGGGTCAAATATTATAGAAAACATTTTTCTGTTGTTCCAACAAATACTGAAGATCCAAGAGTGCATATTTGTATCCCACATCAATCTTTCCTGTCACCGCGTTTCTGTGTGCTCTCATGCATGTTTGTCCATCTGTGTTTGTTCGACTGTTTGTGTTTTCCTGTTAATGTGTGACTGTGTGTTTGATGTATGTGCGTGAGGAGACCAGATCAGGAAGAATGCTGTGACCCGTCCCTGGGGTCTCTCTTCATGACTGAGTGGACTTGCACTTTGCAGATTCAGGTTCAAAACCACTGCTTATAATAGACACACTTTAGATCTTAGCATCCATCATTGCTCTTGCCTTCGAATGCAGCTCAAGGTTGAATGGAGCATGTACTTGTTGAGAATATAACATGTCTGTGCTAAACTACGACATGTGCATCCTGGGTCCTTGAGGAGCACTCTACCAGAGGCAAAGCTCTCTGCTTCTGCCTCAGCTGGCTCCATTGTTGATCTCTGGCCCCTGCAAACGCAAACACATTACAGCAATATATTTGCCACATCCAGGCCAGTGTATTTTCTCAGAGGAGTCCTTTTCAGCTGCTGATATGGCTTAGCTTAAATCCCCTGGCCCTGTGACGACACACCAACGCAAATGGGCCAGACGGAGAAGGGTTCAGGGTTTAGAAAGCCAGGGATGAGAGGAGCTGTTAATTATTCTGGCCTCTTCTCTTTCTTTTCACATCAAAAACAGCTGTATCTCCAAATCACAAGCTTGACATCATCATATTTGGACTGTAAAAAAAACAATCCACATCCCGTATCGGTGTGTTCATTCCTATTCTGTGTCGCATTTATTCCTGCATGTTGTTGTTTGTGTCAGTTGACCCTTTTGGGATTATAATAATTTCAAAAAGATGACGTTTGCCAGCTGTTACTGTATGTTAAAGCTTTGATGCTCAATATCTCAGCATTTCACTCAGATTAAGGAACATTTTAGTATCGAGGCACGTAAGAGATCATTGGTCCAAAAATATGTGTTTTGATTTCCTAAATGTCACAGATAAGGTCTCACACAGAGGATAAAAGCACAATCAGGCAGATTGCACCTTTAAACTCTAAGTATAGGTTAATGCCTCTTCTGCCCGGCCAAGTATGCACTAAATATACAGCATGCTGCCATTCTTCTGTCACATTGCCCCACATCATCCTCTACCTCTTGCTTTCCATCTTTATCGCCTTCCTTTGACGGATGTGTTTTTATTGGTTGCGTGCCTAACCCTCTCTACATCTTATCTCTTCTGCATGGCTGGCTCATTTTTCCCGACTGGCCCGGGTGTGAGTCAGGGCTCCTGCGGTGAAATGGGAGACCATGCAGGAGGGCACCAGGGGTGATGGCCGAGGGTCTGCATGCGAGCCGGACACGAAAGAAAAAGAAGCCTGGTGAAGAGCGGGCCCTGAGGCCTCCCAGGTGATGTAGTTATAGGAGCCGGGGATGAAAGGTGGGAGGCCAGGGAGAGAGGGAGAGAGAGGGGGGAGCTGAACTGCATGGCTGATTCAGTGAGTGACAGGCTGACTTGCTGGCTGGCTGATTGACAAGCTAACAGGCAGAACAAGGAGAGAGTGGGTTCACAGCTCCATGCTACTGCCAGCAGGCATCGATGCGGCTCTGAGGTCCACCAAAGGCCTGGATGAGTAATAAGTCATGTAGTGCCTCCCTCTCCTCCTCCTGCAGCACCTTCACTCGGGGGATGGAGAGAGCCCGAGGAAGAGGAGGGTGATGATGGGAGAGGATAGATTAAGAAAAGGAAGGGAAGGAGGGAGCATCCAAGCTGCAGGAAGGGGGCTTGTGTCTTTTTCTGCACACTTGAGAATTCACAAGCGTGCACGTGTCCATGTGTGTTTATGTGTGATGTGGAGGCATCAGGAGAGGGCTCTCTGCAGGAAGATGTCCAATCCAGTCAGGCTATGCCACTGATCCCAGGCCGCTGACTCTGCTCCCAGGCCCTGTCAGGTCCAGCTCCCCTCTCTCTCTCTCTCTCTCTCTCTCCCTCTCTCCCTCCTCCGAGTTCCTTACCAACCCCCAACCTCTAACTCTGCCACAGAGCTGACAGCTTGGCCCCAACAGCGCGCTAACCACATTACCTGAACTCACCACAGTCATTATCCTGCACTGGACCCACTGGAGCCTGAAAGTCATTCCAACTTCTCTGCTGGTAGAGGTTAATAGGTGTGTGGGTGTGAGATTACATCCCAAAGGCTACATAGCGTCCGGCAAATCCCGGAATTCAATTCTTTCCTGGGAGCAGCTTGGAAGGACAGGTGCCAAAGGGAGTTTCTCCCTCCCTCTCTCTCTCTCTCTCTCTCTCTCTCTCTCTCTCTCTCTCTCTCTCTCTCTCTCTCTCTCTCTCTCTC
>JAOWBC010000383.1:12212847-12224722 GCA_028566105.1 Hypoplectrus providencianus | reverse complement strand
GTGTGTGTGTGTGTGTGTGTGTGTGTGTGTGTGTGTGTGTGTGTGTGTGTGTGTGTGTGTGTGTGTGTGTGCTGGTCAGGTGGTGAGTCATGCAGAGAGATCCTGATGCGCCGTGTCACACTTTGTGTCCCTCTAAAAACACACACACACACACACATATATATATATACATATGCCTCTCTGTATCTTCCTCTGAATCAGCTGCACCGTCTCCCTCTCTGTCTCCTCTTTCTCTAATCAGCTGTCTGTCTCTCCTCCTCCTCCTCCTCACACCCATGTTCTTCCTCTCCTCCCACAGATGGGATGGGTCGAGTCCTGGCTCAGGACGTTTATGCCAAAGACAACCTGCCACCCTTCCCTGCCTCTGTCAAGGATGGTTATGCTGTGAGAGGTAAGTAGCGTCCATTATTGCAGGTGAAATGATATATGTGGACATTGTTTTTGGCACTGGAGTCCCCTTCATGCTGCAATGATCTTTAAGAGATGTTAAATGTGAGGATGTTAGAAGCTGTGAAACAGAGTTTATATATTAAAACTAATATTCAGGATTCACAAAACAGGCAATTGCAAAAAATAAATAAGCCAGATTTTTTAGGTTAGAGTTAATATAGTAAATAAATATTGAAAATAAAATGGAAAAAAAAAAGCCATGAAATCTATAATACTAATAAGTGCTGCTGTATTAGCACAGAGATAATAGGAATTGCTTTTTATACAAATTATCATTATTTGTGTTTTCTTGTGAGGAAGTTACCAAACATCGTTGAAGTTGAAAAACTATCCAGGCCAGTGTGTCTTTCTCTGTGTACGATTGACCTGATTGTCCCAGTTATAGACGAAAAGGACACTGGAGCAGCAGAGAACCACATCAGTAGCCGTGTAAGGGCTCTGTAAGCCAGGGTAGTCGAAAGCTTTGCATTGTGGGACACGTAGAGGAGGCTGTCGTCGATAGCTGCCAGGTGGAGACGAGTGGCAGGTGATGCGGCGTTCACCTTTGTCCTGAGGGACGGCCCTCTGTCCCGTAGCTGTTCTCCTCAGAGCAGCTTCCTAGATGAGATCCAGGCGGAGTCTGTTGACTTGTTTTGGTCAAGAAAGGGCTGCGTTAACCTGGAGAGCAGGGTGGCAGCTTGTTCGCTCCAGGCGGCAGAAAAACTCTCGCATGTAACATCTGCTGCTGGCTCCGGCTGATGGAGGAGGAGGAGCAGAACACCACAGGTCTCCCTGGATTTTATGCATCTGTCCTGAGGGCCTGGCGTCTGCTGAGGCGTGCATGTGCAGATTTTAGAGATTTTAGTGCCAAGGCTGTGGGTGTGGAAGAAGCAAATAACCTCTTGCTTTCTCTGGAGGTTTTTTTTTGGGGTTCTTTTACCAACCTGCAACCCTAAAAATCTGAATAAATAAGTCTCAGTGAGGCGGCTGGATCTGACGGTTGGAAATGGTGAAAAAAATGTCACATTTCCACTATGTCAATTTGGGAAAATAAACTGAAAAAAAAGCAACAGATGTTTGTTGTCATCCAGTGGGGCTTTTCAAGTGCCGCACAAGGAAAAGAGTGGCAGACTTTCTTTTTATTAACCAGCAGGGAAGCTTTTAATCCTTCAGTTTAGATTACATGTTAAACCATGAAATTAAACCGACAAAGTTTCTCACTCACTAAGGACACTTTGCAATGTCAGAGAGCATTTTAAACTTTAAATTAAGTCTTAAATATCTTGTAACAAGCTTAATTGTTCGGCCTGTCCGTAAAAAAGCAAAAAAAGGTGCATTTTCTATTATTCTCTGTAGGTCAATATGAGACACTAGTGGATAGAAAACATCCAAAATACACATTAAGTTGGTTATTTGCTACCATTAGTTTAATTTACTTAACATTTATCATTCCTAATTTATCGATCATTGTTTCCCTATAACATGGAAGATGTTTGGCTGATATTTTTTATGATTATTGACAATACTTCAACTGTCAACTACAACCTTGAATTTATGTAGAATAGCACATATTTTATAAGATATTGCATTAACATATTTACATACAACTTTTTAGAAAACCTGCAGCAGCTTTAGCCACAGTGAAGAATCTGAAAGTTCCTGCACAGCTCAGACTGCAGGGCACGATTTCATGCAGAAGAAGAAGAAGAGGAGCGTCCTGTGATCTATAAGATGTTTAATTAAAGAACATCACATGTCGACGTCTGTCTCCTCTTTCTCCTGCTGTTTGTTCTCTCTGTAGCCCACTGAAACAAAATGACTCAACTAAATGACACACTCCTACACACAGACACATTTTCAGCTGCACACATGTGTAATGCTCCTAAATCTTTCTTTTATTTCAGCGGCTGACGGCCCAGGCGACCGCTTCATCATCGGAGAGTCCCAAGCTGGAGAGCAGGTCGGCGCCCACGTCCACTCTTTACACACACACACACACACACGTTTCCCTCGAACTCAGAAAAAGAAGCACAAAAACCCCCACAGCCTGTATATGAAAATAAAGTGCTTCACTTTTGTCCTTCACCTCACGCCTTGACCAGCTGTAATTGCTCACCGGTGTGTTCCCTTAGCAGGTGATGAAAAGCCCTTCGCCCCAAAGCAGGACGAGAAAGTCAAAGTGCTGCCAAACTATAAAACAGATTAGGCCTCTGAGACAGGAGCAGGATACTGAGATTTATCGGCTTCCTCGACCCCTCGTCGTGAACAAAATAAGCACACATGCAAACATGCCCCCTTGAATCATCCATGCATTATTTTACATGCATTTTGTTGTTTTAAGTATGAAAGTTTCTATTCAGTCAGTATCACTGTGCTTCATTCTCCTCCCCTTGGGTGAAATTCTCTCATGTATCAAAATTCATCTTAAATTATTCATATTAGGACAAAACATATTGTTAAAGTTAAGGGATGAACCATGACAGCTTTTTGTTGTGTGTCTCCATGCAGCCCACCCACACGGTGATGCCTGGCCAGGTGATGAGGGTGACGACGGGCGCCCCTATCCCGTGCGGGGCCGACGCCGTCGTCCAGGTGGAAGACACCGAGCTGCTCCGCGAGTCTGAAGACGTAAGTCAGACAACCAGTCTGGTACTCAGTGACTTAGAGCTGGTGTCAATTTAGCTCAGCCAGATTTTAACCCACATTTACCTTCATACATGTATTTTCTAAAGTTCTAGTCGGGTTTCCATCTATCAATTCAGATGTTAAATGTTGAAGATAAAGATTTACATGAGAGAAGCTTGATGGTAACACAAATCTTTCTTCAAAGGGTTTTATTTTTAATCTTTTCCACAAAATGGCTAATATGCTACATGGGAAATGGAAATCCTTTTTCAACATATTAAACATTTGACAGACATAACTGATCAGACTGAAGACTTTTCTCCACTTTTTTTCATCGGTGACCAAAGTTGTCAGATTAATAACCTCTTTTTGTTTTTTTCTCCTTTGCACAAATCTGTATAGTCACTACTTCACCGTTACAGTGATTTTTATTTGGCTTACCCAGACACTTCCAATATCTAATCCAATCTTCAATAAATTTAACCCAGAGATTAGAAAAATTCACACTGTATTTTGGTGTAGTGTCGTCCAAGTAGAACTGCATCTGCTTCATTTGATGGATCTGACAGCTGGTTTGTGTTTCAGGGCACAGAGGAGCTGGAGGTACGAATCCTGGTCCAGGCTCGCCCAGGACAGGACATCAGGTGATCACATTTTTTCCAAATATTGAATTGTTGACGCTGATCTTTGGTATCCAACTCAAATCTGTGTTAATTCTATTGATCTCCTGTGATCTAAAATTTAGCATCAGATATACTTAAAGCATCGTCTGCCGTCAAATGGCTACACAGTCTGACAGAGATGGATGTTTAAAGCGTACAACCATGAGGTGCCAATTCTAGTTTACCTGATTTTTAGTGCTTAAAAGATGCAAAATACCTAAGAGTGTTTATTTATGCTGCATTAGTGGTTCTTGTTTGGTTCTTATTGTAACTTTTCACACAAAATAGGACACATTTGAACTGCTCAGTGAATTTTTAACCACTTTCTCCTTTCTCTCTCTCTCTTTTTTTTTTCCGCTGAACCATCACCTCTGCTGTCTCGCCACAGGCCCATCGGTCATGACATTAAGCGCGGGGAGTGTGTGCTTGCAAAGGGCACCCACATGGGCCCCTCTGAGATCGGTCTCCTGGCCACTGTGGGAGTCACAGAGGTGGAGGTCCAGAAATTCCCTGTGGTGGCCGTCATGTCCACAGGAAATGAGGTAAGAAAGATTTTTTAAAAGTTTTATTGTCATTTGGGAAAATGAGCAACTCGTGTTGGTTCTGCCTCAGCTGCTAAATGTAAAAACAATGCGCCATTTTCTCTGACAGAATTCATATTTACGCACAATTAGCACTGTTTGCTCTAGTCTGCGGACACCAGAACAACATCCAGAGCTGAACGCGCGCTCAGCCGCTTCATGTGTGCTGTCACATGTGAAGAATGCGTTTATCTGCGACCAGGTGGTTTCCTTTAAACGCCAGGACCATGTTTGTGCATTTTCTGTGTGACTGATGTGCAGTTTAAACTTCATGGGGTGTGTAAGCTCAGTGGAGATCCTCAGCTGACTCTGGATAGCCATAACACCTCGTTCTTTATGCTGCGCTGTGCGTCTGAATCGTGTCAGTCAGCTGTGAGTCACCTACTTCATGGCCACGTTCCAACCTATCAAGTGCTACATTGTCCTCATCTCCCCTCCTTCCAACAGGTCTGATTAAATAGACGGTTTGTCCTCTAGTTTTACACACATCTACCTGCAGCATCTAGATTTTGGTTCATTCTCTACACCAATGCTGCAGATGTTAAATATCAGTGCAGAGCTGCTGTTTACAGATTAATATATTAGGTATTCATGTTCATCTGTGGTTTTTCATCTTTAATAATTACAGCAACAAGCAAAAGTGGTCTGACGTCTATTCATCAGCTGAAATCTTTGTAGATTTATTATAAACTAGACAAAGTTGAAACCTATTAATATATGTAGACCATTTGCAGTCAGCTGAAAAGAAAGGGAGGTCAAAATGTAAGAATGAAAATAAAGGATATACACGATGCTAATATACACTAAACAAAATTACACTTATTCATGCATCAACAAGACCTGTAAATATTCGATTCACAAACGATGATTATTTAAATCACTCATTTTATATTTATCATTCACTTATTTTTTCTTATTAATCAATTTAAAATTTTGGTGATGAATGTCACAAAATTGTAACAAAGCACATCATAAGTCATCAGAGTGCTTGTTTTGCCTCCGCAGTTTGAAAAGTCAGAACCTAAATGAGACTAAATGACATAATAAATAATTTGAGCCATTATAGGAAGAGCCAGTTATTCTGGAGAAAGACTGCTGATATTAGAGCTAATCACCCAGCACCTCCTCCCATCAGAGCTCCTGTCTTACCATTCCTCTCACACCTGCTGCATTGCTATGTTCACATAAATGACCTTTTCCCCGTCCTGTGCATGAGTATGGATGCTTCTGCTGATTGGCTGGTCAAGTGTTGTGTGGATTTTTTCCCCCCATTTTTAGGGTGAGAACTATGTATGAAAACCTAATTTATTTTCCACACAAACACACAGAACAGTCAAGTTTATTTCATAATAATTACTGACAGCATTGGCAAAATGAATGCCAATCAAATTTCCATTAATCAGTTGATTATTTCAGCATTATCTGAAAGCAAAGCAACACCAAATGATCATTTGAAACTTCAGACAGTCTTTTTCACTTCACTCGTCACCCTAAGATATTGCATATTTTAAAACAGTACAATTTCTGGCAAACACTGACCCATTTTTCAGAGCCAAACCCATTTGGTACCAAGAGCGGCCTAAAAATAGTCATCATATGAGTAATCAAAGGATGTTTGCCAACAAGGGTCCCGTCTTCCAGCTGAATCATTATTTCTATACCCACCAGACCTCCCGCCACCTGAAGCGATGCAGACAGTATTTTCTGGATGCTGCTTTTTAAAAGTTTATTTAAAGAGCTTTTGTGATGTTTTCGTTCAGCTGCTGAACCCAGAAGATGACCTCCATCCTGGGAAGATCAGGGACAGTAATCGCTCCACCCTGCTGGCCACTATTCAGGAGCACGGCTACCCCACCATCAATCTGGGCATCGTGGGAGACAAGTACGCCTTTATGTTTATTCTGCACTTGTTACACCTCCGAGTCAACCCTCGTCATTCACCGATACTCCGCAACAAGCTCCTTATTTTCATTTTTCCTCCATTATTTCCTCTACTGAGTGAGTTGGGGGTTAATATGTGTGTGTGTGTGTGTGTGGTGTGTGTTTGTGTGTGCCCCACAGCCCCGATGACCTTCTCAACGCTCTGAATGAAGGCATCAGCCGTGCTGATGTCATCATCACCTCAGGAGGAGTGTCCATGGGAGAGAAGGTATGAGCACAAAGTTCAGCCATCCAACAGTGGCATTGTCTTTCATTGACACCTAGTGGTGAACGGAGGGAACGGCAGCCTTTATTTCAGAGTAAATGATGATAAAGCACCAAAGCCACAGAAACCTTTATGGGTCAGTGTCAGTACATTATTATCTTATTCTGAAAGTACTTTTACATATTTATATTTATCAAGTGTTTTTTTCATAATTCTAGTTGTTAGGTTAATTTTCATATTCAACTCTTTACTGCACTTTATTTTGACTTTGAAAATAAAATACAGAGTAATCAGTCATTATTTTTTATGCTTGATGGTTTATTCATACAATATTGCATATTTTATTAAGGGCTGCTGCAGTTATTTTCCTTATTGATTCATCTGGCATATTTCTGGCTTAATCATTTGGTGTATAAAATGATAGAAAATTGTGGGGAAAAAAAGTCTGCGTATTAAAGAAAAGCAGTAAAACCTCCAAATTCCTGCCATTTTTTGCATGATAAATTAATTTAAATATCAATTAAAAATCTAAATATTTACCTTTTTTATATGTTGTCTTTCATGTGATTTTGAAAGAAATATACTTTATTAACATTAATATTATTAACTTACATGATTTATATATTAGTTACAATACAGCATTATGTATATGATGGAAATATTTCATTGCAGCTTATCCATCTCTTTTTTTGTATTTCTATTTTAAGCTTGTTAAGTGCTTGTAATTGTTATGTCTTTATTTGTTTTAGGACTACCTTAAGCAGGTGCTGGATATTGATCTTCATGCTCAGATCCATTTCGGTCGTGTTTTCATGAAACCAGGGTAAGAAAATAAATCGGTCTCCTTTCCTGATAAAGAAAATAATATCTGAAGGAAGAACTCTGTCCTTAGAAACAGCCCTGCTTATGTAGGGAGAAACATAACTGCACAGTCGTAGCTGCAAAATATATCAACTGTTGCCATAAACACTGTTCCTGATTGATTACATTTTTAACAGAATGTGTTTTTAAGTGTATTTAATACCTTGTGTAATATACGTAGCTTTAACAATTATGTAACTTGAACATCTTTGCCAATAAAGCCAATTTGATTTTAATTTAATTAATTAAATATGTGCAGAGAATAATGAACTTTATTCTAATGGAACTTTTCACAGTAATTGAACCCATTTCGAGTTTAAAATTCAGGTGTACATTGACAGTAGAGTTACTTAAAACAGATAATAACTATGAATATATTGAATTTTTTGTTGTTGTTTATTTTGCAGTCTCCCAACAACATTTGCCACCTTGGACATGGACGGTGCTCGCAAACTAATCTTTGCCCTCCCAGGTAGTGTGTGAAGTTGAGAGAAAGAGTGATTCAGTCCGCTGATTCTGAAGAGGTGTTACTCATATATTTCTCTCCCTTTTTTCTCTCGTGGCTGTCTCCTCTCTGTCCGTCCGTCCCTCCGTCCTAGGAAACCCCGTGTCCGCTGTTGTCACCTGTAATCTTTTTGTCATCCCTGCCTTGAGGAAGATGCAGGGCATTTTGGACCCTAGGCCCACCATCATCAAAGCGAGGGTAGGATGCACAGGGCCACCAGGGAAGCCTGACTCTCTGGCCACGACACACAAAGTCAAAGTTCTTCATCTGTTCAGGCACTGGTGGACACGAGAAGTGTTTTTCTGTTTGATAAAAAACCGACAAAAGGTCTCCACTGAGGTCGACAAAAGTCAGAAAGACCAGTCCCTGTTTGCACACGGATCCTCCTCTGCACGTATGTGGAAACTCGAGTGTAGATGCAACAAACTGCAACAAAGAGGAAACATGAAACATGGAAGCATTAGTTATGTTTGAACTTAAGTTTCAGGGTGAATCATTGCAGTCCATTGCATCTTAACTCATGATTTAATACTATTTTCATCATCCGCTTGATACATATTTATGACCGCCATGTTTTGCTTTGACTTGGCAGAGGAACCAATCACGGCCCACACTGACCTGAAGGCCTGCTCCCTGCTCATGAATATTCACAACTGCAGAGCAAGAGAAATCATAATAATATCACTCAACAGCTGCAGCTTATGTCCCCAACTAGCCTCAGCAAGCGAGAGGTCTGGTCCCCTGCCATCATGGGTGCTATCCAGAGAGCGCTGCTACATCATTTGGTGTTATAAAGCAGTTAGAAATCAACTTGAATGCATTACTGCCACTTAGTGGTGGGACCGATGGCCTGGAAGCACAGATGCAGCCAGATAATTTCCCTCAGCAGATGGCATCGGGTCAAATAGTAATCTGGGAAAACCTTAACCTGTGCCAAGAAAGTTGGAAGAGTTTGCACTGCTTTCTGTCCCCTGTTAGAGAATTTATAAAGTTACAAAAGTGTTTGGCAGAATCATGGTAGGCAGATAGCCTTTTAGCCAGATAATTATGTTTTGGTGATGGTCCAGATCTGGGATTTTTGCCATTAGAAGACTTTTTTTTTAAAAAACCATAACTACTGTGCTGTGTTCAAGTGCTGGAGGGAAAGTTTGGTGTGGAGGACTTTCCAAACTATGATGGAAAATCAATCTGTCAGGACACATGCTAAGCACACCTGAAATGTTACAGAGTCCAACGCTTTGTAGGAATTTCTGGCACAACGTTGCCAACTTTCCAGGTGCATAGAGGAGCAAAAAGATTGTCTGAACGTGTTTCAGCTTGTACAGCCTTCATCAGATTCATGAATCCAAAGGTTTTCCGGTCTGCAGTCAAAGTTTGTGCCAGTCTTCTCTTGTTATTTGAAGCTCTGTAGGCTCCAGAATAGTGGTGTTGCATTAAAAAGAGCGCACGGATCGTAGAAAATCAACCCAAAGCCAGTTTGTGGTTTCTACACCATCAACTTGTTATCAAGCACCGTTATAATTTCTGTCGTATGTTTTTCTCCTAGTTGTCCTGTGATGTGAAGCTGGACCCTCGCCCTGAATACCACCGCTGCATTCTGACATGGCATCACCAGGAGCCTCTGCCGTGGGCACAGAGCACAGGTACCAGAATCAGAGCCGGCACCGGATTCTGCACACGGACACACATCAGAATCAGGCTCCAAATGTTTGCCAGTTGACGGTTTTATTCATCAACCACTTCCTGTTAAGACCTGAATCCTTTAAGAATGATTTAACTTCGTATTGTTGTTTTAACTTGCAGCACCTTGAGCCGACCTCTGTGTATAATACTGCTCTATAAATAAAACTGCCTCCCCTGAAGGATTGTGTCGTGTCTGCTGCAGGGAACCAGGTGAGCAGCAGGCTGATGAGCATGCGCAGTGCTAACGGGCTCCTGATGCTACCTCCGAAAACAGAGCAATACGTGGAGCTGCACAAGGGCGAGGTGGTTGACGTCATGGTCATCGGCCGGCTATGATGTCATCACGGAGGGACGGAGCGTCGGCGTCATATAGCGAAGGGATGGAATGGGTGGTTCACGGTGCATGTCCACATATCATTGACTATTCTGTAATATGCAACGGCACAGCTAGTTTTTATTGATTTGGATAACGTTGAGGTATAGTCAACATCTTGATCACAACCTAGATACATATGAAAAAATTAATTTAAAAAGATTATAGTATTTCAAACAAAGAAAATATAACTTTTAATGAAAAAATCTAATTATAAAAAGAGATTTATTCTGTAATATATTATTATGATTATTCTTATTATTATTATCATTATTCTTCTTATTATCATTATTATATTAAGGCAACTTCGTTCCTTTCATTGCAATTGCTTTGTGTGTTCAATGCTAGACCTTATCTATAGCAGTAGCATTTTAATAGACAGCTGTAGGTGCCTGCCAGGACAAAAAAAGAAAATTATTATTTTCTCATCTTTAGTGGAAAAAAATAATCTGTTTTTTGAAAATGAAGAAAACATTGAGGAAGACTCCAGATTTCCCACGGTGCTCAGCTAAAAGGAAGAGGGGGCACATCAAGACCACTTCCTCTTTAGAGCGCCCATCAAGGTGACACTTCTGTTTTTCTCTCATTAGTATGCATCATAATGGCTTCACAAAGAGCTTTGCTTGTTGTTTATCTTGTGAGTCTTGTTTATGTGCGCAGTGCCAAATGCCTGGGCAGGGAAGAGGTGATGTTGGGATGGGGAGGTGGGGGGGCACACCCCAGTCTGCCCAGACCCTGAAGCTTCCTTATATTCACGGTGACCGGGTGTAAACTCTGCCCCAAACCCCCCCAGGGGCGAGCTTAACCTGGGAAAAATAATCTTTTATTTGATCAACTATTTAAGAATAAAAAAAAAAGAAAGAAAAGAAACAGCTTCTTTAAGTGCTGACAGCCTTTTTAACCAACTTCACAAAAAATGTACAGAAAAAAATAAGAACCATATTGTACAGATATATGTGACCAGCACTCCTAAGGAAATTATTAAGCAATGAGGAGACATTGAACAACGCTGTACTATAACATTTTCTGTAATGATATGAAACTGATGAAAGAGACTAAGATAATAAAAATCCTTGATCATTATGTAAAAAAAGTTCTTGTTGGGTTTCCTTTTTTAATAAAATATATCTAAAGAAAAAATAGTGATTTTCTTCTTTGATGCTAAAAGTTGAGTAGGTGGCAGCCTGGGGCTTAGAGAAGTGAATGGGCTTTGAATGAATGAGTGTTTTCTAACACTGGGGAAGTTCAGACAGCATGTTTGCCCCCTTTAGTTTCCCACAATGCAGCAAAAGTTTCCTCTGCAGAGCCTTTCCAGTGGAGGAAACGTGATGCAGTGTCCTTCCAGTGGAGATGGAGGTGATGTTGTGCCTGACACAATGACATGCAGGAGTCTATGCCACTGGTTCTGTTGTTGTTTTAAATGTCTAATGTTGTCCTTTCACACACTGAATCCGTGCTAAAACCTGCCAGTAGCTCCTCACAGCAAGCTGATTAATAAAAAAAAAAGAAACTGTTCAGAGATATAAGCCACTTTTTTTTGCCATTCAAACTGATCAGCAGAATAATATTGGTGTCCATTCACACTGCAACAGACAACAGCAGTATGTCCAGGGATAGCAGCAACAAGTGCATTTTAAACAAGAACTGCACATCATGCTGACACAAGCAAAGTTTCGAATTTTACTCGACATGATTCAGTTACTGTGGGTCTTAAGTGATAGATGTGTTTTTGCAGATAAATGGTAAATAGACTGCACAGATATAGGACTTTTGTAGTCTTTAAGGCCTCTTCCTTTCTTGTTGTCTCAGTGTTGGTCACACAAAAAAATGACATATTTGATGTCTTACTATAACATCACATCACAATGATCCCAACTTAGAACAGTCTCACCTGTTGCTACTTACAAAGCTGATACAAAACCAGGATAACTTTGTCCGGCCATTCAGCTCTGTGACATTCAGACTGAAGGCAAAACGTCACAGAGGCTGGAAACAGCAGTCTCATAGGGG
>JAOWBC010000383.1:12156994-12206874 GCA_028566105.1 Hypoplectrus providencianus | reverse complement strand
TGTCAATGAAGCTATCAGCCACTGTCAGAGTAACAGCCAAACTGGTGCCTATCTTATCTGTCAATGAAACTCCCCCACCTTCTATTTATTTTTTCCTGAGAGTGTGATAGTAGTGACGGTCAACAAAAGAAGTTATTTTTTAACCTAAAAAATGTTTAGAAAAGTTTTTTTAGCATTTAAAAACTTAAGAATTTATAAAGTTATGTCAATAAAAATGCTTAAAATAACAGGGAAAATCCAGTTGAACTCTCTTTTGTATTTCAGGATGACGGATCACTGATCGAACATAAAAGACGACATCCTACGCTGGTGTGCTATGGCCTCTGATTTGAGCAGTATCTCATATCACTCAAGCAGATCGCAGTGAACACTGGGGTGGTTTTAGCTGTACACTGCTGCAGCAGGGATGATCATGTCCCATATGAACGGTTATGTGCAAGAGGGCCCTGGTCAGGCCAAAAACCACAGGGAGAGGGCAGTGGACTGTCCAGGGGAGGAAAGTAGCCTTGTCAAATCTCCACACAGCAGTGCCCACATGGAGAGGATTCAGCACTACCAGGAGGAGCTAAGGAAGAGGAGAGAGGAGGACAGCAGGGGGAAGCATGACATTGACCCCAACGCTTCACTGAGACTCAAGAAGCTGTCCCAGAACCCCAAGGTGGGCATTGACAATCCCACCTTTGAAGGCAAGGAAAAGCCCAACAAAGACACATGCTCCCAGGATCCTGTAGCCGGTGAGTTGAGACAAGGAGGCCAGTGAGAGAAGGAGGGTCTTTACTTGGGTCAAAGAGGGTGGATGGAGAAAAGAAGGTCACAAAGGAGGGACCTCAGAGAACAAGAGGCAGTTGTGAGGTTCTACAAAATTTCTGTGAAAAACAACAGGACTAAAAACAATGACTAGTGAGGGGGAAGAGCTGAGGGAGGTAGTGGAGGAGGGTGGTGTGACAGGGACTGTCTACTGTTCCACTGGTTGGTGATTGGTTTTAACACTAAAGTGCACAAAGGCCATCAGTTACCATCAGTCAGGAAAATAACATTTCTGATCTTATAATAATAATTGAGGAAATGAATCATATTACATGTATCCCTACTGCTGTCAAAGTTTGACTTGAATAGAAATTAAGACTAAGTCAGATAAGAATTCCAGAGAACTCTTACATACTTGAAATCTTCCTCCGAAGTTCTGAGAAATTCAGATTTTCACCCATGACACACCTATCAGACAGGTGTGGACAGGCAGGCAGACACCACACCTCAGCATGCAGCATGGGAAAATCTGGGTTACTCACAAGCCTACATCTTGTGTCCCTATCATAAAAATACATCTTGAAACATAATTAATTAAGCACACCCATAGCTCTTTGCATTTTAAGTATTCCTGACAGACTTGCCCCTGTGTATCTCTCTACTCTTCCCCTTACCATCCCTGCCTCTTTCTCAGACCTGACAGAGGTGCTGCAGGCTCTGAAGTGGGCGAAGCACTGCCTGAGTGATGCACAGAGCCAGCAGGATGTGGAGCTGATCATGCAGCTTCTTGCCAAGGAGGACTTCAAGAATGCCTACACTATCTACAGCGCTGTGTCCCAGCAGATGACCAGAGTCAGCCCCACCTCTCCCCTCACAGCACAAGCAGGGGATCTCTGCCTGGAGGTACACATACTGGTCATTTCAAAGCAACTTGTTAGAGCTGTCAGGTTTTGAACATTTATGATAGAAAAAAGCTTAGTAAGTGTCTTTTAAAAGTTGAACATCAGCAATTGTTGACAGTTTAAAATGCACAAACTTATAGTTTTGTGAAGGCAGGTTTTAATGTCAACAGCTCCAAGAGAAATTGAATCAGGGACTCTCTTGTTCCCAATCTAATAATTAAACTCACTTAAATGTTTAGGCATTTTTAACTGTGCCACAAAATCTGTTATGAGACGAGTAGTGGTCTCCAAAGAGGAGGCAGATTATGCACACAAGCATAAAGGCATTTAGATTGTATTCAGCAGTTTGTGTATTGGACCACATAAAGCTTATATTTAGAGGGAAGTACCTCTGTGGCTGAAGTGTCTGAACGAACTCAATGAAGCATGTAAAATCTTTGCTTGCGGTAATGATTAATTCAACAACGCTGCCCAAAAGACAGCCCGTGCCAGTCTGAATAATTATGAAATGTAAATTGTCTTGTGGTTAACTAGGTGAGTGAAAACAAAAATGAGGGATTTGTTGGATCTAAGCCATGCATGGAAATTTAGTGAGCTGGGGAAAAAAAAAGTTTAAAGTGGCAGAAGGAAGACAAATTGTAGAATTAGAGTGAAAAGAGTGTACAATGACAGCGAGATACTCGTCAATGGAGGATGGAAAGGAAGGCATTCCCATATCCAGCAGTTACTGTTTCTTCATTAAAGATGACGTAATGTGCTTTTCCTTATTTTCTCTCATATATCTAATATGACATTTTTGGATGTTAAATCAAACATGGCCAAAGATTAAAAAAAATATGTGTTAAATGTTCCATTCCTCCTCCATTCCCGATTGCATTAGACGTTTTTGGATTATTAGGGATTTTGTTTATGGTAAAAAAAAGTGTGGGTCAGGTCTTCTTGGGAGGGGGCTTAAAGAGAAAATCCCAAAATATATATTGGAGGGTGAAAGGAGGTTCAGCATACTTTTTTTTTTTTTTTTAAATGAATGCATGTTAAAATTAACATGAATTTACCTGAATATATTTTTAGAATCTGCCCAATGCAATTAAAATCTAACAGTGCCACAGCGCTGATTCCTGAGGCCCGGAACAGAAAGTGAAAGAGAGAAAGAAACTATCAGTATTCAGGTTTGATTCTGTTGGAATGTGCCACATCTGACTTCCTCGATGACAAAATACAAGCCGGTTGGCCTCTGCTGAAGCACAGCAACATTAATTGACTTGTGTCCCTGCAGAGCCAAACCTCCGCACATTCAGCACTCAAACGCAGCCTGTCACACAGAGCTTGGTCTCTGTAGAAAGACATAAATTGTGATATGGTTTGTTATGAATTAGGTAGAAGCGCTATACAACAATGACAGGCTACACCCACAACAGCACTTCATAAGGATTAGTGTCAACTTTTGATAGGTGTAACATGAAAGAATGTAATACAGGCTTTTCAGCACAGTAAGAATGGTGCAGTGTGATTTTTAGCTGATGGCTAGATGTATAAGAGGCAATGTTATTTTGAAAAAAAGGCTGCTTGAGTTCATTCAAAGGACACCAAGCAGTACTGCTGCAGAATCTGTATTCCAATGATGACAGTTGTTGTTTGAGGATAGAGGGGCTGGTGAGATGATCTGTTTAGCTTCACATACACAGACACACACACACACACACACACACACACACGTTGTCTTTCTGCGTACAGTAATGCAGTGTGTGCACTCACCCAACGGGCACAGCTCCCGAAGCGCTTAACAACGCGTAATAATTTGAGCTGCAGTGTGTCTAAACTAAGTGGCTGTGCTGTGTGACACTCAGATTGGCTGTTGAGTAAACTAATCTCCCAGCAGACCTTGGTGCAGGCTGAGCAGTGCAGCACAACGCAGGAGGAAGGCCAGGATCTGGGCGGCTAGAAAAAGAAACTCCAGCAGCTTACAGCAGTGTGGGCCGAGGCGATGCGCTGCTGGGGGGGAGGGGAAAGTGCGTCACCTTGTTAGTGAGGCCTTCGATTAGTGTAATGGATAAACTAAGCTCCAAACAGGCAATGAAGAGGCAGAAAAACTGAGTAACGGAACACCAAAATGCCTACTGTGATGATTCACTGCAAAGTCCAAGCCACAAACAATAACATCTTCCCACTAAATGACAACACAAGAACCAGTGATTAAAATAGCACCATGTAACAGAGAGGAGAACAGAAAGGAAGGAATAAAAATGGAGCACAGTAGAAAATCTGAAAGACCGTGAAAGAGAAAAGAGTGCTGAAGTTTGGTTAGTTTGTGCTGTCTTAATCATGTTAAATACAACGTTCACAGCGAAACATAATGAAAATGAAGCCTGTTGTGAAATGTGTTTTAGTTAGTTTGTTTAAAGTCTTACATCTAGAGTTTTTGTAAGGGTTACATGCTTTTTTAGATGTATAGGTTAAGGTTAAAATCAGTTTTTAGATTTCATATAGATATCTTTTTTATTTATATAGACTCTGAACAAACAGTTCTGTAGGATTACTGTAAAGTCTATACTGCTGTTATACTATAGATTTACTAAAATAGCAACAGTGCTCCGATATTTTGCCTGATTTTAGCAAACTGGTCATACTAGATATTATAGCAAGGGATAGTTGTTAAATATGGAGTGCACATTTTCAGGCAGTCTTTCCTGGAAAACATTCATAGCGTTTCATTCACATGACAAGTGACGGAAATAGTTGAGTCAATAAGCACAGAAAGAAGGCTCAGTTACACCCATGGCTTGTCTCTCACAGTCACACAGCTGGATCACCAAAATATGAATGTAGGATTGTAAACTTCAGAAAGTAAAATAAATAGTTGAACAACTTTTATTTATGCAACTATTCAACCACCCAACAAGCAGTTGTGACAGAATGCACAAGCAGCTTTATAATCAAATCTAGATAAAGACAAACCGTAAAATAAATGAGGGGTTAGAGATTTTCATCATAGTTTTGATTATAAAGGAAAATCTTGTTTTGACTTTAGCTTATATATAATTCAGCACAGTTTTATTTGATTTATACAGTGACAGTTAACCTCACTTTATTTCTTGTGTGTGTGTGTTTCTGTTCAGGTGCAGAAGATTCTTCAGTCCAGCCAACAGAAGGAGGGTTTGGAGCTCAAGGCTCTGCTCACCAATCCTCATCTTCAGGTCAACTTAACAGTTTTGGCTTGATAAATTTAACCAATGTTATTAAAATTAGACATCACCACTGAGGATCAGCACAGCCTTATGGACCAACTCATTTATTCAGTTAATATGCTAAAAATGAGAAAATGGAAATATAATTACTGTTATACTGTACCTTTTCAAATAGGGTAATTGTTGATCTCGCACCTTCCACTTGCACCTTCCAATGGGAGGTCAGAAGTCAGGGTTTAAAAGTCGATAAAAGACGTTGATGTCCTTTGAACTGGCAGGTATTGGTTGCTTAGCTCTAGTACTTTTGGGCACGGTAGTTGTTGCTTTACAGATGATTTATTTTATGATACATTAATTTCACCTGTTTTTTTCTAGCTGTGATTTAGGAATACACAGAAGTCATTATTTTCAAGGTCAACTAGTCTGTGTCTTGTTCCAAAGATTAATCTAGTGAAGGAGGAAAGGCTATTATGTAAATTAGGTTGTAATGTGGGTCGGCTCTCTTGGTAATGAAAAAGGCATGATTGGTGCTTTCTCTGCTGCACAGTGCATGTTAGTTTCTTTCAGATTAATTAAGAAAAAAGACAATGATAAATGTAAAAGATCTTTCAGATTTATGCTTATCTGTGTTTGTTCTCAAAACACCCTGCCGCCTTGGTGTAGTTTAACCTTCAATAGTGTCGACACATACTGGACGCAAAAATGGCCCTGATGAAGAATTTAAACTATTTAAACAGTAATGCTGAAAGAGAGTAAAAACTCTATGGTTGCTCTATGTTTCACAGTGTGACTAAGATGTCAAAAAATGTAATAGCTTGATAGCACTGTAACAACAGGGTGTGAGAACAACATAACCTAAATTACAAAGGAGTAGCAGGTAAAGTGAGCAACTGTTTTGAATGGAAAGTTCAGAAAGAGATTGTAAATATCATTATCAGGTACAGGCAGGTCCCTGCCACAGATGTGTAAGGAGTCACAAAACGTAATACTCTTTAATTTAGTCACCTCTGCCCTACAATTGTCGATTTTAACTTCAGTGATTCGTCTGTAAAATAAAAAAAGGTTGCAACATTATCCAACATCACTGTCCATTAGGGAGGCAGTAAGGAGAGAAAAGACCTCAGGTGGGTGACACTGCTGTGATTTTATGGTTGGGGGTTCTGACAGGGACCCGCCAGCGGTCTGATGTTTGACCCACATGACTATGTGAACAACCAGTTCTCTCATTGCCCTGTTAACCGCACTGAGCAGGTTCCATGTAGTCGGTGGGGGCAGCGTGATGTGATGTGAGCCTGCCTTGTGGCACAGAAAGTGGAACAGATTATGTTGGTTTCTCTGCGGGGAGCAGAGGATCACAAGAGTCACTCTTTAGTCTGTACAGATAAACAACCACATACACAGACACAACTCCTGCACAGCTTCATGTTTGAGAAGAACAGAGCCCCTTCAAGTTCACCTGTCTACAGTTCACCGTTTTCTAGGACATTTCCTCATGAGCAGGGAAGCCATGAGGTGTTTGATGATTGATGGCGGTGGATCCTGACTCCTAAATGCAGGTGGAGATTAAGACGGATTGTGTGTACGCCAAAGCTTAGCCCGGCCTCCACTCTCTTAGGTCCCTTCTGCTGCAGGATAGAGAAACTAATTTGGACAGACTGTTATTAATTGTGGGGTATAGAGTGCTTGTCACGTTAAATGAAGTGAAGGAACAATCTCTTTATTATTTCTGGCTTTGAGGAAGGTTTGCTGACTGGTCCTGTTAAATAAGATGGGAGGTGGGTAGCAGGTGCAGGATTATCTTTTCCATCAGTTTACACTATCAAGTACAAAGTCTCATAAATCTTTGTCATTCAATCAGTCATTCAACTTTCATACAAGTTAGTGGCAAATAAAGTGTTTCACAAATGACTGACAAGGCAGAAATAAGTGGAGAACATGACTGACAATTCATGCAAATGATACAAATGATTATAGTGACTAACATTAGTAAAACAGAGTGAAATTAAAACTAGAGGAAACATCTAGATAAATTAGATAGAAAAAGCAAAAGAGTAGGAACAAATCTGACAATAAAATACAATAATATGGATGTTAAAAAGCTATAATAATAATAATAATAATAGTAATAATCATAATTAAGTTAAATAATTACTAGACTAAAACCTGGATAAGAAAAGATTCATGAGGAAAAAACAAAAACAAATAATATATAATATGATAAAAGGGACTCGTATAATAATATTGATAATAAGATAATTGCAGATGAAAAAGAATAGCCCGTTTTCCAACACTGCTGTACCAAAAGTTTAAGACTAACAACTAACTGCCTGCTGAAAAGCCATCAATAAGATATATTATTTTTTTATTTGTATGCTACATAAGACAACATTAATATATTTAAACAGGCACAGTCAGAAGCCATGCAGGCCTTTGTTCTCCTTATCTCACGCTGCCTCCTTTATTCTTCTGTCTGTGTTTCTGTCCGTTATGTCTCTGTAAAACTTGTTTCTGTCCGTACTGTTTGTTTCGATGTGTGTCTCTGTGTTTGTTTATTGTGGCAGGCACTGATGCAGGCCCACGACAGTGTGGCAGGGCAGGAACTGGCAGAGGAAGCTGTGACCCAGTACCTCGGAGAGACAGTTAAACTGGTGCGGCTGGAGAAGGCTCGTGACACTCCACTGGTGAGACTATTCGTCTCTTTGAGTCACTGCTGCGACCTTGTGTTACTGCACACAGTGCATCTCTGTATGTTTTTCACAGCTGCACAGAACAAAACAAGTGTAGCTTAGACCACATCCAGTTATTTAAAGGAACAACACAAAGAATGATGAACAGAGACATCTGTGTTATTTATTGTCAAGTTTTGTGTATGGTGTGTTAGTCTAATAATAAAGCCTATACGCTCAGCTCCACCATGCTCCTCCACTTTCATTTATCATCCGGGTGTGTCAGTGTCAGTTTACCCACAAACCATCAGGGCAGCAAAAAGCCTGTCAGTGTGAGCTCCAGAGGGAAATTTTAAAAATTTTGACAATGATGCTCACTGTATGTGACATATTTCTTTGCTTTCAAACAGTTTCTTCTCCTTCTGCTGTAAGGCTTATATCTTTCTGTTCACCGTCATTTTAAAAAATGTTTTGGATTTTGTGTCATTTCTTTATGTCTGTGTGTGTGTGTTGCTATCAGGGTGCGACAGTACGTAACGACATGGACAGCGTGGTGGTGAGTCGTGTGGTGAAAGGTGGAGCAGCAGAGAGGAGCGGCCTTCTCAGTGAGGGAGACGAAATCCTAGAGATCAACGGGATTTCTATTCGAGGGAAACACATCAATGAAGTCCACGACTTACTAGTGAGGACCAGAAATTATCCAGTGGTCTTTTTATTATTTACAATAATTTGTGGGAAATTAACAATGTTTCAGTTATATTTAAATTAATTAATTAATTAATTAATTAAATTATTGAGAAACCGGCTCATTTATAGTGTTAATACAGGTGCTTGAAACGTTAAAAATTATTTACATTCAATTGCATAAAATGCTGAAGAATTTATCTATAGATAGTGGTCTGGTACTTGGATTGTCTGTTCTTCACCAGTGCGTATCTACTACGAGATTATGGCTAAATTAGTTTGACAAGCATGTTCAGCCCCAGAAATCTCATTAAGTGTCTGTTTTTGTTATTGTTTGTGGGTTTCACACTATATATGTCCTTTCTCTGTTTTCAATATGGATACAAACACTCAATGCATTAATTTCTGAAAAAAAAAAAAAAAAAAAAAAAAACGTCTGCTGCTTGTGGCAATTTAAATGTAATTAACATAGATACCAGATCTGTGGAATATATATCTCCACCTGCATAGCAATAAAACTAAAGGTTTGATTTTGGTAAATAAAGTGAGTTAAAAATATTGTTTTTGGAAAAGTGATTTCTGTCATTTTTGATTCATTGTTTCTCATCTTTCCATCAGCAACAAATGCAAGGTACTCTGACATTCCTCCTCATCCCGAGCTCTCAGATTAAACCTGCCCCACACAGACAGACTGTGGTAAGTCTCTAATGATATAGTGTGTGTGTGTGTGTGTGTGTGTGTGTGTGTGTGTGTGTGTGTGTGTGTGTGTGTGTGTGTGTGTGTGTGTGTGACAAGAGAGAGACAACGCCTGTCTGCATGCATGCTATGCTAACCTTGACGTTGTAAACCCTGTCCTTAGATGCACGTACGGGCTTACTTTGACTACGACCCCTCCGATGACCCCTTCGTGCCATGTCGGGAGCTTGGCCTCTCCTTCACCAAGGGAGATATCCTCCATGTCATCAGCCAGGACGACCCCAACTGGTGGCAGGCCTACAGGGACGGAGACGAGGACAATCAGCCCCTGGCTGGACTCATTCCAGGTGCGGATCAGATCAGGGCTGAATATCAATATTTAGTTTGTTGCTTCACAGGTGCACATAACAAGTGCAAGGACAAACTGCTACCACTGCAAAAAGTATAGAAGAACCATACGGGTATAGCAAATGTATAATTATTGCGTTTTATATATCGCTGCACACCATACAAAGTTGTTGTTTTGTTTTTTTTAGAAATGCTTTCACCTAATTTGTCAAAAAATTGTTTGTTTGTTTTTTTTTCAAAGGTATCTTACACTCAGGGGGAGGTTGCATTGAAAATATTCACTTGTGCTTTGTTTGTTTTCAGAGCAAGGTCACGTGAACCATAAAGCAGAAATGTGCAGTAAAAGATTATGTTGAATAATTACCAAAAGGCATTTATTTGTAGCCTTCTTGTGTTAATTTAAGAAACAAGTTACATGAAGGATTCACATCTGTATGATTATGTTATTTTTATTTGATTTTAATTTAAACCTGTGAAAACAATGGAAATTCATTACACACACATAAAATAAAATATGATACTTGATAACACATTTAAAATCATCTGGCCCTTGTAGTACTTCAGAATACAGTCACAGTAAAGTATTTAAAAGTTATCTGTGACTAATAACAAACTTGGCACTACCACCCTGGCAAGCAACGCCACCCATCTGGCACATCAAGCTGATTAAAACAAACACCTGAGTATTATTGGTGATTACTCTCTGACCCAAGTCTGTTGTGGCTGGAAGAAAATGAGGTTAAGTACTGGAAATTGAAAGCAAGCCCTCTTTCTGCCTTTTCCTCAACATGTTTGGAAAGTTTGGAGAGATTATAAACAACAGCTCTTGGCCTCAAAAAAGCTTTGGACTTTAGTATTGTTCGCTGTTTTCAGCTCCTGAGCGTCTTGGTCCAGTGCATTCAAATCTGCATAAATACTCTGTAAGATATGTTACTGAACACCACCCAAAATGTTCAAATCGATACATTTCAGATACATTCAGATACGTTTTTAAAAAGGAAATACACTGTATGTATGTATGTATGTATGTATGTGTTTTTACTGTGCCAAAAAGCTGCTTATCTCTGCTTTTCTTCATTTCAGGGAAAATGTTCCAGCAACAGAGAGAGACCTTGAAGAAAACTATAACAGACAGAAGTCGAGAGCACCAAGGTAAAATGTTAAAACACTCCGTGAAGTGAGAAAAAACAAGATTTAAAAATAGATTTTGTGGTGTCTTGATGGTTGTAACAAATGAAATGATAATACCATTTCTAAAGCAAACATTTCTGACTTGTCATGTCTCCAGGGAAGCTTTGGTATGCAAAGAAAAGCAAGAAGCTGAGGAAGAAGAGCACATCTACCATGAGCAGAAATAGTGGTGAGGTTCTACTTTCTCTTTTTTTTTCTCACTGTGTCTCTTTAGAAGGATTTCATTTTGAGAAGTGGTTTGCTGGTTTGAGGACGTGCTCCCTTTTTCTCAGCAACAGCTCTGATGAACAGAACAGAACTCCAGTTGTTGCTTCTCATTTACCAGCAAGAGACTGTCTCTGTCCTGTGCAGTGTCCACACTTTGTCAGTGTTAACCTCACACGTTACCTGGAGTTGACATGTCTTGCCGATCTGACAGCAGCTTGTCCAGACTCGGTGTGTCACAGGTCAGATTAGTCCTGTCTCCACAGAGGGGATCAGAGGAGGCACCAACAGGTGCCCAGCAGGTGCCTAAATGCCTTGAAGGGGTGTCTGATGTTTGTTGTGGGTTTACACATAGCAAACATATATACACTCAGACACACATAAGCCGCTCAGTGGTCAACTTTAGCCAACTGTGTGGCTGTGAGGGTATTTTGGATATTGCTTTTGGATTTATTTTGAGTCTATTCAGCTCATTTCCCACCTGCTCACCGTTTTTTTTCTGTGGCTACTTTTCCTCACTGTTAGTGATGCATGATTGAAGGTTGTTTTAAGGGATAGGGTTAAAATAGCACCCCCATCCAACCCAACACCTTTACAACATATTCACAGTCTAATACTGTGTGGTATTATCACCTCTCACCTGCCTCCAAAGAAAGGTCAAAGGTCAGTGTTGGTTACAGAACAGCAGTCCAAGAGCTAGAAAGGATTTGTGAGTCAAGGCTGTTTCTTTAATCCCTCCCCAACTGTCTCTGCAGACTACGATGACATCCTGACCTACGAAGAGATGTCGCTGTATCACCAGCCCGCCAACCGCAAACGTCCCATCGCTCTGATTGGTCCCACAAACAGCGGTCACGATGAGCTGCGTCGGAGGCTTTTGTCCATTGAACCGGAAAAGTTTGCAGTTGCTGTTCCACGTAAGCCAAATATTCATCAGTGATTCATGATTTCAGATGAATGTAACATTTTGGAATTTGACATTTACCTCTTCTTACAACCTCTCTTGACCCCTCCACTCTGCTCTGTGTAAAAGAGCTGGCGCCTTATTAAAGTTTCACTGAATTTTTGTTATGTGACTGTTGGTCTCAGCTGAGTCATTCGTGGCTTCCCAGATTCACTGAAGAGAAGAATATTTTTTTTATTTTTAGAAAAAATTTAAGTGAGAGATGTACAATGAAGACCTTTTGATTAAATATCTATATATTTAAGACCATTTTATTAACACGTCATTCAAGGACAAAAGTTAAAAAGCTGGTAAATTTCTGGTTTTACAGTTGAGAGAATTAACTGTACGAAAGAAATATCCCCCTAGGGATTATTAAAATAATTCTGATTCTGATTACAACCTCAAAAGGTATTGTGTACTTTTGATAGCACGAGGAATAGTATGCAATAGATTAAATAATCCGTCTCTCTTTATGGCTCAGACACAACCAGAAACTCCAGGATACATGAGCGAAATGGGCGCGAGTACCATTTTGTGAGTCGGCCTGCCTTTGAAACAGACCTGGCGTCCGGGAAGTTCATCGAGTCGGGGGAATATGAGAAGAACTTGTACGGCACCAGCACCGACTCTGTTCGACACGTCATCAACTCTGGACGCATCTGTCTGCTCTGCCTGCACACCAGGGTAGGAGACCATGAACACATTTATTACAACACAAATGTCATGCCTCTGTTTATCTCAAACACTGTGGCTCAGGACATAATTTAGCCTTTCAGAATACTAACCATAAGTCTCGTTGTGTGGTTGATCACTGCTGATGGCACAAACTCATGAACGAAGACCCTACAGTAATGCTTTGTTTCCATCCATTTCATCTACTCATTCTATGTCTACGCTCTTCCTCCTGTCAGTCACTGCAGGTACTGAGGTCCTCCAACCTCAAGCCCTATGTCATCTTCATCGCGCCTCCTTCTCAGGAACGACTACGCACCCTGCTGGCCACAGAGGGGAAAACACCAAAGGTACACACTAAAATGCAGACTTGCAAGTGGTATTTCACTCATTTGTATATTGTGCATGAATTTATATGCATAACAAAGGCAACATGTGTAAGCAAAATTACTAATTTAAGATTCATCACAGAAAAGAAAACATTTGGGAGACGTTTTATTTAAATCTTTTGTGTGTGTTTTTATAGAGTTATAGGGTTATAGCCTGTGGATTATTCTTTTTGGTCCATAAAATGTTGAAAATTGTAAACTTATTGTGCTTAAGTAAACGACTTTACATCACATCACAAAATAACAAAGCATTATCACAATGTTATAAAAGTAATTATATGATCATAAAAGAAATATGACCATGCCAGCATTCAGGAATTATGACCAATCCAGATTACTCATAGAGAAAAATCGCTATGTCTTGTTTTCTGTTCACAGCCTGAGGAGCTAAAGGAGGTGATTGAAAAAGCTCGTGAGATGGAGCACAACTTCGGCCACTTCTTCGATTCCACCATTGTGAACATGGATCCGGACCAGGCTTTCCACGAGCTGCGCAGGCTGATAGACAAGCTGGACACTGAGCCACAGTGGGTACCCACCTCCTGGCTGTGCTAAAGGTCATGGGGTGTCACTGCAGGCAGCCTCGGGGGAAGAGGGGCGAAACAGAAATGAATGTTCCTGGAGATGGTAACGTGAAGGAAGGACAGTGCTGATTGTCACTGGATTTTTACTTGCACATTCTCCTCGTCGATAGAAGAGGTGATCTTTACCACGTTGCAGGGATGGACTCAACTTTCTTACATTTCTTTTTGTCTGTGTGTGTCTGTCTTTGTGGGTGATTTTTTTTTTTTTTTATTATCAGTTTTCTGCAAAGTCATTTATCAAACATAGAAATGTTTCTATCCTATTCTTAATAGTTATTTATAATTGTAAATATATATTTTCTAGACAAAAGGATAAAATATTTTATTGTGACATTTGTGTGTGTATGACATATGAAATGGTACGCTTTAACTGGGAGTGTGTTGTTGTTATAAATACAAAAGGCTTCCCAGAAAAAGTAGTAAACCAAAAGCTGTTTAGATACCAAAGTGGAGGAGGGGTTGTTTGGACTTTGAAGTGGTGTTGTATGAAGTCTTGTCAGTGTATACTGACAGTAGATGGCGGTCAGCACCTCCCAAGCTCAGTGAAGCAGGCACAAATATGGACGGGACAGCAGTAAAACTAATTTTAGCCACTTAAAAAAAAGTTTATAAATGTTATTGTACATAATATTAAGAAGAATTTCCCTAATTAACCTTGCTGTCAGACAGCCTTGTTTAAGTTTACACCAGCAGACTTAAGCTGTTATTCATATAACCAGATAATAAGTTGGACTGGTCCCTAAACACAGATGCTGTCTACAAAAAGGGGCGTAGCTGTCTCTTCTACTGCCTCTTTTTTCAAACTGGGGGCATACATACCTCATACAACTCCATTTTTAAAATATCTGAACCATCCCTCTGCAGTGGCTGCAGTGTCATGTCTTCCATTCTGAAACTCAAACTGCTGTAACATGCACAGTTTTAAAGTACTTCCTGTACAGAAGTGTCAGTATTATTATGTGTAGTCTCATGTCTCCACAGACCTCAAACCTAAGGTATTATCTCTAGCTGGTCATCATTACTATCAGTATGTCATGTTGCAAAGTGCTGCTGAAAAAGTATTGTATGAACAGAACAACGTCTCATTAAGTGTAACTCAAACAGACAGTAATGCTTCTCTGCAGGTTCCTAATAAATCGTAAGCACAATTCTTGAAAAGTGTGAATAAAATCAGATTCATATCTTACCATAAACATCCTGAATAATTTCCCTGTAATTTTCTGACAAGTTATAGGACATAGTTACTTTAGATGAGAGGGGTTTTTTGTTTTTCTGTTGTTTGTTGCGATTCTTGTTTCAGCAAGATTACACAACACAACTAACAGGATTTTCATGACAACTTTTTGAAGTAGCAATGGGCGCCGTTAAATTTCAGAACCGATCTGAATTATGGGGCAAACACATACTTTTCATTTAATTACCACTATATAATCAGGCATGGCCTTTTGCAGTGAGAAACAGAGCTCTTATATTTTTAAACCACAGGATTTGAAAATCTTGAAATTTTAAGTTATATTTCAAGGTTAGGAATATGCTTGAATTGGTTTATAATCCTTATGTTGAATTTTCAACCATCTTTTATCTACCTAATGTTTCATAATGAGTAAGTCCTCTGAACATAATAATCTACAGAAAGCTGCAAGCAGCGATGAACGGGCCCTCGCCCAAACCTGCACTTCGGGGGAGGCAGCACAAATCGGGTATGGCGACATCACCTCCCCCAAGAAGAATCTGTGACAAACGGGTCAAGAGGCATGAAAGGAGTCCTGACCAAGTAATCAGGCAGGGCAAAGCTCTGCCGATGATAAAGGAACTCGCTGCTTTGTACGATGATACAGCACTCAAGAGTGTGGGAGAGGCGTTGCCAACTTCCGTCCAAGATGGCGTACTTCCTGTTGAGTTTAGGCTATGGGTTGTATCAACTTTTTGGTACGTCATACCATGATAAACGCAAGTATCATGAGAACATTTCCTGCATTGTTGAATTTTGTCGAAAAGTTTGAGGGGGCGCTACAGAGCCATTTTTCCACGCCCATCCCCGAGACCAAAAATCAGATTGGTTTTGCTTAATCAGGTCAATATTTTAAGCAAAGCTACACATTTGTTTTTTAACATTTTTGTTTACATGTATGAGTGTTTATATGTCATATGATGCAAAATTCTTTTATATTTCTTTCAATAAACAAATAATGAAGATTTTGCATCAACTTATGAATATATATTTTTTTATGTTACAAGTGAATTAAATGGCTTCAACTAGAAGATCTTGCAAAAATAAGCCTGAAATTGAAAGCATGGAAGGCTTTTGTTCTGGTCCTGAAGAATTTTCTTGGCAACAACAAGGCCAGGAACAAGGTCTATTGTTCAATTTACAGAAAGTAACAAATGTGTTTTTGTTTGTAACTGTTTTTGTCTTTTCTCCTAAAATTTTTTTGGATGATAATTTGTAATGAAAATAAACTGATAATGTCACAAAAATGTAATCAATTGAGTCAGAAGATCTGACTTATTGAAATCAAATTAGCATAAAAACCTGACCTGATTGAGAAAAATGAATATCATTTTTGGATTCAGCAGTGCAAAATGGTCCTACTTCAGTTGAAAAAATGTACTATAATATGTTGGGGGGGTTTTTTCCCCCAAAGGACGGACGAAAATTTTAAAAATGCCTAAAATTCATAGAATAGCTTTATTAGAGTCTGCTGCTATGTGTCAGTGGGGGGATTTTTGAAAATGTCCTAAAATCTTGTTTTTAGGTAATTCCTGCAGAAACTATCCCACTGGCTGTTATAAGGCGACCCTAGGGCCCTAAGGCGATTTGGACCAAAATCGACATATTATAGTATGAATTTTTTTTTCAACAACTCAAATTTCATGCATCCTAAAATCATGTCCTTCTTTAAATCTTTCATTCCCCTTGCAAGGTCCTACACTAACTAAAATGAATGTGTTAAATGCATCATTCTGGTGCAAGATGGCTGTAATTCCTCATGTAGCTGTGCAACCTAATGACTTAGGCAAATTGTTTCCCACTTTTCTAACACAGTATCCTTTTTTGTTATACATGTAACTAAAAAGCCTCTAAATTAGTGCAAATGCCTAAAGGACTGAAATACATTTGTTGTAATCTCAAAAAACACGGACATTGGTTGATAACATCTTTATTTTCGGGGATTCGTTGACTTGCAGCTGGGTCACTTTAGGGTTCTCTGGTGCGATGGTAAACATCCTCAACTGAGGTAACAACAACCTCCACAACACAGACTCACACACACTTTAAAATCTACAACTTCTTTACAGCATGCAGTGGCTCTTTATGTCACGAGGAACCTGAAATATCTACAAGTGGATCAGTCACACGGCTTTAATTTCACTCAAACCATGTGTAAACATACTTATATTCTTATTATTGAGATAATTTCATAATAGTGAGCTGACTCTCTGTGGGTAAACAGCCAAGTGAGACAAAACACACAGTACCTTCCAGCTCTGAAACAATAGAACAAATCATCACAGACAAGTACACAAAAAAACAACGTCCATCACTTGCATTAGAAGACAAAGACATATGTAGACTTGGCCTGAGAGGCACAGAATAAATAGGATGTTGGGTGGAGTTGTGACTGGTCTGTATTCTATAAGACTTCACTCAAACAGCAGGTCTTCATCCGTCTCCTCCGTCAGCATGTTGGTGGGCTCCGCGATGGGACCCAGTTTAGCCAGACGGGCCGCGATCTCCAGTTCTGTCCTTTCCCTGAGCTGCTTCTTCTTCTCCTGAATCTTCTTCAGCCTGACACACGTGGAAATATTGAAGGAGTTTTAACAGAAATAAAGGGTTAGAAAGAGGAAGAAAAGACAATGAAATAATGGAATATTTGAAGTTTTTAGACTGAATTTTTCACCTGTAGAACTCCTCTCGTTCTCTCTCATCCAGCTCTGTGATAATGTAGGTGAGAGTGCGATCGATGCGGGGAATAATCACTGCAAAGTGGAGTAAAAATTACAGTCTTTTTATTTGTAATTAGTCGTGCAAAAACACCGCAATTGTGTATTAATCGTATGTGAACGTACCATGCTCAATAGCGTTCACACGCCGGTTGGTTATCTTTATGGCTTCATCCAGGGTGACAAAAGAAGTCTACAAACAGAAAGGAATATGTGTAAGAATATCTCAATCATAATTTCTTATTTACTGAAACATAAAAATTGCAATACATTTTGAATACTATTTTATTAAAAACATTCAATATTCCAGGGATGAAACAAATAATTAAAAACATTTACTGGAGCTCAATGTTTCCAGTGTATAAAAACCCTGTGGTCATGACTGTTCCAGGTATTAGAACCTCAGATGTAACAATGGAAAAAATTGTTATAAAATTTTTGATTTGGATTGTAAAACGTGAAAATATAAATTAATGGTCCTAATTTTTCTCTTTGGCAACTGACAGGTATAAGCAGGATGACCCTAACCCTAACAATCCAACTTTAATTCCTGATATTGGACCAATAAAACTGAGCTGAATGAACCTCAGCATATCTGTAACAGCGCCCCCTACCTGTAAGGAAGCCAGCTCCACCAGCAGCTCCACAGCTCTGGCATAGTTCCTCTTCAACCTGGAGAGCTGCTCTCCTCCTCTGGCCAAACCAGTCAGCTCATAACCTGAAACACAGCGAAGTGAGAACTCGTTCACTCAATCTTTATGAACATAGTTTTATGACAACATTACTTACTGTCCCCGCCTTCTTGGTAGTGTTCAAAAACTGGGAGGGTGACACCTAAAAGCAAGAAAAACAGAAATAAGAACCTGTCTCATCCACCTAACTGCTAAAAGTAAAAAGATATTAAATTTAGGTGAACCTGCTACGTTGTCCTTCTTGGCTCGGACCTTCACTTGGGCTTTGTTAACATTCTGGATTACAGTTGTGCTGTGGACCGAATTACAGATGTGATTTACGGATGCACTCATACTAAACATAACGCCACATCACAGGAACTTTCTGTGACTCTCACCTGAAGTCTCCAGCTGTAAACTTGGCTTCGGCCAGAGAGAAGGCAGCCTCTCTCATCACCTCTCCCATCTTAGTCTTAGTCTGTGGGGGAAAAGCCACATTAAGAAAACTATTCCGATTGCTAAACCTTGTCCGAAGTCAAACTCAAGCATTTTAATATACATTTTCAAATTTTTCAGCACCTTGCAGCTATGATAAATTACTAATTTTTCTACAATGTAGTACAGTTTATAAAATGTACTTAAAATTCACTTTTTCATTACACTTAATTAGATATTAATATGCTATTAACCAGAGTACTGCGGAAGAAAGAATTCAAGTGTTTTCAAGAAAAATCCAGCTCCTGTAGGAACCCTGTCTTATATAAATAAAAACATGGAGAAATAAGTTAATCATTCTCAACTGACTTCGATAATTTTGCGCAGGATCTGACGGAAGCGCATGGAGAGAGCGTCAGATTTCTTTTTGAGCAGGTTGCGTCCGGTCTGCGCCCCTTTGAGCCGAGCCTTCATGATGGTCTGAGCCCTGCAAGCCCCAAAACAAAACACAAACATTTGGAATTTTGTATTTTAACCTCAAATACATTACAAGCATTTGGGATACAGGCCTAAATCTTAAATCTATGGAAATGTTAAGAAAATAGTCAGTTATTTTAGCTGTTTTGCAATTTTTGTGGGTTTTATATCCACTATCATGCAGCCAAATATCAGGATCCTCAGTCTACATCAGAGGTTCTGATTAACCACCTAGCCCTATTAGATGGTCTCAAGAAACACTTATTCAGAGCCCTCTGATTAACAGGTTAATGTTCAGAGAAGACACCTGCATGTAATTTAATATAATATATTGTTAGTATTCTTGCTATTTAAGGCTGGGTCTCTATTGGAGCGTGTAACATTTCACATTCAACCTTGTATCTTATACTTCTATGTGGAAATGATTGGATCAATGATAGCTTCCAGACAATAGTAAGTACTGTAGATAAGTTACACAGTGTTACAGTCAATATTTTTTTACTGCCTGGAGATCAGTATGACACCTCAGACTGACAGCTCACGCTGGGATCATGTTAGGAACATCACATGACGAAAAGAAGGAATCTTCCTCTTTTAAACAGCAACCTGTCATTCGTATAAACTATTTAAAAGCTTGAATCACACTGCAGCAAAAATACTGAGATCCCCATAATGTGACATAAACAGAACATTGCAGCAGTTATGTGCATAAAATCACCAATCCGATACACTTGGAAGCAATAAGTGAACAAAAAGGCATTATAATAACAGGTTGCGATGCTACAGTGGTTTAGCACCTAGCTATCAAACAAGCTGCTTACATTCTGGAGGGGAAAACGTCGATCCTGTCTTTTCCAGACATCTTTGCGTCCTTTGGTCGATATTTACGGAATGCTGTTTACTTCCCTTTTCTTGAAATCAACACTGAAGTGGTAGGTGTTATTCTATATTACTGAACTGCACACATAACAGAAAGAAACCGTTGTTTTTCGAGCAGGATTTAGCCCTGATGGTCGTGATCTTGTCCGACTCTCTCCGTGGTGATCAGCTGGTCTCTGGTCATGTGACGAAACTAAGCGCCTTCAGCGCATGCGTTTGTGTAACGATCTTTTCCGGGTCGAGGAGTTAGCACACCCATGATAGTGAGCTAGCGGGCCCGAGTTGTTCAATTAAAAAATCCCCCAAAGGAAATATAAACAGACACTCAAACACTTCGAGCGCTGAACATTCAAGTGCATCGTCCTGTAACCACATGACACAGGTGAGTCTTTATTGATACAAGTTGTTTTTTATTGGCGAAAGGGTGAACAGACTGAGCTGCTAGTTGGCTTGCTAGCTAGCTGCTAGCCTGGGCAGCAGCGGTACATGTGCCGCATGTGAGTAGTGAACCGGGTTATTAGCTGCGAAGCTAACGGATATAAGACTAACAGTAATGTCTATGGCGTATATTATCTTAGAATTGTATTCAACTTAATTACTGTAACCAGCCAGAGTCGCTGTTATTCTGCTCCAACAGTTAGCCTATAAGCGTCTTTCTGTCTAACTGCAGTTAATGTCAGCTTTAAATGACTCAGTGAGGGGCTTTTCGTTTGTCTGCATTGCATCATCCCATTCACAGATAAAAATGTGAAATAAATCTGCCCGTGCCTCCGTTGCCATTCTATTTAATCCTGCTTCATTTCCCTGTGGATATTATGGGATTTTTTTCAGCTAAAACTCGGTTGTTTGCCCCGATAATGTAAAAAAGAAACGTCCGGAAACATATGTGTCATTCATATGGTTTTGGACTATTCAGTACATATGTGGTGGTTTTTCTAACATTTGTCTACCCTGTTTTAACCTTAAGCTTGTGTTAAATATTAGAAAAACCTGATTATAGAACCAAGCATTTTTACTGCATCACCAAGGCTCACATAATGGTCATCATCGATTTAAAACTGTAAACAAAAACTGAACTCAAATGTATTCAAATTGGGCAGGTAAATGGCAGAGCTGTTAAAGACTGCATTAGTGTCATTATTTAATCTTTGCTTAAACTCAATGAGATGAAGTCTCTTTTCCTACAGCGATCTGACAACATGACAGACAGCGAATAAGAAGCAATCAAACCAACAGAGATAAAAAGAATAATTTAAGAAAAATCAAGTATTGCTTAATATCGCCAAAGGGAAGATTGTAGATTTAAGATGCAAGAAATCATTCTTTCTAACCATGACATGTTCTGATGTTGTGTCAGTGCACTGAATTCTGTTGAAAGTTAGATAATGACTGACAGTGAAAGCTGTGTCTAAAATTAAACAATGATGGCATCATGAGGCCTTTAACTATCAAAAAAAAAAAACAATATACTAACTATATACTATAATAATTAAAACAATATATTACTGTCTAAGAGAAATGTGTTTTATGAAACCTTTTTTGGACAATTTGTGACCTCAATGCCTGCTTCAATTATTTCACCTGTGTCCATCACTGTTTCTGTTCTTTCAGCGATGCCGGGGCTCAGCTGTAGATTTTACCAGCACCGGTTCCCAGAGGTGGAGGATGTTGTGATGGTGAACGTGAGGTCCATCGCCGAGATGGGCGCCTACGTCAGCCTGTTGGAGTACAACAACATCGAGGGCATGATCCTCCTGAGCGAGCTGTCACGTCGACGTATCCGCTCTATCAACAAGCTCATCCGCATAGGCCGCAACGAGTGCGTCGTCGTCATCCGAGTAGACAAAGAGAAGGGTGAGTGCCGGCTGGAGCGTGATAGCCAACACAGTGTTTAGTGTCCAATTCAGGCCAGCATGTGGGACGGCTAAAACGTTTTGGCTGCCAGTGCCAAAGCAGCAGGTAGATCACGCCAAATGAACCCACCAGATCCTGAACTTTAACCTCTTAAAATTAAAATGTTCTATAAAACTTCTCTCTGATTTGTAGCACACAAGTAACTCAATATCACACTATGATTGAAGTGTCACAGCATCTGTTCTCTGCTTTGTCTTTAGGTTACATTGATTTATCAAAAAGAAGAGTTTCACCAGAGGAGGCCATCAAGTGTGAAGATAAATTCACCAAATCTAAAACTGTAAGTTGAATCCCTTTTTTATTAGTAATACTTTTTACATTTCATCATGTCTAAATTGTTAACACTTTTTATATTCCTTCTTGTTTAACTTGTAAATTTTTTATACTTTTCTATATTCTTTAATGGCTTTTATATTTCTAGTTAAAACTGCTTTTTTTACCGTTTATTTTTTTATAGAACCTTTTCTCTGACTTGCTATACACTTTGCTGCTATAACACTCAAATGTCACTGTTAAGGGACCAATGAAGGAAATCTTCTCTTAATGAATAGCATATAATAAAGCTATAGTACCCTCAGTTCTTTTATTTTATGTTGATTTCTGGTGAACTTTCAAATGTTTTTGTGACCTGAGCTGATGTGGTTGCTGTGTCTGCAGGTGTACAGCATCCTGCGGCATGTGGCAGAGGTGCTGGAGTACAGTAAGGACGAGCAGCTAGAGAGCTTGTACCAGCGCACCGCCTGGGTGTTCGATGAGAAATACAAGCGGCCAGGTTACGGCGCCTACGATGTCTTCAAACAGGCTGTATCGTAAGTGTCTCTTTGAGGCTCTTCACAAAAATGTGCTGCATGCTTACTTTGATGAGGTCCAATCAACTGGTGAATCTCATCACTCCATCAGAGATCCTTCCATCCTGGACGGGCTGGAGCTCACAGAGGAGGAGAGGAACGTGCTGATCGATAACATCAACAGGCGGCTGACTCCACAGGCTGTCAAAATCAGAGCAGGTCACAATACATTTGTTTATATATTTTATAATATTCAGGGCAAACACTTTACTTGGCAATTACAGAAAGTGATGGAGTAATGATAATAAAATATAAGTTATGAGGGTTCTCTGTTCAGGTTGTGTTTACACAGTCATGTACACACAACAAACTAACTTTTACCAGGCAGTAAGGAGAAATAATCCATTCATTTGTCAAAGTATTAGTTTAGTTTTGTTGTATATGCATACAGTATGGATTGACCATATCAATAAGTTAGCTAGCTAGCAGGTTCACTAATGAGGAAGGGGACTTAAAAAGATTCCACTCCACAATGTAAACCTTGTGCAGGGGGTTTAAACAGAATCTTTATTCTTTCTCATCTCTATCATCTCCGTCCTGCAGACATCGAGGTGGCGTGCTACGGGTACGAGGGCATCGATGCCGTGAAGGAAGCCCTCAGAGCCGGACTCGGCTGCTCCACAGAGGCCATGCCCATCAAGGTAACATCTCTGCTTCTGCACTGGTTTAGTCTTTCATGGTAGAGATGACCAGTGACCTGCTGCTTTAGTGCTGTTGGGATAAATACCTGTAGTTCAGTGTCAGTAAGATAAACATGGCGTTTTTTTTTTGTTTTGTTTTTTTTTGCAGATCAACCTGATCGCTCCCCCTCGCTACGTCATGACAACGACCACTCTGGAGCGCACAGAGGGCCTGTCTGTCCTCAACCAGGCCATGGCTGCGATCAAGGAGAAGATCGAGGAGAAGAGAGGCGTGTTCAACATCCAGATGGAGGTGAGTCGCTACGAAAGACTCTGCTGCTGTTTTCTGTCTTAAATAGTTTCTTGTTAACCAGTGGTGGAATATGACTTCATATATAACAATTTAATTGTTTAAATTATTACTGTTTCTTAAGTGGATTCCTTGTTTTGTTTTTCTTCTTTTTGTTGACTAATTTTGTTGTCTTCATATATCATGACTTGCAAATAAAAACTTATGTCACATTGACACCTTTTTTAGAAGTACACCCTCCAAAAATGCTTGATTTTTCTCAAAATATTACACCACTTTTCATTTATTTATTCCCACAAGGATTTTCCAAAATAAATAACTGAATTTTCTAATTTGACATGTTCATACATTTACTTTTGGCATTGTTCACAAATAACTTGACGGTGCCTTGTGTCCCCCTCCAGCCAAAGGTGGTGACAGACACGGATGAGACGGAGCTCGCTCGGCAGCTGGAGAGGCTAGAGCGGGAGAACGCTGAGGTGGACGGAGACGACGACGCCGAGGAAATGGAGGCCAAAGCAGAGGATTAGATTGGTTCCTCACAGCAAGGAAAAACATGGAAGCAGAAATGTGGACGGACCTGGCTGCAGTCACTCAGTCCAACAGATGTTAACTTTCACATTGCAAACATTAACTGGTGTTAATAGTTCATTGGCAGACGTCCCGGTTTGTACTTTAGCAAGTTTGTTTCAGAAGATGGCAACATAAAAGCTGTATTCTTATGCAGGCCTGGCAGGAAAGTTAAATTCCAATTCAGACATCAGTATAGTTTCTATTTTTAAGTACACCGATTTGAATACATAACTCTAAAACGTCTACAGCTGTTTACAAGCAGTGGCCTTCACTTACCTCTTGCTTAAGAGCCTAGTGTCTTCAGTTTCCGTGGCGTTTCATCTCCGGCAGATCACTGGATGAGTTGATTTGAAGGGGAAATAAACACATAGGCTCGTCTGTCCCAACGTTGGTCAGTAGTGACTCTGTGTGCTGTTTCTATACCAGTTAAAGGATTTTTACTGGCAAGACCTGCCCTTGTTAAGCTCACATGGCAACAATAAAGTTCTGGAAGTTTTGATCTCAATGTGTCTTTGCTGATGTGAATGGATCAAATTAGTTTGTTTTGTAGTTAGCATGTTCCTCAGCACTTAACATAAGTGACTTTCACTTCACTGTCATTGTTACACTGTATGACTGGAGTCACAGTCGAAACTGTAAAAGCAGGTAACATCTTCATTTTTCCAATCGTCTCATCACAAGAAATCAATATACAAGAAGATGAAATGAACATCATTAACTTGATACGTGTAAGAGTTGGACATGACTGTGTCAAATTACTCCGCCAGGTGGAGAAATTGGAAAGCAAGAAAATAACACGGGAAGCATATGACCACCTGATACCCACAGCCAATGTAACTACGTTTATATGGAACCCCTAAAATTCACATAAAGGACACCCCACTGCGCCCCATAGTGGACAGTATTGGATCTGTCACATACAACCTCTCAAAAGCCTTAGTGGAAATCTTCAAACCCCTTCTTGGTACAACAGAACACCATTGCAAGAATTCAAAACAACTGGCACAACAACTCAAAAATATCAAAGTACAAAAAGACGAAATCAGTCACCGAAATATCAACACTTCTCAACTATGTCGCCAAATCCACTTACTTCCAGATCTAAAACAACATCTACAGACAAATGGAAGGATTCGCCATGTGAGACCCACTATCTGCAATCGTGCAGTTTTTTCATGGAGGACCAAAAGTTTGGAGAACTAAAGTTTACAGGAAGCCCACACACATTGATCAGTACCTCCTTTGGACATCAGAACATCCCACAGCTCATAAACTTTCAGTCGGCGGAACTCTTTACGATCGGGCCACAATCATAACAGACGAAACAGAAAGACAGGAGGAGGAGAAACACAACATGCGCTCACACTCCAGTACCCCAGATGGGCAATAACAGAAGGAAAACATCCGGTCCATAACAAAGAAAAGAAGGAAAAACACTGCAAAACAAACAGAAAAGACAGTGGACAAGCAAAAAGACACCATAACCTTACCATACATCCGGGGCATCACCGAACCAATACAACGGGCCATGAAGAAACATAGCATCAGCACCGCAGTCAAACCACACACAAAACTTCTGTTACTAGTACACCCGAAGGACAAGATCACACCAGATCCGAAATGCAACTTCATTTACGAAATACCGTGCAAATCATGCAATGAAACATTCATCGAGGAGACAGGGCGGACATTCAACACAAGGAAAAAATAACATCAAAAATAATGCATGAAAGAAACAGCAGCTCGATTCACCCGGTCACAAAAAGACAGAGCAGAACAGGAACATATTAAATCAGCCATCACCGACCACTGCAGAAGAAATAACCACATCATGGATTGGGGAAACAGCAAAATCATGACAACAGAAACAAACATTGAGATCAGAAAGCGGTCGAAGGAGACAATCAACCGGGACGAGGGGGCGTACACCCTCTCGCACACCTGGGATTCCCTGCTCCAGAGACCACCCAGGACGGAGGGGGAGCCGCCGGCCCAGCGAGCTCTGATTGGTTCGCTGGGCCGGCCAGCTGATATATGACGTAGCTACACGTCAGATGACGTTCTGAAGAAGACTGGAGTCACAGTCAGCAGGTAACATCTTCGTTTCCAATCGAGCCAACACAAGAACTCAAAAAAGTAACATTGTTAAACTGACTGTTGAGTGAATTAAAGGACAAACTGAAAGGCATTATTAAACAATTCTAGCTCAAGTACACCAGAAAACACCATGTCATGATGTCAAACGATTGAAAAAAAAAAATTCATACTATAGCATGTCCGGAAGTTTGAGCCACTGCCTTAGTAAAGCAATTGGGAATTCTGTGCATCGTTTTTAAGAAAGTTCACATGTTCATGGGAAAAATGGCATACTATTATACTTCAGTTAATGGACATCCCCAAATATGGTGTTTTTCTGTCTTAAAAAAAAAAAAAAGATATTACCATGACACGTCAACACATCCTAATAAAGCAATTCTATGAATTTTAATTTCATTACTTTTGTCACAAAATAACATGCAAGGTTCTAATTTTTCAAAAATGGAAAAAGTCATCACTTCATATGACAAAAACAAACTGCCTTCCTGGGATTTGTGAAATAAACTTCTGCTGGGCAGTTAGAAAAATGATCCAGTGATTCACAAACTGTTATTTAAAAAAAATCTATTTTATTCAAATGTTCACCAATACAAAAACAAATGGAGAGCATCTTCACAACTTTAAATCATGTTTTTCCCGTTCTCAGCTCATTCTCTTATAGTGGTTATGATGTGCGTGTGCTCTTACAGCTGCAGAGATGTCGCCACCCAAGATATTTTCTGTGGGTCTTGTCAGTCGACTCATTTCAAATGACCACTTGGTACTTTTTGAGATGGTCCGGGGACAAGAACATGCCAACACATTTATCAGGAATGTGATAAGGAAAACTGAAACAGAGAAAAAATCTGTTAACTTGTTTGAAATTGGAGTTGTGTCCAAAACCCTGAATAAATAACCCTGTAAAAAAAGATTCACATCCTCATTGTAGGTATGCATAATCTAAATTTCATTTAACCAACCCACAATCAACTGCAAGCCAGATTTCACACGTTAGACAAAGAAAAGTGATTGCTCTGCAGACGAGTCTTCCCACAAAGTGTGTTGGCATGTATACAAACAGAATTAGAGGACCAGGAGGACCATATCTGGCAACGCAACAATGGTCCTGAGTGCCTGTCAGCAGTTTCCTCTCAGAATTGTTTCATTATAGTCAAATAATGAGGTACTGTATTATTTACATGAAAGCACACAGACACAGTCAGCACCTGCGAACACAGAGAGGAGAGAAATAAAACTATATGACCTGAACAACTGTTGCAAATGTAAGAAAGAGCAGAATCTGCAGTTACTGTCTGTACTGGTGGACAAGTTGGTGGTTGGGGGTGACATCATTGCGCGACACTATTATACACAATGTATGAAAGGAAGAAAACAAAAACAGTTGATCTTCATTCAGTGGTTGTTCTGCTTATTTCACCAGTCCAATCTTCTTAGCTTCAGTTTCGTAGATGAGTAACCTCCACATCTTCACAATGAACACCTCCGCCTCTTCATCGAGGACCTGCAGCAGGAGACAAAGAGACATTTAGCCACACATCTCAGTAGTCTCTGCCTCATTTGCTTCCACCGATTCAATATCACTGTCTTATAAAAATGTTTCAAAGTAAGTTTGTAAGTTTCAACTTATTTTAGAAGTCTTCTGTTTGCTTCAGGTGTACAGCTGCAACTGTAATTTATTTTCAGCATAATTTGTCAAACTTGTCACAAATAAAAATATTGTCTGATTGACTGCGAAAAACATCAAATATTTAGTTTACAATTAAATTGTAAGAGACATTTTGTCTTTTTGTTCACTCATTCACAACTAAAGTCTGAACTAATGAATAGAAAAAGGCAGAAAGTATGTTTCACTGTGATTAGATGCCCTGAGGTGCAGTTATTCAAGGCTCACATGCAATGAAGTTTGTAAATTAGATCTTTTATTGTCTTTTTTTTTTTTTTTTACAAAAGAATAACTAAGTTTTGAAAAGCTATAAGAAATGGCATTAATCTTTGGAAACTGTGGATGTTTCTTTGTGTGTAAGACATCTCACCATGCTGGTGGCGTTGTTTTTTAATGGCAAAAATGGGTCACTACTACACATGACACAGAAAAGCGTTTTGTGAGAAATATACAATTCTGTTTTCTGACACAGAAAAGGCCTTTACACAATTATTTAACATTTGCTTGCACATATTTCACATTAAAACCGATCAGTTCTGTCATAGATGCAAAGTTATGGCAGTAGATAAAAAGGAACACATTCTGTATACGACTTTTCTATAAATTCTCATTCTACAATGTGACATAAGCCGTACTTCGACTACACACACAGATTTTCCCTGTTCATCATTCAAATAGAAAAGAGGGAACATTTCCCTGCTTAAACTAACAGAGAAACTGTAGCAAACAGTGAGGGGCTGAATCATCCAATACATTACTCACCATAGCAACATCATCCAGGATACTCTGTGGCATACTGTGAGCCATCACCTGGGAAAACAGAAACACATCAGCATCATTTCATGTTTCACTTTCCTATCAGAGTGCGAGTGAAGCTGACTGTGCAGACGCCACATGATTGATACCTTTGAGCAGACAAAGTCTACTAATGTCGCCTCCTCCTCTCCAATGTACTCGATAATCTTTTTATTGATCCAGGGCCGGACACGTCGTTCCATTAGCGTCTGAGCAGGATGAGAGATGAAGACACAGGTTTGGTTTTAGAAGAGGAGATACTATCTGTTTCCTTTCTGAAGGACTCACAGAATGTAAATGAGAAACTAAAGAGGCAGAGGTGAATAACTAATTTCTCCTGCAACAAGTTTTGCGTAAAATAGAATCACTCAGGGGTTATAGTGCAGGTTTTGAATACAGTAGTTGTATTTATTAAACTATGTCACTGTGCAGCTTCTCCTAAAGGACAGTTTTCGACTAAACACAAAAGATAAGGTCACTGAAGCGTTGTCTTCTCACCGTGTCGACCATGGACCAGTCCAGTGGGTAGGAAAACAGCTCCGGTTTTGCTGTAGGAATCTTTTCTATCAGGCTCTTGATGTGTTTACGTTTTTCCTCCGTGTTGGCTCCCTTAATGCTGGAGAGACCGGCTCCGTCCACCCCAAGGCTCTTGTCGTCGTCATAATCCAGGGGCACCAGCTTCCTCTTGCGAGGCTGTTCGTCGGCTTCTTCGTCATCGAACTTGTCGAAGACGCTGTCCACTGGCAGCTTCTTCCTCTTACCCACGTTGGGCTGACTGGGGCTTCCTGAGGCACCTGGAGAGGACGAGGAGCTTCAGGATCACACAGTTCACTTTCATTTACACGACTAGTGACTGAATCCTACGAAGAATATTCAGTTTCCCTTGATGTTCCATATCACTTTCAGTAACGGAAACAGATATTAATGGAAGCAGGGTTGGCCGATCGCTTCCGATTTAATATTGTACATTTGTGGTTACTCAAGATTATCAACAGGCAATCTGATTTCCACAGGGCAGAGGGAGTCGGAGAATTAACGTCACAGCCTGCCAGTAACATTCCAGTCTGATCAACGGTGTCTTAGTGTCAAAAAGAGGCTTTTTATGGAGATCATGTAGTGAATATATAACAGTGTATCTATTAAATAATTAATTTTCCTATCTTTAGCATTTTTTTCAATTATTGTCAATGTAGAATTTAAACTGGATTAAAGCTTTTGAATAATCACCTTGAATGTAAACTGAAAAAGATAAGTGTAGCACTTCTTTAAATCTTGAGGATTTCTCAATCTTAAATGTCATGTGAGTGGGGCTGCAACAAATACATTACTGGTTATCCCTTCACTTTTTTCTCATTTAATAATTTATGATACGATCAATAAAATGTCAGATAATAGTTACAAATGTCCACAGCAATGAACTTCAAACTACTAATTTTGCAGACCATCTACAAGGATATACAACAAAAAAATAAATCAAACAGTCAGACATACATGTATGGAGCTAGAAAGAACAGCAATTAGGAAGTTTCTCCGACAAGTCAATTGTGTACCATCAACTGACTACTTGAACTGAAGTTTTAGCTCTCTGTGCCTTCCAAATTACAGTTAGTAATCACACCTTTATTTTTGACTCACCCAGTTTGAGACTGAGGCCAATCTTTGGCCGGTGTTCCTCCTGTGGCAGCGCTTCAGGGGGCGAGTTCTCGTGGGGGATGATGATGCCGCAGGGCGACTCATCCCCAGGTGTGTTAGGGGACGCGTTGCCACTGGCCGACGACACTGAGGGAGCTGCTGTGATGGGCCGCATTGTGGGCTTCAAGCACGGTTTTACATCGGGGTTATCTTCGTCGTTGTCATACTCTTCCTCACCCTCCTCCACTTCGTTGTCTGAGGGGGCGGGCCGTGCACGTTGTTCTACTCTTTCCTGTTCGTGTCGGCGCTCCCGGTGGTCTCGTGAACCCCTGTGTCGTTCCCGTTCCTCCTCAGGCTCCGGCTCTTGGATGATGGGAGGCTGTCTCAGACGCTCCTCCTCTTCCTCCTCCATCTGGACCAATAAGAGGCAGATATGCAGAATGATTAACACCCAATCAGTATTTTCCAGAAAAGAAGGTCAACAGACAATGAAAGCTGGACAGCACAGATGTGCAGAGATGCAGAGAAGCTCGAATGATAAAGTGACCTTCACAAAGACAACAGACAGCATACCCCCTCATTACAGAGATGTAGAAAAACACACACACATTATAATTACAGATGCACTTACCCTGCGCAGCTCTGCGTCTGGGTTTGGATGTCCCTCGTCTAGCAGCCTCTGTCTGATCTCCTCCAGCTCCTCCTTCTCCCTCTTCCTGTCACGCTCGTCCGCCTCCATCTCCTTCTCTCGGTCTCTGAGACGCTTCTGCAGCGCACTGCCCCTAGGGGTCAAACCAAAAATAACAGCCTTCAGAACAATAGCCATAGCTGCAGTATTGCATCTGCTACTACAAGTCAGATCTGGGTCACACAGCATCTGCTGCGACTTTTGAGTTTGTTTTTACATGTTCTGGTGCTTTAGATCTGTCATGCAGAACAACGGAATGAATGCCTATAGGATTTGACTTCATATAGAGTATTTGAAGGCTGAATATCTCATTCAAATCCCATTTGCAAAGAACATATGTCTGCCTTTATTTTTGGTTGTAAAAGCAGCACTGAAGATTTATTTTATATTGTAGCAGGTTTGTATAATGTCGCTCACCTGTAGTACTTGGGGTCATCTCTGTCATCATCATAGTCTTCCAGAAACTCTTTCAACCGTTTGCCCTCTTTCACCTGAAGACACACAGCACCAAGCTACTGCTTCAGGACAGTGTATATTTTTTCTACAAATTTTATTATCTGTCTTATTGAATGTATAAGAATGAACATAATGAATAGACACAAGAAAAAGCACATTAAATTGTTCAAAGTAGCAACACCTTTACATATGCACATTTAATAATGTAAAAAAAAAAAAAAAAGCATGATTCATGATTCACTCACAAATGTAATACTCAAGGATAGTTGTCATAGGTCATTTTAAGCTCAATCACAATCTATGGAGGAATTTACAGTGATGAGTAAAATTAGCTAAGTTTAAGGTAAAACCAGGTAATCATTTGGCTTGTGAAATGAAGACTCGTACTCCAAGTGTTTAATATGAAGTAAGACACCTAAGAGGTTCTCTAATTTGATCTCACCATTTCTCTTCGGCGCTCATCTTCCCTCTCTGCGTCCTTGGCGTAATCCCGTGCCTTCTTCCTCTCCCTGAGCTCCCAGTTTTTTAGACGCTGTTATCACAACAATAATACATGAGCCACAGCCAAATAAAATCATAATTAATTTATTCAGGTTAAAATATCATTACAAAGAGCAATGGACTTGCTGCTTAAATATTTCAGGGTCGTCTCATTTGACAACGCAACCTCCCAGCCTTCCCTACCTCCTGATAGGCGGCTTCCTTGTCTCTGAGCTTCCTCTCCAGCTTCCTGCGCTCATACGCCTCCTCTTCATCCTCCTGGTCTCGTTTCTTTTCTCTGTCTCGGTCTCGACTCACCTCCCTGCATAAATAAAAAAGGTTAGAATATGTTGATCGCAAATCTAAATTAAAACCTATATACATAGATACTGGTTTTATAATATGGTGCACATTTGCCTGAGAAGAATCAATCATAACTGAGAACACCTGTGTGGGTGTGTAGGAGCCATTGTGAGCAATGGACTGTTGTACTGAGTAAACATTTTAAACCTCTTTTCACTGCTTGTCCTTGCAATTTCCATCAAAATTCTGACAGTGCCAGCACATGGCCAAGCTTGAACTTTGCTCCATTTTCATAACCTAGAGCAGTGCAGATGGCTCAGCTTGCAGATTTTCTGTCCAGAGCAAAGATTTATGTCACAGCCTCTGACATAAGACAGCAAATAAGACAGTTAGGAGATTTCCCACTGTGTGATATGCCATGAACCTGCACGATTGCTGTTACTGCACAGTGCGTTGGGCGGTTAAAACTATAGGGCACTACACACTCTCCATGCTGCAGGCAATTTCAATGTACCAGTAAATCACTTATAATTGCTGCAACTGAGAAGTAAACACAATCAAAATTTGTTTAGGTGTTTGTGTTAAACAGTTCCTCTGATGGGCTTAAGTGAAATCTGTGACTTGAGGTTTTCCCCTTCACCTGGATCGGCTGCGTTCGGGACTCCTTTCACGGCTTCTTTCCCTTTCCCAGTCTCTTTCACGTTCTCTCTCTCTGGTCCTGCGGTCGCGGTCTTTGTCTCGGTCTCTCTCCCGTTCTCGCTCTCTTTCCCTCTCCCGTTCCCTCTCTCGTTCCTTCTCCCTCTCGCGGTCCCGCCGCTCTCTTTCCCGCTCTCGCTCCTTTTCCCGCTCCCTCCGTTCCCGCTCAAACTCCAGGCGCTCCTTCTCCCTCTTGTCCTTCTCTTCTTCAAGTTTCTGCAGAGCAAAACACAGACAGGTTCAGCTGGTGCCACACAGGATTCGGTGAGTCTTTGCAGTCAATTTCCTATAGTGCAAGTGGTTTCCAGATTTTGAAGGTCTCATATGGGAACATGCCCTATGCTTTTCAGTGCAAAACTTGTAACCCTAACTGGGAAAACCTGGAAAGATCTTCAAGCTCTCCCTCACAGAGAGACAGCTTAATCAATCATTTAAAGTAATATAATGTACTTGCTGCTTCAAACATGCAGCATTAACAACAGTTTAGCAGAAAGTAACTGGAAACCACTTTTAATGGCCAAAAAGATCCGTGGAACATGTTCAACTTGAGGCATTCATAACGAGAAAAAGGCGATGCAAAAGACACAATGCTTTTTCTCTCCTTAAGAGTCCTCCTCTCAGAACAAGGAAAACAAAAACAGAACACAGGCGTCAGTCGTTTGTTGAACTAGTTGTTTGTGACTTACAGGTGTTGAACTATGGATTCAGCCCTTCGCTGCCCCTACAAGCCTTTTAAGTTAGGCCTGGGAGGAAAGCAGGTCACACGGTATACAAGGGAAAAACGTTATGGGATTCTGTCTTGCTTAAGCATCATCATCATCAAAAAACAACCTTTACTTCAATGGTTACATGACATTCGGTAATCAAGAAATAAACATCAGTTATTTCTGCACAGATAAATGAAATTGTAGAAGCGGTCTTACCCCTGCAGGAGTCTTCAGCAGCTCTCACGACTCAATACAAACAAACAAACAAACAAACACACACACACACGCATCCCAATATAGCCTTTTGGGGCATTACACACAAGGCTTTAATTTTAATGTGTTTATGGCCAACACAGAATGAAAGGACTAAATAAAAAGAATCCTATGCTTGTATTTTCATTAATTTCAGGTAACTTTTTACACACAGAAATGCACAGAAAAATTAATTGCTTTTGATGTAAATTGCTAAACTATATCACTGTAACACAAGCTGTAAGCAGGTCTTCAAAAACAGAGACCAATCCAAAAGCCTTGGGTGTAAAGCTATTCACAAGAAAAAGATGAGAAAAAGAAAAGAAAATTGAATACTTTCCAAGCTTAGGATAGTAATATTACTTGTCACTTCGGTGCCATTGACTGAAGCCCTATCCTCTCAAATGTTCAATTTTGCATCTGTTCTGTGTCTTTTTACTTACCTCTGAGGAGGGTCTACCAGGGCTTACTTAATAAATACTTCATATAACACACTTGTGGGCACAAAAAAAAAATCATATTAAAACTTGTTATTTCCAATTTTGTAAGATAAATTAGCAAGAAACCAACTTGCTTTTTTATGATTTTTGGCACTACACGTGTTAAACTGTACAAAACTATTTTTGAGGTTGGCTTACTTGGAACATATTGTGTTGTGTTGCAGAGTTGCAGTCACAGTTTCTGTGAAAAACATAGGCAACTGTAAATCAAATGTGACAGGACTAAAAAACCTTCTTCTAACATGTTTGCGGAACTTAGTTTTGGTCAAATTTCAAGTTTTTCTTAAACGATGTTGAGAACACAAACTTGTGTACTTGAGTTACAACTCTTTGTTTTTTAATAGACACATGAACTCACTGATTTATCTGAAAAAAATTAATTTGTCTTTAAAAAAAATTTAAAAAAGCAGAGAGAAAGACACTGATGGAGACAGAAGAGGAAAGAAGTCACACAGTAACACATACAGAGGGCACGTACCTTGTCAGTCTTCAGATCAGCATGCTGCTGTGGATAGGGCGCCCCCCCACACTAGCATAATAAAAGCTACAGCCAAAGTCACTGCAGTGGTTATTGACATGAGTCCTTGTGCTTCAACATGAACACAATTAAGACAGACCATCATTTAAAGAGGACTCGCACAGGTTCACCGACTCAGGCTTTCAGGGGGGCACCTCCAGTAAGGTCACAGACTGAGGGTGGAAAGGTTGGGAGCTTTTGTTTTATGAAATGTTTGGCTGAATCAAGAGCATCAAAGCCCTTACCAACACACAAAGGTGCGGTACAGTTGCCCCTATGCAAGTCCTCAAGAGGGGGACGCCCAGTATATGTATATAGTAAATAAAGGCTGATACTTACATCCTATCCTCGTAACTTTTTCCAAAGCTCTGAGATTCATCTTGCTTTTGTCACCATATGATCACTATCATAATGGTGGGGTTTAATGAATAGATTAGCTTTTAGGTAACTTTACATCGTCTCCATGCATTTGTGTGATGAATGAAGAATGGATCATTAATAATCACACCTATAGTTTTACTAGGTTGGTCACAGGTGTCAAATAAGGCCAGAGAAGGGTGACAAAAATAATAGCTGTCTGCCTACTTGTGGTGTTTAAATATTGAACATGAAACATTCCATCCATATAAAATGGGGCAAATTAGTATATTTGGTAATATAGATTTTAAGGGCTGCCAATTTGTAGTGCATTATGCATGTTACTGAGATCACAAAAAGCTTGGTAAATGTGTCGACTAAATGTGCAAGCTCTAGGAGTGAACTATGTGAGCAGCAGCTGTCCAAAACCTGAAATGTCAACTACCAGACAAAAAAGCCACTTTACCTTGTGAGTGTCCCGAAATTTACTAATTTCTCTGGAAATCAGGTCTCTCTTGTCCTCCTCCATATCAATAGTGTTAATGTCATCCTAAGAAAAGGAAACAACAATGAAAAAGGTAAATTAGCAGGTTTATTTATAAAAAAAAAAAAGAACATTCAAGGTCAGAGAGGGTTTAATGAAAGTTTGTATACCTCTTCTTTTTTCTCCTTTTTTCTCTTTCGTCGCTGGGAGTCTTCATCCTGTGAGGGCGCGTTGAGTTCAGCAGCATATTCCCGCATCAATCCATCGATAGCACCTTTGACAATCTGATCCTTCTTCTTTGACTCCTCGTCTAGAACTTCTTCCTCATCATCTCCTCCTTCTTCTGACTTCTTATTCTGAAAGTACATAAAATGTCAGTGGTTCAGTGTCAATGAAATCTTTTTCTTTTGCTTAACAAATCTGAGATGTGTGGAGCACTAAACTAGAATGAGGCTCAACCTATACCTGAAGCAAAGAATGAAAGCATAAAGGCACACTGATCAAACTCATCACCAGTAATTTGTTTCAAACAAAATTTTACCCCATTTGCAGCCTTTTTTTTGGCCTTCCACTCATCCAGCTGAGCCTTAGTCTTAGCATCCACCTTCACCAACAGATTTTTGTCTCCAATCTGCAGATCATGGAGCAGTCGTAGAGCTCGCAATGTGGACTCTGGCTCCTTGTACTCACAAAACCCAAAAGCTGCAACAGATATGGAAAAGTAAGAAAACATGATGGCAGGTTCATTTACAGTCTTTTTTGGTGTAATGAAATAACAAGAACAAATCAACTGATTAATTCCTGGTTGGTTTTAAGTGAACTGTGTTGTGAATTCAGAGTTTATCACGTTCACGTTAGCCATGAAAGAAAATATCTAACCCAACAAAGCTCAACATGAATTATGAATTACCTTGAAGCTTGCCAGAGGCTCCTTGGACTCTCTTCCAGCTCAGAACAATTCCACATTTCTGTAACATGACAACAAGCATGGGAAAAAGAGTTAACAACTCAGGAATAAGTGTTTTTTTTTTCTTTTCTTAAATTTCTATTCCCAGATGACATTTATTTTTTGATCAGTTAAATACTCCATGACTTTACAACATAAGTACATCAAGTAATTGTAATAGATTCCTGGTCCTTACCGCGAGCAGCTGTCTGATTAGCATGTCTGAAGCTTTCTCTGATATGTTCCCCACGAATACTGTGGTGGTGGGGCCACTGCTATCATTGTCTTTGGCTCGTAGCACTTCCTTTTTATGGATTGCAGGTTTACTGATCACTTGCGCAGAAGGCACCATTACTGCAGAGGTGGGGGTCATGATGCCTACATGAACTGGGATCATTGGAGCTCCTGCAACATCCAAAGGAAATTTATGTCAAATAGAGAGAATCAATCTAGAATTAAATATTTCAAGAAGCTGTTGAGTATATACATGTTATTGTAACTTCCAACGCTGATAGGTTGCCTTTTAAGAATAGTATATTTCACACTGTGTTCACTAAAGTAGAAAGGTTTGTGAGGCGATCACTGACACATATTTTGGGAATAGTGGTCGCTTACCTGAAGTGAAGCCAGCAAACTGGGGGGGCATCCCAGGAGGCGGCAACAGCGGCCGGTTTAAGTGAGGGGGGAAGGACATTCTGGGTGTGATTTGGACCGACCTGATAACGAAACAGTGGTGCCCATTAGCAGTAAGTCATACATGTGTTCAAGCTCACACTCGCATTAAGTCCTCAAAACAATGTTAATTCAGCGCTAGTGGCACAGTTCAAACATATGCAAGTGGTAGTTTCTTTCTCATTGAAAGGACAAAGTGAGAAAAACGTTACAATGATGTGTCTATCGTTTGGCATACGTTACAAATCACAAATCGATTTATGAGTTATGCTGTTCAGCTGTAAAGCTAATATAACTGTTAGCTCTGCTCAACGGAATTGCGACCGCTAAACAGTTATCATTTAGCCCAAAAGTTTATTAAATATCACTTTATATAATAATGTACTATATAATATATAATTTGTGTTTTAGAAAAATAACACAATCGTAGTTCGTTACTCCCTAGACCCAACAGTTTAGCTTATTAGCAAAAGCTAGCACTAAGCACGCTACCTTACCCGGCACAACTAAGACTAAGCTAACATTAGCCACAACTGATGTTACATTAAACTAATTAAAGAGAGCTAAACGTGAGTTCGAAAATAACGTGAAGTGTCCATGTGTACATACCCAGAGTTAGGTGTCGTAAAATTCAATAAAAAATTGCTCCCAGAAGGTAATTATTGTGACAATCTTTCTAACGTCCCGAATGTTGGATTAGCACACTGGCTAGTCACGGGCCTTCAAAAACATTCACGCAAGCGCTCTACGTACGAGAAGACAGGGGCGCTTGGTTTGTTTACCGGAATGCGACACCTGGACGGAGCTACGCTACCATAGTGCTAGGAGCATAGTTGTACTGTATTACTTCCGTTAAAGTGTATATATTTGCAGTATTTGAAAAATAATAAATGAAACATATATTTTTTTATATAGTACTTATTAAGTCACATTATATATACAGACATACTTAAAAAATATAGCAGCATGAGACGCGAAAACATATCATCAAAAAATAAAATAAATACAATATGAATAGGAACGGTAATGGACAATCAAGTGCAACTGCAAATTATGACATATAGGATAAAATGAACTAATACAAGAAGAAGAACAACAACAACAACAATAATAATAATAATAATAATAATAATAATAATAATAATAATAATAATAATAATAATAATAATAATAATGAAAAGAAGAAGAAGAAAAGGTGCAAGAAATTTTTATCTCGTACCGTTGCATGCTGTTGATATGTTACTGCACACGTGTTGTAACTAAATAGAGGCGTCAGAGACAGCTAATTAACTCCAAACGATTCATAAACAGCAGGTGTATCATCTTTTTGAATGAGTTTTATTGACAAAAGTCTAGAATCTTCCACTGGGTCCAGTATCTTTTATGTTTAAAATCAGCATTTTAGAAGTCTTATTATAATTGCTGCGTGCTTAAATATATCCGGAAGACATATTATGTTACTGTAGGAACTATTTAATAATCAGTCCAAACAGCGCTTAAATCTATCCATTCATATGTAATTATGCTAATTGGTGTTAAAGCAGTTGGTTGCCGTGGTGTTTGTTGTAAGTTACTAGTAGTTTCTGTGACAGCAGCTGGGCTGCGAGGGCTGCATCTGACAAGCCTTGACGTCACTTTAGGCGGGTTTTTCATGGAAAGTGCTAGAAGAAACGAAGCACATCCGTCCGTTGTTAAATGTTCCTCCGTCAGATTAAAAAGAGCCTTACTGTTTGCTATTAAATACACGATGTACTTTTGGTTTTAACAGAATGAATTTATTAGATACTTAGTGTAGATATTTTTTTTGCCTTGATAGTACAAGGCGGCTGCTACGTAGATGTGTCTGTTCCCAAAAATGTGGCCTTTCAGTGTATCCATCTATCGAGTACTGTCTTTTAGCAAAAAAGTGCCACAAGATGGCAGCAATAACGCACAGTGGTGGCAAATTCATTTAATTCTTTGAGGTGGATCAAAACATGCTTAACCTAATAATTATGTGTGCCCACGACCTTTTTTATACGTGAATTTAAACAAATGCGTTAATTATAAAGTTAGTATATTATAACTCTTGCGTTTGTTTGTTTTCTACCCACACACTAGCTCTAGTGGTACATGGTGCACCGCGGATGGATACGGCCGCACACTGAAACGGTTGTGTATAAAGATTCCGGTCTATTAAAAGGAAGTCCCTTTCCATTTCCCTGCGTCAGTGAGCAGAAGGGACATTATATTGGTTGCATTATATTCAAGATAAATCAACGGAAATAAGAAAAAAAACACAAGGTATGTAGAAAACTATTTTGCTTACACATATAGCACATTGTGGCCTTCTATATTTGTGTTTTGCTAGCCCATCACTGAAGTATGGCTGGACCACGATGCGAGCTCATGAGTCACGACGATAACCTTAGCTTCAGAACTGTCATGTTGATTAGCATATTAACAATGGCCTTATCTGTTAACATATCTGTTGAATAATTGTTAATCCTTGCACTGCGGGGGTTTTGTATAACCTTCTGACAGTCAATTTACGGCACCGAAGGGTGTTCGTAAATGCGGCACTGTGCCGCACTGTAAGGCCCGGCTCGGGTTGCACCGAGGCAGGTGTGGTAAAAGATGACAACGCTGACTTACACGATTCAGTCAGTGATTTAAAAAAGAAAAAAGTGATAAATCCGACTTACGTCTCAACACAAACCCCTCTTATTTAAAGCGTAACCATTTAACATAAATATAGGTTAACTGTAAGATTATCAAGGTAACTGTTGTCTGCAGATTTCAGTTGACGTTAGGTCAATTAACGTAAATTTGAATGTTTTGTAAGTTACGTAACGCTAAAATAAAGCGACTTATTTGGATATTTTGAATGTGAGTTCTGATTTATGTTGTACGCTATCTTGAATGACAAGTCATTGTTTTGTCTTTTTCTGGCTTACATTGGAAGGATATGCATTTTACTGAGGCCGGGCTAGTCGATACCCAGTGGCTTATAATAGCTTAAACTGTAAACGTTTAAACTACAAGCTTGCATATCGTACCGCATTTCCTTGCTATGTCCTTATTTTCGTCTGTAGCCGATCCGCGGCACGTGTTTGCGGAGTCCATTGTCTTTCAATGGACGCCATGTTGGTTAAATGGCTACTTCCGCCGATGTGAAGCAACACTATGGCAGCTATCCAATTTTTATGAAATCAGCTTGTGGACATGATCCATTTATGATCGCGTTTTAGTTCTAATGAAACCGAAATAATTATCACTTTGAAGTGGAATGACTCACACGCCATTTTAGTTTTCCAAGGTTGGTTGTTTGCTGTTGAGTCACTGTTATGCTAATCATCCATTTTAAATATGAATAACACATTGCGTTTGTCATAATGCCCAAGAAGATGCTAAATCATGAGTTCTTGTGTGCAGATGCCTGAAGAAATGCACCAAGAGGAGGAGGCTGAGACCTTTGCCTTCCAGGCAGAGATTGCTCAGCTGATGTCCCTGATCATCAACACCTTCTATTCCAACAAAGAGATCTTCCTCAGGGAGTTGATCTCCAATGCTTCTGATGTAAGTCTGCAGGATATGTCCCCTTGCAGTTGCAGATATTCTGATAATGCATCTACATTGATCATAGGACCTAACGTATTACAGAGTCTTAAAGTTTTTTTTTTTTTCCATTTTATTACAGGCTTTGGATAAAATTCGCTATGAAAGCTTGACTGATCCCTCCAAGCTAGACAGTGGCAAGGATCTGAAAATTGACATCATCCCCAACAAAGCTGACCGTACCCTGACCATCATCGACACCGGAATTGGCATGACCAAAGCCGACCTGATTAACAACCTGGGTACCATCGCTAAGTCTGGAACGAAAGCCTTCATGGAGGCCCTGCAGGTACTATAGTGGAACATGACTGAGATTGAAGCATGTGGACAATGAGGACTCATAGCATTCATTATTAGTGTTTTTACAAAATGTTATATTCAGTATTTTGTTTTTCTTTAATTGCAAGATGCCTATGGGGCTGTTCTGACCAACTGGCTAAAAGATGAAAAAGAACAAATGATATACATGTATTGAAACTGAGCCTTGGAAAAAGAGCAGGAAAAGGCTTGCACTTCTACAATATCAGTATATTGCCCAGCCTTAATCTGACACGCTCTTATAATGGCTGCTTTCTAACTTTGGCGCACCTCTGTTTTCACAAGCTGCTTGACCCAAATATAAGCCCTTGTTAAAAACTTGAGAAATCCAGATTGTTTTTGACTGCTATAATCTGAAGTTGTAATTTATTGTGTTCCCCCTAGGCTGGAGCTGACATTTCCATGATTGGTCAGTTTGGAGTGGGTTTCTACTCTGCATACCTTACTGCCGAGAAGGTGGTTGTCATCACCAAACACAACGATGATGAGCAGTATGCCTGGGAGTCCTCTGCTGGAGGTTCCTTCACTGTCAAGGTTGACAGCGGTATGTATCCTGGCACAGTGAAAGAATCAGAAGCCGACAAGGTCAAATGTTGCAATATAACCTATTTGTAACAGTTGTTGATTTTGCAGTTTACATAGGATTATGACATGCAAATGCTGCAATCGCACTTACAATCTAGTTGCTGCCACTGACATTGGACCCTATTCAAGTGTATTTATTCAGGATGCAGTAATAGCAGAAGAGGATTCTAAATTCGATGCATGATACTCATACCTCAGTGATTTGACACCAATAGAGCCTGGCTTTCTCAGTTAATTTGATCTACATTCATGGCTGTATAATTCTGTTTACAGGTGAGCCCATTGGCCGTGGAACAAAGATCATCCTGCACCTGAAGGAGGACCAGACGGAGTACATTGAGGAGAAGAGGATCAAGGAAATTGTCAAGAAGCACTCTCAGTTCATTGGCTATCCTATCACCCTGTTTGTAAGTATGAATTTAGACTTAAGTTATGGCTTGTAAAAACTTTGCCAATTATTGCAGCTGAACCATTTTTTTTTCTTCCCCATTAGGTGGAGAAGGAACGCGACAAGGAGATCAGCGACGACGAGGCAGAGGAGGAGAAGGCAGAGAAGGAGGAGAAAGAGGAGGGTGAAGACAAGCCAAAGATCGAAGATGTGGGCTCAGATGATGAGGAGGACTCCAAAGACAAGGACAAGAAGAAGAAAAAGAAGATTAAGGAGAAGTACATTGATGAGGAGGAGCTGAACAAGACCAAGCCCATCTGGACCAGGAACCCAGATGACATCACAAATGAGGAGTATGGCGAGTTCTACAAGAGTCTGACCAATGACTGGGAGGACCACCTGGCTGTCAAGGTAAACCGTGCAACGCAAAATCAGCATTATCACAATTCATATTTATGCCACCCAGCACTGGCTGAATATTAAGTTGAACTAAAAAATATATATTTTTCCTACAGCACTTCTCAGTGGAGGGCCAGCTTGAGTTCCGAGCCCTGCTCTTTGTCCCCCGTCGTGCACCTTTTGACCTCTTTGAAAACAAGAAAAAGAAGAATAATATCAAGCTGTACGTCAGGCGAGTCTTTATCATGGACAACTGTGAAGAGCTTATCCCAGAGTACCTGAGTAAGTAGACTTGGCCTTTTTTGGCAAGTCATTTGTTCTACATCACTTCACTAACTGTTAAACAGTTTGTCTACAAAAGCTGAATGGGTTTCAATAAGTCATGTCTCACCTTCAGACTTTATCCGTGGTGTGGTCGATTCCGAGGACCTGCCCCTGAACATCTCCAGAGAAATGCTGCAGCAGAGCAAGATCCTTAAGGTCATTCGCAAAAACATCGTCAAGAAGTGTCTGGAGCTCTTTGCTGAACTGGCTGAGGACAAGGAGAACTACAAGAAGTTCTACGAAGGCTTCTCCAAGAACATCAAGGTATCTTAATACTTTTAAAAAAGCAAAGTATTGCTTACAACATATGGATTTGAGTTTAAATTTTCTTCTTCATAATGCAGTCCGTATTTCTTCAGTGCATCTCCATGGATTCTAAAGGTTCATCTTTATTCTTTAATCTAGCTGTAACCCCTAGTCTTCTGAGGAGGCCTAGTCATAGTTGTTGTTGGCCAGATGTTTTACAGGCACCGCATAGCTGAATAGTTGTAGTAGTTGATTAGTGCTGAAAACAAGCTGCTCAATGATGCTACATGATTAGTAATGCCTAACCTCATTGGAGTGTATTCTACAAACACTTATTTGGAAGTTTAATAGAATATCCATCCTAAAACTTGGATTAACCAATTTAACTTTTCAGTTTCATTGTCCTTAATATATTTTGTTGTGATATAGGCTACAGGTTTTAGGATTGTTGGAGTGAACATTTAATTCTAATCTTGTTCTGAATCTGCAGCTGGGCATCCATGAGGACTCTCAAAACCGCAAGAAGCTGTCTGAGCTGCTGCGCTACCACAGCTCCCAGTCAGGAGACGAGACAACCTCCCTCACAGAGTACCTGTCCCGCATGAAGGAGAACCAGAAGTCCATCTACTACATCACTGGTGAGTTTCTCCTCAGCTTAAAAAAATGAATACAAGGGGAAACTTTTAGTGAATGACTTACTCAATATCACTTGGTCATTTACTTGTATGCTTTCTTCAGGTGAGAGCAAGGATCAGGTGGCTAACTCCGCTTTCGTCGAGCGCGTCCGCAAGCGTGGCTTTGAGGTCCTGTACATGACAGAGCCCATTGACGAGTACTGTGTCCAGCAGCTCAAGGAGTTCGATGGCAAGAGCCTGGTCTCTGTCACAAAGGAGGGCCTGGAGCTGCCAGAGGATGAGGAGGAGAAGAAAAAGATGGAGGAAGATAAGGCTAAGTTTGAGAGCCTCTGCAAGCTTATGAAAGAGATCCTTGACAAGAAAGTGGAAAAGGTTAGTAGCTTTAACAAGCAAAATGTTCAGGTTGATCCAAACTCCTTTCTGAAGGCTAGTAGTTATGATTACACAACTACAGTTGACAGTGTTTTGTTTGGCAACAGGTTCCCTAATTGGTCCTAGCTTGTATTCTGGTGAGTTTTGTACAGCTGTATGGAGGCCCCTAAGTCTCGCCTGACCTGAATGACATTTGACGTGTTTTTTTTTTTTGACTAGTGGATTGCGAAGATCTCCAGAACACCTGCAAAAAAAATTAAAGTTGGCGTGATCTAACAATTGCCTGTTCATTTGTTTAACAGAAGCTAGTGTCCAATTGTATACACTCACATTCTGATCAGTAAAACAGCAAAACCTTTTAAGATGTGTTGGAATTGACCATGTTGGTGTGCAAGCATTTATTTCTAACATGACTGTTGTGCATGCTTTATTAACTTTAAAGATTGGTAAGCCTGCTGTTATAACTCTCTGCATGTTGTTTAAGTCCTAATATCCTGTTTCACTGTGTCCACCAGGTGGCAGTGTCCAACAGACTGGTGTCTTCACCCTGCTGTATTGTGACAGGCCAGTACGGCTGGTCGGCCAACATGGAGAGGATCATGAAGGCCCAGGCACTCAGGGACAACTCCACCATGGGCTACATGATGGCCAAGAAACACCTGGAGATCAATCCTGACCACCCCATCGTGGAGACACTCAGGCAGAAGGCAGATGCTGACAAGAACGACAAGGCTGTGAAGGACCTTGTCATCCTGCTGTTTGAGACCGCCCTGCTGTCCTCAGGCTTTTCCCTGGATGACCCACAGACCCACTCCAACCGCATCTATAGAATGATTAAACTCGGCCTGGGTAAGGACATGCAGCAGATAAATGTGTCATGACATGCGTGGAACTTGAATGGCTCTCTAACAGGAGGATAATCCTTGTTCTTGTAGGAATCGATGACGACGATGTTCCCACAGATGAGACCACCTCCACATCCGTCCCAGATGAGATTCCTCCCCTAGAAGGTGACGGTGAAGATGATGCCTCACGCATGGAAGAGGTTGATTAAACCAACCCTCCCCCTCTCAGATTTCTAACACTTTAGCCTCACTTTTCAATTGTTCATCCTTAAAACTGAAGTTCCTGCAAAACAAATAGTCATTCATGTTGTGTGGTGGACCAGTGTTGCTCTTTCCCCAGAGCATTACTCTGCAAGACCGTTTTAAGAAAAGCAGTTTTTGGTTTTTGCTGTATAAGTTCATGGTGACAGCACATGTTTTAACGAGTACCCTGTTGCACTGAGTTTTAAATGTTGGAGCGGTTAGTGTGTGAACATGGGAATGGTACATTCCATTATCAGACCAGGTCTGTTGGCGGGTTTGGGGAGGTTCTGCTCATGTGCAACACTGCACGCTGCATGGAGAGAGGACTGTATGATTCCTTTGCCTGAGTCCAGGCTTGTCTGTATTCCAAGTCTTGTTTTGCAAAAAATTAAAGATGTAATACCTTATGTTTTTGTCCTGGTTGTATTTATGATTGCAAGGATATGTCGTGTTTTTTTTTTTTTTTTTTTTTTTTTTTTGGGGTAAAGGAGGAACAGTTTGTTATTTCACAATAACAATGTATCATCCTTTACTGCTTTTAGACTTGGACAGTTATCCCTGGTGACCACTAGATGGGGACATGCACCATAGTTGCAGGGAAGGGGTTCACAAATTAATTTCTGCAATGATTAAATGCATTGAATCAAATGACCTTGAGTAAATTGAAGTGCGTCCAATTCTGCCAGGTAGTTTAAAAGTGGGATTAAGATGAACTCTGATGTGCCTAATCCTACAATAGGCAAACTAGTTAGTCTGGTTTTTTTTTTTTGTTTGTTTGTTTGTTTTTTCAGGGGGGGCGGGGGAGTCACAACTTAACTCTGTCCTTGGTTAGAAAGGAAAAACCATTTTAACTTATTTGACCATTCTGATAGCAGTCATGTTGGGCTGTGCTGCAGTGGGTGTGCTTGACTTTTAAACCTGATCTACTTCTCTGAATCCTGTTACCCAAAATGTCCTTCACCTGTTTAATCCTTTATACTGCATTGTATACCCACTGGCTGGGCACTTAAAATCAGAAAAATACCATATACCTAAATAAGAAATGCAGGTTTATTGACACGGGATGCCAAAAATAAAGACAATTATAAATTTACATGCCATCAATTTAAAATACATTTTACAAATAGGTGTGAAAAATTAAGATTAATGTGAAAACTAATTTATCTACTCAATTTTAATATTCCAATGTATCTTTCAAAAGATACATTGGTTTACACGTTTTAAATATATAAATGGGATATACATTAACATATATAAACATGTTTGCAATGGGGAAAAATGTTTACATTTTTACATGATTAAAAAAGCAAAAATCTAGAAAGGAAAATTTATAGGGGGGTAAACTGGGAATTAAGGCCAATCAACACTCAATTTGAAACGTATCTATTACCTACATTTATTTTAAAATACTTTTCAAAGAATACAATATTTTGTCAGCTTTTGTTCTCCACAGCTACAAAGCATTACTACGAATAATTTGTCACAGAATCTTTGTGCGGAATCACAGCAATGATGTGAATCTGTGAACCAGCATATGATGAACTCTTTGGGGGAAACGTGAAGTGAGTAGCTTTCTTGGAAGTCATGTGTTTTGCACATGTGTGAGGGGGCGGCGGCAGCTTTTCTGATCTCATCAGTAAAAACGGTGAAGCGTTGGTGTCTGTCCCTCCAGAACGCACACTCACACTCGCTCCAGTCAAAGTGATAGTGGGGAACTTCATCTGTGTCATTCAGAAACATGCTGTAAACTTTAAAGTATTTGTGACAACGCCAACACCTGCTTTAATTTACTGCACGTACAAATCATTTGAATCTTGGAGGAGATTTTAACTAAATATATCTTACAAATTGATTATGGAAGTAAATGCATAAAATATAATTTTTTTATAGAGACACTGTTTTACACGACTACTACTTGAAAAAGTAAAATGCATATTAATCATGAAGAAAATATCCTGATTTGCAATTTGAAAGAGCAGACCTGTGGTGAGGTTTCTGTCTGGTTCAGCTTGTGGAAATTTCCTGCTTGAGTTCATCAAGAGTCAAAACAGGCTTCCCTAATGAAGTTGAAAGGTAAATCTGGTCTGACTTGTTTGAACAAAAGACTTCCTGTGGAAACATTTGACTTCTGTGTGTAAACCTGCTCTCAACCCCCAAAATGCTGCGCGAAGTCACGGGGGCGGAGGGGATAACGTTTTGCTTTCAGTGTCACAGCTCTAGTGACCTTTGTATCATGTCATCTATTTCTCTCTCCTGGTTGCAGAAATGCAAAGAAACTGACAGTTTGTTCAGTCATACAGAGTTGTCTCTGTGCTTTGGTAAACTTAATTGGTAACTTTAAACAGGTACCTCCATGATGATAACCGAGAGCTGCGACTCTTGTATAGCAGAAGATCAGATAAGAAGGTGAAGGTTGACGTTACACTACATGCTGCAACCACACCATCCTGCACGCCGCTGTGCAAAAGCAGCATAATTAAGTTTCCGTGACATTTACGACACAGAAAAAACAATTAACACTCATAATCTGACACAAGTTTGTTGCGCACATCAGGTGTAGTGTTATTTCTCATATCTGACAGCACTTGCTAAATACTAGACAGGATTAACGCCAACGCTGAGTAGGAAGGAAGGCGAGATGAAGAGACATAAAAACCTTCTATTGTATATATTAAACGCAGCAACCCACGAGAATTATGAGCTTTATGACTGGGTTCGAGAGAGTCTCACATGGTCACACCGTGTTTGTGTTCCACATGTACAGTAAAGGAGTGCGTGGTCGTGGCCTAAAGAAAAGCTGTTTTATTGCTCATGTTGTTCCCAGCACTCTATGGTATTGCTCTAAACTAACATTGTAAGAGATTCAGTTCTGTTTAAACTAAACAAATTAATGCACTAAACAAATATTTAGCCACTGTGGAGAATTGAATCAAGATAACTGTCCTGACCATAACTTTAAGGGTGTAGGTTTCAGAGTTTAACATCAGGATGTGGGTGACTTCAATATACTGACCAGGGAAACACACACAGGCCCCACAAAACCTTTACAAAGGTCTTCCTCTTGGTCATATTAAAAGGATATTGAGCTAGGAAACATAAAACTCTGGAAACATAGATAGGCTCCTGTCCCAAAGCTTTAGATTCTAAACAATTAATTTGTAATTTGGGGATGCCAGTGCCCAATCCGTTCTGGCTGCCAGATCTGTACTGTGCATGTGCAGAGTTAAAAAGGAAAAAAGATGGTTCTCTCATTACTACTCCCATCATCAGCTTTGGGAAACAATGCATATGATTGAATATGTCATAAAGACTTTTTAACTCTTGTTTTCATATTAAGTTAGCAAACTAGCTAACGATTACCTGTTTTTTGTATGACTCAACTTGTGTTTTAAGTGTCAAAGGCATTTTTAAAAGAAGTTTGAAATCATTTCAGAGTGTGGCTTTTACAAAGTAAAGTGGTAAACTTTTGTGAAGATCCATTTTCTGAGGTAGATTCATTGGTTTTCTCTCCATTTATGATTAACGATTGAAAAGGCTATCGGCAACATCATTTTCATAGTTCCTTTTTTCAATAAGTGAAACATGTTGGCAGTTAAAAAAAAACATTCTGGGATCATTTTGGTTTACAAAAATAAATTATCATTTTGTCTGTCTGGGCTTTCCTATTTCTCATCATCTCATATTTCTCAACTACAAAAATATGTACGACCGAAATGTCAAACTTGTCTTCCCTTAATTTGAATTTTTTTTTCGGGAAGCTCCCGAGTCATTCCGGACAGTGCCACACAGTCAGATCCTCATTCTGGATAATAAAAGTTACAATAAAATCACTCGTCCCTGCAGTCAGAGCGAGAGACCAGAGTGACTGGTTATTGGGGGCTTTGTTTGTCATTTGCATTGTTGAAAAGAGGACTTGAGACGGTGACATTGTGACGCACTACTCCGAACCAGATGGGGTGTACGACGTGGTGAAATGAGAAGTTCAGGGAAATTCCCCCTTTGAGCAGCTGTGAGATTGATAAACCAGGGGGAAAGGTTTTTTCACACTTCACAGTCAAACACGGTATTCAGTTTGATGCTCAGTGAATCATAATAGTGGTCTGGTTTATGAATCAGTGTCGAGTGCAAAGACTAGCTTTGTTTCGAAAATAACATTAGACGTCTTGTCTTGATAAGGCTGGAGTGATATGCAGATGTAGGTGTTCATCTTGTTGACCAGAGAAACCTCTACTTTCGTGAAAACTGCATCATTGTATGTGAGTGAGGAAAAAAGGTTTGGACACCCCTGGGTTAGATGATCCACTGCATATAAGGAACATGACTGGAACAGTCTAGTATTGAAACCTTATTGTTAAAATCAGACCTGCAAATACGGTTGCGCATGCTCCTACTACAAGTATTCATAAATCTAGAAGTATTTCTGCTCTTGGGTCTGTTTATACATGGTTTAGATGTGCTTTTTGTGATTGACATTGGACAGTGGTAATAGGACTGCAGGTCCGATTTACTCACCCATTTTGTTCTGTCAACGCTGTCTTCCTCCGCCTGCATCAGTTTCCAAAGGGTTGTCAAGAACTGAGGTGTCCTTGTTCTGCTAAGGTTCGTCTTGATCCTGGAGCGGCGGCATCCTTTTTGTGCTGATCTGACAGAGCAAAGGACTCCAAGAACGCAAAACTGCAAAACCTGGCACAAATTGGAGGAACTGATGGATTACATTTCATTGTAACTGTAATCTTAAGGTAGATAAAACTGTAAGCAGTTCTCCCTAACAAGTCAGTTTCTGTGCTGTATCATTTT
>JAOWBC010000383.1:12077437-12144032 GCA_028566105.1 Hypoplectrus providencianus | reverse complement strand
GATGTCATCAAAGGGAAATAGAGCCAGAATCTGAAAGACATGGACACAAAATCACGTTTATTCATGCAGATAAAAAAATCCTGAGTAAAGACAGAGACAGACGTGAAGGTGGCTTTGAAATAATAAATTAATTGTTGATAATAAAGTTGGAATACAATATTTTTTTTTACTTCTTCCTTGAAATGATGGTGGCAGTGTGATTCATTCCTTAAAAAAATGTTTATGTAATTTAATGTAATCTTTGCACATGATCGAAAGTGATTACTGATGCAGTAAAACAGAAATAAACAGAGGCTCGTGTCTGGAAACTAAATGTTTTCAACTTTACAGCCAACAGTTGGTTTGACCCCCCTGAGCTGCTGCAGGAACTTACGTCATCATTGCCGTCGGCCAGATCCAGCGCCGTTTCGTCCTCCATGTTTCGCAGCATTGTGTCGGCGCCTGACTGGCAGAGCAGGTTGGCGATGGCGGCGTCCTGCCTGCCCACGGCCAGGTGCAGCGGCGTGCAGCCGTTGAACATGGCAGCGTCCACGTTGGCGCCCCGGCTGAGCAGCAGCTTCACCGACGTGATGTCATGCAGCTCGGCGGCGAGATGGAGAGCGGTTTTCCCACTGGTTCCTTCCTGCGAGGTGCCGAGATGAAAAATAGTTTGAGAGCGGAGGTCAATAGGTCAATGTACTTTGAAATAAATAAGTTATTTTCTTTAAGTATCCAGAATGTCCAGAGACATGGACGCAGTAGTCTCATGATAATAATATTCAGAATAAAAATGATTATAGCAGTGAACCGGATGTGAGGCAGAGTGATATGTTAGTCCAGTGATTTAAACTGACAGGAATGTCTGGGCTAGTTTGGGGACTGACTGCCATGTTCCCTTCCATCAATAGAAAGTGAAGAGTGGAGCCAGCCCGGCCTAATCATATCTCAAATCTAATTATGTCTCCATGAATCCTGCAGCTCAGCTCATATCACTATCAGCGCCGCACAGGTGCAGCAGATTTATAGACAAGAACACAACATAAACACAGTGTGATTATAAATACGGGATCACATGAACACTGCAGGGAAACCCCAGCAGCAGACTGATTAAACCAACTAAAGGTTCTCATCCTCTCTGATAAAATGCGTTTAAAAAAGTACATTTAGTATGCAGAATAAAACTGCTGCAGGGGGACGCTAACTGTTTTAACTCAGAGACAATTATATATTAAAACTGAACTTTCAGGCTGAATTACATAGAAATATAAATCCACTTTCTATTCTGTGAGATAACAGAGTCAGTGTTCATTAAACTGTACATTCACTCAATTGTGCTTAAGGACTATTTTGCTGTACTTTAGTTAAAAATTGTGCATTGTTACTGCACTTCATTTGTATGGCAACTATGAAACCTGCTACTTTGCAGACTCAGGCTATTACTAATAAACAGTTATAAACTAATATATCATTTTTTATGTTTTTTAACGTTTTATATTTTTGCAACTGAGCTGTAAAACTTTTTTTTTTTTCATTAAAACCTCTAATAACCCATGAGATACAGCAAGTCAGTTTCACGGACTAACCTGGATATTCAGGTCTGCCCCCTTTTTCACCAGGAGATTCATAATCTGATGTTGTCTGTTCAGTGCAGCCAGGTGAAGACATGCGAGACCTGCAAGCACACACCTTCTTTAAAATGTAGAACAAGGAGGTCGTTTTGAGGTCAAAAAGGACGTTTATACCAAACAACAAACTTTCCTAAAAGCTGCACTATTTCTGCTACTGTTGCCATTTCTAAACATTTCACTTGTCATAAACTGATGAAGCTTGATGGTTCACAAAACAAAATCCTGTAGATTCATTTTAAATTTGCTGTTTCTCTTCAGATGTGTTGAGCAATGGCAGCCAAGTGAATTTTTCCCTTTAAAGGGCAGGAAACGTTAAAACACACGTCCTAACTGCACCAAAGGCCACGTTACATTTTAGACACACTAAACCAGTTGCACAATGTGGGAAGTTCAAATTCAGCTGCCCACATACAAACAATCACAGAGATCATGCCTACACATAAAACTGGCCCCAAACTGTTTTCAGATGCAGCCGTTCTGCCTCACCTCTCCAGTTCTGGGTCTCGAGGACCGGGGCCAGCTTGCTCGGGGAAACCTCTCTGGTCATCTCGGTGGCACACTCCACCTGCCCGTGCTGACAGGCCACGTGCAGCGCTGTGTTGCCCTCCTGGTCCTGCAGCTCCAGACTGGCCCCTTTATCCACCAGGCCCTTCACCACGTCTGTCAGGTTCAGGTAGGTGGCCAGGTGCAGAGGGCTCTGAGGGAGCAACGAACATGAAGGGTGAGAAATGCAACCTGAACCATAAACACATCACAAAATGACTCAAAACGATACATCTAGCATCAAAATTATTCCCAAATGTCAATGTCCTGCCCCATTAATCTGCTGGTTAGAGGTGTGAATATGAGGAGGCATGAGAAAGTGAGAGTCGCATCTTGTGTCTAACACCAACAGGCGTTTGTGGTCGCACTGACCTACTGTACTGAGGAAGCTGTGGGTGGAAGATTTAAAGTCTTTGTTGGCCTAAGTATTTGAATATCGCACAAAGGGGCCGTCCACACAGAGAAAGATAACAGCCACCATGTGAGAATCCACGCTGATGAGTGATCACCTTCTGTGAACAGCGACACACTGCACACACACAGCTGTGTCACACACACAGACTCACGCGTCCGCTGTCAAAGGATTAACGTGTTTACCTAAACACCATCAGCTATCTTAAAATAAAGACATAGGCAGGAATTACAGATATAAAGCACTTCTCTCAATTATACAAACATTGTTGAAGTGATTGTTGTTAGTGTGATTGTTTAAATTGTTTAATGCCTCCTATTTTTTTTTTCAATTAAAATTTCTTGTGCCTTTTAAAGCACAATATAAATAAAATCTATAGTTATTATTATATCCTGATATAGCTTTTATTTATAATTTTTCTCAATAGGAATAAGAATGAAATGACCTAGAATAGACTTGAAAAGTGAAAAAGCCACACAGGAGAGATGATGTTGATTTTAATAGGTACACGTTTTCACACTTTATTTATTAAAAGTGTGTGTGATGTGATGTAAATCTGGATAGATTTTGATATCTGTCATTATTTCTCTTCCTAAACAAATCTCTCTGATACTGATGCCAATAATATTGTTTGTTGTCATTGTTATTAGTATAAATTATCACACAATTATGTGTCACAACTTCTATTTGGAGTTTATTGAAGCATTTAGATGAAAGACGGTCAAATGTCTAATAAGAACATTTAAAACTGGGTCAAATTTGACCTGATGACAAGAGGAAAATTGACACTATATATTTATAGTTCCCTTTATAGCTTTCATTCCTCAAGATCTGTGAAACACACAATAAAACTACCAAAATGCATCATCGTTGGCCGTTTTTTAGTATGCAGATATCTGAGGGGGGGATTTTCCTGTTATAAACCTGAAGGGCTACAGAAGAATTCGTCTGTGTAAAGTCTCTAATGTGAGGTCCTGGAATGACTACAGAGAGGAAATTAAGCAACCAAAAATGCTCAGGCTCACTGAGTCACTGCATGAAATGCTGAGTCTTTACTTCAGATGTTTCCTTTTGACAGTTCTGTCAGTTTTTCTCGGTCTCCACTTTGGTTTTTACACCGAGTCTGACATGTCGAAGGACTGGAACAAATCCTCCACCCACATCCACACACAAGGATCCACTCCACAGCTCCCTGTGGTTCCATTGCTGCAGGAGGTAGAGGAGGGGAGTTTCCATTCAAAGTCCCTTCTGAGCTAACACTGGAACCACCCACAGTGACGTCCCTGAGAGGACGGACTGCAAATAAAGAGGAACAACAGCTCTCTGGAAGTACTGAGATATAAATAATGCCACTGTTTCCACGATCACGGTTCTGACTATGAGGAAGTCACGTTGGATTAAAAATTCCCAAAGAGGCTTCATTGAGGGGGGAAAAAAATAAAAAGAAATTCACGCTGCACTTACCTGGTATAGATTGTTTTGGATGTCCAGGACTTCTTTGGGGAATAGATTTATCAACTGTTGAGCAATGAATTCTTCTTCATGGATGATTGCTAAGTGCAGGATTCTACAGAAGCAGCAAAGAAAAAGAAAAAAACACACTATCAATCATCCTGCACGCATACTTTATCTTACATTGAGCAATCGGCCAGAAAAGCAGTAGCAGAGCAGAGTCGTAGTGAAAAAAAAAAGAGGCCGAAAATGTTTCCTCACAATTTTCCTCGGTATTCATCTCAAGAGACTAACTCGAAATGTAACACCCTGTGGGCTGAATGGCAAGATTTAGTGGTGGGTTATTGAGCAATAAAAGAAAGTTTTATAACACATGGCTGCTGGAGTGAAGCGCCTGCTAAAACCCACCTATTAGTTCTGTAGGTGCATCCTTGTAGGCAAGACAAAACAAACACACACTAACCTCAAACCTGAGTGGGAAGTTGTAGCAAACAAATGTGTGCAAAAAGCAGGAAACGGCTGCGAGCATTAGTGCTTAATTTAGACGAAACTAGAACAACACAAAGAGGGCCTTATCTGCTAAAGTATTTTAACTGATTCAGATCAAACATTCAAGTTGCTTTGAATGGCTCAAATGTCAAGCTGTGATGGTTTATGGTGCACTGTAAAAAAACAACAACACGTTACTACAGTTACTGCAGCCCCTTAAAGATCAGCGACGTGTTGAAATGTCATTGAACTCCTCAGAGACAGACAGTGTGGGATCAAACGCTGCCACAGTCTCACAGATCAGACGTATCCTTCAGGGAGATATCACCATCCAGTTACTGCTTTTGGACTCATTTTAACTTTAATTATTTTGTTTTAGATGCTTTTATTGTTTGCAAAACACTTAAATGCAATATATTATCTGCTCAATTATCACAAAAGAATAATAAGTGAATAAGTGTATTGTCTAACTATTTTATTTATTAACTTTGATAATCTTGCACCAATTCTTTCGTTTTTTTACCACACCAAAAAAAGAGAAATTAATGTAGTATATGTAAAAAGTAAAACAAGATCGAAATACAATATTAAATGGAATTGTCACAATAGTTTCCCTTTAAAAAAAATGCAAATATCCTCTTGAGATTTATTTTCATGAGGGGAATGTGAATAATTCAAAATTGTTTGAAGAAGTTTCACTATGAGACAAAACACATTTTAGTCCTGATTTAAAATTATTATAATATGTAGCCAAAGCTTCACATAGTTTCAAGATAAAGCTGATTTATAGAATTCAGACATCCCCAGTTCTGTGTAACTGGTGAGGAAACATCTCTCTGACATAGCTGAATTTTTTTGAAATACAGGAAGCTGGTCACAGTCGTAGTGTTACTAAATAAAACTGAACAAATATTTGGTTAATTTTTCAGTAGTAAGTCAATAGAAAATGGAGCAGCAAATATTTTAATCATTAACTAATGATCATTAAAGTTCATTGTTCAAACAGAAACTGTGATAGATCATAAACCTGTAGATAGGAGATTGTGACTCAAATAAATGGATAAGATATCAGTTAATATGGGGCAGATATTTTCGATTCAATTCTATGTTTATATAATATATACATTATAATCAAGGGAATTAATTAATTGCATTGAAAGGGTTCACACTTGAGTTGCAGTCCCTGTTAATTTCACCAGGCTGCTTGTGCAAAATGTATTATTTTGATAACTCAGTGAACTGATATTAAAGCACACTTAAACATTGATAACAAAATAACACTAAAAATAACACTTAAAATAATGATAAGAAACTGAATGAATTATTGGTGTCAGATCTGTACTCAGCTTTGGCTGATGCATAAAGCCCAGGTATTGGTAGTGAGACCGAAAAATTCAGATGAGCCCTAGCAAAAATAAATAAATAAGCAACAGTAATAAGTTGAAAAAAATCTGTGAAAAGAGAAATTAATTCATCAATAAATAACCCTAGTTTAAGTGAACAAATAATGTGTATCCAAAGAAAGTACCATCAGTTAAATAAATCTTATTCCACGATCGAGTGCAGACTGGCGCATGTGCTGTTCAGACGAGTCAACGCTGTGAGCAAACCTCTTAGTGTGAAAGGGACTTCCTGGTTTGAGTAAGACTTGAATGAATAAGAACTCAAAAATCCCACAAGGGGAAAAAAGTAATGTTTGCATGATTCTCTCTCAGTCTAAGCAGCACAGTGTGGTGTGTTTCAGGTGTTTTTTTCCCCCTCCCAGGTATCTATAGTTAGGGTGTGAGAATGAAACCATGTGGCCCCAACAACCAGCAAGCGGAAATGAAAAGAGGTCAGACGCACAACAACACTTCTACAATGTCGGGACGACATCAATCGTTGGGTCGCACCACTCCAGGCTGCAGGAGTCATTAGCGTGCCTGCCTGCCTTCACGTCAAAACACACTGATGACATTGCAACAAAAGATGAGTGGGTCACACCAGAGAGATCGGCTGATATGGCTGTGTGGTGAGGTGGCGTTGTTTGAATTGTCTGCAAAAAAGCAGCAGTTTCATTGACTCAAAGTGAGAGAAGAAGTGCAGCAAACAGCCACTGTGAGAGGCAAACGCCTGATCTTTACAGCCGTTTGGTGTGGGGGAATTAAAAGACAGACGGCAGCTTGTGAATTGTGGGATCCACCAATAAAAACATGCACACACTGTCCCGTCCTGATCAACAAGTTTCTTGGATGAAAAGACATCCACACTGCTGCTGCTGCACAGCATGTGCTTTGTCTTAGCTGCATGGGGAAGTCCAGGCCTATCTGTTTCACTTCTGCTTTCTCACTGAGAGACGCCTCACAGGAGTCCGTCCACATTCATGACAGGGACAAAGTTCATTTAAAAAAGTCTGCAGTATCACAACGCGATGAAATCCCCTTTCAAAACCAGTATCACGGGAAGAACTGTGCCTCTGATTCAGTGTGATTTACAGACTCCATTAACTTCCACTTATGGGTGTTTTCATCCTCTCCAGTGGAATAAAATATTATTCATGAGCTAGAATTCATTGCTTGTACCAACAGTGGATCTAAAACAAAACCTGAAACTATTGCATCAGCTATTCAGATAATCACTTAGGGAAACTTTTCAAGCAAATGAGTTGATTTTTTGGGTTCCTGCTTTGCAAATGTGAGGATTTGCTGCTTTCTTTTGTTTTAAATAAATGGAAACTGAATGTCTTTGGATTTTGAAGTGTAAATTCAGCAATATAAGGCATTTGAAGGGGCCCTATTCGTGCTTGGGAACTTCTCAGGGTATCTGACCTGTTATATTAAAAAAAAGAAAAAGAAAAAAAAGAAAAAGTCATTATGATCTATGATTGCATGCAGAGAACAAGGTAAAACTAAGAAAAAGAAACTATGCTCAGAGAGAGTGGAGCATTTTAATTACATTTATAAATGCTAACAACAAGAACTCTGAGATAAACTTCCTTTCTTTAAATTAATGTTCTTTCTGGGATACTGGAGACATATTTTTGATAGAATTAGCAAACTATATGTGGAGGAAAATGTTGGTTAAGAGGAGCAGTTTCAATGCAAAGCACCATGTTTCACCCAGCAGCAGCGTGCACCAGACCCAGGCAAGCTAAAAAAAAAAAAAAAAAACGCTATCAAATTAAAAAATAAAATAAAACTAAAACATACGTGTCTCCATCTTCAGTGATGGTCGTGAGCAAGTTCTCCTCCTGTTCAGAGAGTTCAGAGCTCTGGGTTTGCTCCTCCGTGGCGCTGGAGAGCGTGCAGCCCCCCACTATCTCTGACAGACTGTCCACCGTGATGGACGAGGAGCCATAGGCTGAGTCCAGGCGCTCCTCCCCGGTGGAAAGCTTGTCCCTCGGCCCGCTGAAGTCGACGCTCGGCTCCCGGGGCTCCTCCGACTTCAGTATGGAGCGGTACGAGTCAATGCCCGAGTCCGTGCGGTTGTCCTCCAGCAGCTCGTCTTTCCTACAGCCGTCGCTCGCCATGGTGGTGGTGCTGGTGGCCGGGTTTCCCCCTCCCTCCTTCCCCGAGGATTTAGAGGCTAGTAGCGGGAGTTGTCGCCGCGGTGAGCCCGGACTCCGAGGGTAGCCTGCTGACACCTGAGGAAACCACCGCTCCTTTGTGAAACCAGAGGAATGAGCCGCTTCGTTTCATGCCACTAACCGATCACACGTTACCCCACAGCCAGATGGAGATCGATGAGAGAGTTTGGAGAAGTTTCAGGCTACTCCGCGCGCATTACAAACTTCTTTAAAGCGTTAAAAACAAGCGAAAAGAGGCGAAACGGCCGCCCGTCGTCTAGATATCCGGTAACAGCATGAGCTCCAGGCGGAGGGCATATGAGCAATGAAAGGCGATAAGCTGACATGTGAAAGGCGAAGCTGTTTTTGTCACGCGGGGGAATCCCCAGTCAAATAGAAACAGTTAAAGCGAGAACGGAAATGAGGATTTTCAAAATAAAACCCATATTTAAAAATAGCCACACGTGCACAAGTGCCTTTCTCTGTGTTTGAATAACTGAAATAACATAAACCAGAGTTAAAAGTTTTGATTTCCATTTCATTTAATTAAAATCAAATAATATTATTTATTATATTTTAATTAAGATACTTTTACAAATGTAATCAACCTTTTCCACTCTCTCACAAAGATGCCTGCAGAAAATTGTTTAAAAGGAGAATTCACTCCTCATCTCTGAATTTTTGTTGTAAGTTCTTATAAATACTGCATACTTTAAGTGTCACTTTCTTTTGCTTTCTTTTAACTTCTGTTTCTCTGGTTGTTAAGAGCGAAACTACCTTTAAACTGATGGTTTCGTTTTGTTGTTGTTACTATCCAATTTCATAAAATAGTTCTTACAAGTTCCCAAGTACTAGTAGGACACATTCAAATGTATTTTTGTCATAAATGACAGAATCTTCATGTTTACGATTTAAACCCTGCAGTTATATTTATGTGGACTGTATATCGTATTATCACTAATATGCACATTTCTTTTGCACATATGTTGCTGTACTTACTTTCCATATACAATCACCTGCCATTGTACAAGGTGAGGTGTGTAACTAATAGAGACCTTAGTATTATGTTCTGCTGCTGATGCCCATCTGCTGCAAGGTTGGACACGTTGCATGTTCAGAGATTCTGCATATCTTGGTTGTAATAAGTGCTTATTTGAGTTACTTTTCTATCATCACAGACCAATCGGGCCATTCTCCTCTGACCTCTGGCATCAAAAAGGCATTTCTGCCCAGACAGCTGCTGCTCACAGGATATTTTCTCTTTGTGTACCATTCTCTGTAAACCCCAGTGATGGTTGCCAGACTATCCCAGCTGGCACCAACAACAATGTTGCTTCCAAAGTCACTTAAATCACTTTTCATCCCCAAACTGAGTTGCTGCCATGCAATTCGCCAATTACATATCCACAATATTGAGCAGAATGAGTGTATATGTGTTCATATATTCATATATAAGCATCAGATACATATTTATTCTGAGGCCTACTGCAAATTATGTTTATTGGACCGTACACATGTTCAGTCTGAAGAAACTCAAGTCTGTAATAGAAGCTATTCCAAAGTCCTAATTATGGTCATTTGAGTCTAAGTATCCATATTTGTGAAATTGTTCACCAAAATAATGCAAAAAATATTTTCTATCAATGATCTGTATTGCTCCACAACACACAACTTTTATTTTTTAAAGTCAGATCCGGAAGTCTTTATCTTAACTTTATCAGGCTTGTCACTGGCTGCAGCATGAAACCACAAACACTTTATTATTCAAGAGATTTTAGGCCTTTTCCTGAGAAGCTGCAAAACCTGAACAAGCAGGTTTTTACACAGAAGTTGTCCAATTAAATATGACACTGACACTGAAGTTTTGTTAGCGCTGTGTTGTGAGTTATGAGCTTCCGTCTTCGAGCAAATCCAATGCAAGTCTGCACTTTGACAGACAGTATTACGTAACATCATATACAGTTGTTTTGCATATTAGTGCAGGCATTCCAGTATCTTTCCATTGAAACATTCAAACAATAACTTCATTTATTTTAGTTTGAAAATGAACCAAATTTTTCTATTTGTCCTGCATTTTCTGCATCAGCAGAAGTCTGCACATACAGGAAAAAAATAATACATGCAAGCACAGTTTAAAGTTGCAGCTTTTGACCTCCCAAAAGTTCAGGAATAACCCAGCTATCATTTCTTGTTTCCTTTTCCTTCATGAAAATGCTTGTTGTGGTTTGGCCGTTAGAGGGCTCACTCACATAGCCGCGGCTGAGGGCCAGATTCATCATAAATATAGTGTATAAAACAATACTGACTGTCAGGGAGAAACCTTTAATGCTGCCAAGAGCTGCCATCTGTTCTCATGTCATCTGCTGTTGTGTTTACTTATTCCATTTTCTGCCAGCAGTCCAGTCCAATGTCCATACTGTGGGCAATGATAAACACACACTCGTGTGCCAGGATTGTAAGGTAAAGGGTTCTGTGTAAATAGTGTTGTTTATAAAGGAGAAACACATGGCAGGAATGTAGAACACTCTTTCTTAATTCTTGACTTATTTCTCAAAGGGGTCCCTTGGACTTTGACCTCATTATATCTGAATAAATTCTGGGTACCCCCTTTATGATACTGACATGCAGTTTGGGGCAATTAAAGCATATTTCTGATACAGTATAAATTTGTTATTTTCACCTTTTAATATCTTCTGCATGCTGGCTTCTGTACAGTCTTGCAATTGCATAAATTAGGTATCACTGGAAAACTGACACTCCTGTGGAGTCCAATTTTGAACTAGAAACCTCGAGCATTCAGAGGTTTTACAGCTTCCCGATGTAAATGGACAATAAGGGGTTTTCTCAGCTGTTCCCAGAACAGAAGTGGTTGTTATCCAGTCGCCGAAAAATGCAATCCTTGCAGAAATCTACAACATGTCAAAAGGTTTTTACAATCCAAATCACAGCATAGATTTGTCTGTGGTTTTCCTCAAAGCCTCGGTTTCTGCATGTGATATTTTGTAGGGATTTCATAACTAAATAGAGCATGAGAATGGCCTTCTTATCATAATGTATACCCTCATACATAAGCACAATTACAAATAATGAAGATAAGATTTGATCACATACATCCTCTGCATTTTTAAGATCGAAATTATTATGTGCTTGTAATTTTGCATCTGCATTTTTTTTTTCTGATAGTACATCTGTGGTGTTGCAATACTGGGGTGAATATGTTTCAATATAAAATGCAATGCATAGGCTGATTTAGCTGCATATTTCTGCATGAACCATCTTTTTACTATCCTATTTCTTACAGTGTTCTAAAGAAGCTATCATTATCACAATTGGTCCATACTAAGAAGGTCATGCAGCTAATGGCATGCAGGGGGAGGTCTCCTCTCTGCAGCACCGCCTCTGTGTTGTGATTTACTTGAACAGGGATGTGTGTGTATGTGTGTGTGTTATTTACACTGTGGTGTCGGGGTGGCTGCTCACACGTGCCGCTGCCCGTCGTCTTTGTCCTGCTTCACAGCTCTGCTGGCTGCCATGGGCACTGCCTACAGGGAGAGGAGCTGACTGCCGCCTCAGCCAATTCCCAACATTGCATCCCTTGCAGCAGTCTTCCTCAGCGCAGATAGTCGCTGCATCGCGGGAGGAGACTCAGCCTCTTTTTGCCTGTCTTCCCAGGCACAATGACCGGATCCCCGTAGGCGACACACAACGACGTGTGCCCACCTGGAAGATGCTGGGATGATGCATGTTTTGAGCCTTTCCGTCGGGGCTCCGGCCGGACGGGTTTCTCTTGGATGACGTGCAGAGGGGTTCTCGCTTTCTTTATGTTTCACCCTGATTTGGAAAACCCCCATCCCATCAGGAGATCCATGACCCGGTTTTTGCACCGTTGTCATCATGTCCCCAGCATCGGCTGCAACGGCCAGTGAAAGCAGCACCACCACGGTCCCCGAAGAGGAGCCGGACAGCCCCCGAGAGGAGGTGAGGACACATTGTTTGCATGCGAAGGCCAATTTTCTTTCGCAAATGCATGTGGCGCAAATTCGGCCTTTAATTAGTGTGACATATTTCATGAATATCACAGAATCCAATTTATCACACTATAATCACCAGCTTCTGGAGATTATGGTTTAACTGGGACCAATGCACTCGGGACGCTTGGGAATGAGTTGCATTAATACAGTAATTAATGCCCTAATATGCAGAAATATATGAATCTGTGCGCTCAAGAAGCGCGTTCCCGAAAAATGTGAACGTGCATGGATGTTCTCCTTTTTGTCTGCGCTCCAGACAAGTTTCCAAAATGTGGTTCGAGGACCTCTTGTGGGTCTTGGTCTCCAGAAAACTGTCAATGTAAAATCTCTCTCTATATACATATCTAAAAAACCTTCAGGTCTGTTTTCTTTAAATATTTCTGCTTTTATCTTATAGAAATCCTAACAGGGTCAAAATCTATGTGAGTTTGTTACTTTAAAGGGACAGTTCAGACTTATTTCATTGGGGTCATATGAATTACTTGTGTACAGAAAGTGTACTACAGTAGATGCTGGTCAGTACTCTTCCAGTTTCACTGTGAGTTTAAGTCTACATGATTCTTGCACTGCTTTACATTGCCGTCAGACAGCCATATTTAAATTGATGAAACAGTTATCTATGCTTTCCTCATAGACACCAGACTCAATTGACATAAACTGTAATTTTACACTGCAGAATAGAGGAGTGGCTGTTTAACTGCTACTATACTACATCATTTGTGTTAGTGATTTTTGATTTTGGTGAATCGCCACTAACCCTTTAAAACACAAAGTCACATAATGACACCCACAAAGAAAAAAAGGCAGCAAAAGAGTAGCAACTCCTGTGTTCTGCAAGGGAAAATGACTGATATTGTCAATGGAGTCTGGTAGCTTTAAAGAGAGCAGTTAAGTGCCGTCTGCAGGCAAGAGGAAGCGGTGAAAATAACATCGGGCACACAAACAGATATTAACATGCAGAAAATATGTTGCTGCTGCCTCTGTCCTTGTCAGTGCATTGCTTAGCTCCGATAATGATATTCTGACTATGGATAAGTACTTCATATAATCCCACTTCAGTAAATCTAAACTATCCTTTAAAGACAAGGAAGTCTCACTCCAGACAGTGAGTTCAAGTTTCTGTGAGGACGGGCATGAAATGTTAATAACAAAGCATATCCTGTTGTTGTCAACAACTGTATTCACACCATTGCAACAGGCAGGTGCACATTTAAATGTTTCCTGCATGGGGAAATTTAAATCACATTCATTCAAGAAATTCCGCTTTGTCGCCGTCACTGTGAAGACTTCCTCTTCAAACACACATGTTGGATAAGTTACATATCCATTACACAAGAGGGTTTTTATATAACGCCCGCTGGTCTTATTATGTCAAGAGAAAGTGTCCGTGAGTGTGAGAGGCATTTATAGTTAAAGACACCACAGTGGTGTCATGTATTTGAAGCTTCCTCAGTCTAGAAGGTTCTGACTGAAACATTTGTTTTCTAAAATATTGATTATAATTAACAGCAGGCTGTTTAAGGGATTGGAACAGCAAATATTCCATGGCAGGGCTTCTTTATTTAAGAAATATAAGGTTAAAACATTCATATCATGTAATAAGTGAAACTCAATCTATAAAAGCAAAATGCACTTGATACAAAGTGAAAAAATTGATTCATATTATCATGGATAAATTACACCTTATTTTGAAATTCTCACTTTCTTGTGTACAACAAGAGGTTTATCTTTATTGTTTCTATTCAAGGGACTAGACAAGTCAAAACATTTTTCCTTTATGTAAGTTAATATAAACTGATTACAGTCAGAGGTTCCTGAATTTTAACATTTCAGAATTGTGTCATGGCAATTTTGTTATCTTAGCAAATACTGTATAGATGTCCGGAGAATGGATCTATTCTTGATGTTCCTGCTTTATTATCTCCACATTGGGAATCAGATATACTGGTGGTTTCCTCTGTCTCATTTACTTTGGGTGTCCCTGCATGACAAATGCGCTAGGTACTTTCCATCCATGTTTGCTTAGTAATTACTCCTTCATGCTATTCAACCAGACCTCAGGAATGTCTTTGACGAATACATCAAAAATGTCAACACCATTGTGTTCATGTGGTGAGTCACGTCCTTGTTTTCTGCCATCCGTATTGGAAGGCTGTGTTATGATCTCAAGGTGTCAGTTTGTGGTTACTTATTAATCCTGCAAACTTCCACTCATCTCTGGGTGAATTTTCAAAATCAAGGGGGAAACTGGCACGTCATTGAATCATATGAGCTACACCTTAATGAGCATAGCTCAAGGCTGCTCCTTAGAGATTATATTTGCTTCGCCTTTAAGCAAATACTGCCACATGCAGGTATATAAAAAATGTGTCCTTGTATAGAACTGTTCATGATTATTCCTGCTGCTTAAACAGAGGCTGTAAAGTGTAACATGAACCACAATGTATGTCATGTTGTATTGATTACAGTTGCCGAGCGTGCACAGGATGTTAGTGAGTAAATACTCCTTCTGCAGTAGGTTAATCTCAATGGGGACCTTCAATGTTAATCTCTTTTTTTCCCCCGTGGGGAGGAGCCTTGGGCTGGTGAGGGACTTGGGGACCATGTGGCCAAGGTGAGCAAGATAATTATGGAGGAAAAACATCTATTATTTATGCTCATCTGTCACACGAATAGTGCAGAGCTGACATATTGAATTCAATACATCAATGCAGTGATGCTGCTGGTGGTCACACGTATGCAGGGGCTGACCTATGGAGAGGACAACCTTTGTTTTTAACTGACTCAGTGCTGCTACAGTGTCAGTGTTTTACAGCTTTGTACAGTAGGTGCCGCCTTAGTGTCTGTTATGCAAATTCAATGAATTAATTTTGTTATATTTCCTCCTTCCTGAGGCTTTTGAATCTCTGCCAGGTTTGTGTGGCAGTGCTCCCAAAAGGCGTGACTAGCTCTTGATGCAGGCACTGGGGCTTGCTGTGCCCCGCGGTGATAAAGGATGGCACCAGCTTTATGCTGCCAGAGTCAAACGACTGCTTTTTTCTGCCTGGCTTGACATTTAATGTGAAATCTACCCCTCAGAATATTTCTGCTTTTTTTTTTTTTTTAATCTTTTACGTCTTTTCACATTTTCAAATATCATATTCTTACATGAACACACGCGCTATGGCCATGTGCACACCCACACAAGATTCACCCACAGTGCTCCTTCCAGACATCACGGTACATACTTAAGATTGGACTTTTGCATTAATCAGACTTCTTTTGTTCTTGAATTTGATTATAAGTGTGGGTGAGTCTTTTGATTATAACAAGCACAGACCAGGGCATGAGCAATTCAGCTCACAGCTCATGCATAAAGTATGCCAAAGCACTTACGACGCAGAAAATTTTCTTAAATATTTCATATGCATGAGCCACTACTTTTTAACAGCCTCTAACTTTCTACATAACAGATATTCAGGTCATTCATCAATAAATCACAATTTTATTCTGAAGTCAGAAAACTCAGGTAATAAAAGTCCTTGTGTGTCAAACTGCTGCCATCATAATCTGAATCTGATGGAGGCGTCAAGGATTCGATTCACAATTCTATTCAAATTTGTATTGATTATTAAGTATTGACTTTTAAATGTTTCATGCCCTGACAACTGTGTTTCACATTTTCAAATACTTCTAATTGTTGATGATTATATTGAAGAAAATGAACAGGATATATTGACTTTTGTTCCTCTGACTTATTGCTGTTTCTGTTTTCTTGTCTTTAGCAGCGGCCCCAGAAGCAGTCCCTCACTAAATCCCTGTGTCAGGAAACTCACTGGAAATGCCTGCTGCTGTCCCTGCTGATGTACGGCTGCGTTGGGGTGATGGCCTGGTGCCAGGTGACCAAGGTCACGCGCCTCTCTTTCGACAGCGCCTACAAGGGAAAATCTATGATGTACCACGACAGCCCCTGCTCCAACGGCTACATCTATATTCCTCTGGCCTTCCTGGTCATGCTCTACGTGGTCTACCTGGTGGAGTGCTGGCACTGCTACACCAGGAACGAGCTGCAGTACAAGGTGGACGTGGAAAACGTGGCAGATCGCATCCAGAGAATGCAGCAGGCTACACCGTGCATCTGGTGGAAGGCCATTAGCTACCATTATATCAGGAGGACGCGGCAGGTGACACGCTACCGTAACGGAGATGCTTACACCACAACGCAGGTCTACCACGAGCGAGTCAACACACACGTTGCTGAGGCTGAGTTTGACTATGGGAACTGTGGGGTTAAGGACATAGCGAAGCAGCTGCTGGGTCTGGAGGACTTCCCCATCACCAGGCTGAGGTTCACTAAGTGCTTTAGCTTCGCCAACGTGGAGTCAGAGAACTCATACCTGACCCAGCGGGCCAGGTTCTTTACAGAGAATGAGGGGCTGGATGACTACATGGAGGCCCGGGAGGGGATGCACCTGAAGAATGTAGACTTTAAGGAGTATATGATTGCCTTTTCTGACCCTGATCACCTTCCCTGGTATGCAGCCAACTCCACTTTCTGGGTGGCAGCTGCTTTCACGCTCTCCTGGCCTCTGCGGGTGCTGATAGAGTACCGCACTGCCTGTGTACACTACCATGTAGAGAAGCTGTTTGGCTTTGACTATGTGCCAGTAACACCATCTGAGGAGAGGCCGCATTGCAGACACATCCCGCGAGTCAACACGATCGACAGCACGGAGCTGGAGTGGCACATTCGCTCCAACCAGCAGCTGGTGCCGAGCTACTCGGAGGCGGTTCTCATGGACCTGGCGCAGCTCACAGGGAGCTGTAACAACTACTCCGTATGTGGAGGCTACGGCAGCTACAGGCAGAACTGCGAATGCTGCCACCGTGCCATCAGCAGCTCGTCCATCTTCTCTCGCAGCGCCCTGAGCATCTGCAACACGGGGAGCCCCCGCATCCCCTTCAGCGCCAGCCGCTTCTCACTGGGCCGGCTGTACGGCTCCAGGCGGAGCTGCCTGTGGAGCAGCAGCGGCAGCCTGAATGAGCGGTCCTGCCCCACAGAGAGCACGCGCTGTCTGTCAGGCCAGCCGACCAGCAGTGAGGAGAACCCTCCAGCCTATCAGGACGCTCTGTACTTTCCAGTGCTCATAGTGCATCGCAATGAAGGCTGCCTCAACCACGACCACCGCTCACTGCACAGAAACGGCTCCTGTGTGGAGACTTCTCTATGACCCAGACTTATTTCAGCAAGGAATTTATAACACAACAGGAGAGTGAGAAACCTCTTCACACCAGGGCTGAGCTAACACTGACTCATGCCTCTCCCTGTTACAACTCAGTCACCTGCAAGCTACAGCAAACAAGGATTTGCTCTGAAGCCTCAAACAAACAGAAAACAATCTATCTGGGAAGGTCCTGACAGTTCAGTTAAAAAGTCAGAAAAAAAACTGACTTGATGCTGTAAGATTGTTAAAGTACGATGCGGCTTTAAAAGGACCAAATTGCCAAAGTGTCATGTACAGTTTCCAAAAAGACAAGAGTCAAAAAACCAAGGAATACCAAGGGGAGTCACATCCTGCTGTAAATGCCATATGTGTAGATCTTAGTCACAGACGAGGACATGAGTAACACTTTCTAGTATTTGAAGCTTAATATAGGATTTGACTCAGCAGTAGCCTAAGAAATTGCCAAGAAATGAAAGGATACGACGAGTAATGGACACATGAATGAGAAATGAAAAAATATTGGGTAAATTGTTGACTCACCCATCATGTGAGTCATGTGAATTATGAGATGACAGCCTCCTTGTCCAAGCATAATTAACCAGACTAAATATTTTTGCTGATACAACACACACGGCTCTTATAAAGTGAATTTAACCTTGGCAAAAAACTAAAACATCTGCATGTGAAACCTTTTGATACTGGCTGATTTAAAGTCGTAGAAATACATCTCAGAAGGAATACATTTCCATAGTATAAAAATAAACGTCTGATTCAGATGCTGAAATATCAAGTTAGCTGAAATCGGCTTGGCTGTGATGACATTACCCTTCCTGGCTTGCTAAATATAGCAACGCAGTCGATGAATAATTTAGCACAGGAGGGCTAAAGGACAACAGAACTTCAAACTGAATCAACAACACTTCTTCAAACTGTTAATTGCTGTAAATTGCACATTTTCTATGACGGCCAACAGCTTAGTAATAAACCCCACCATAATATTAACAGATCAGTGTCAACTCAGCTACTTTAAAATCTCAAAGATGCATTTAATTTCATATTTGGCAATATTTTTATTCAGCCTACCTCCTTATTTAAGTGCCTAGCAATCAACTGTTACTGATGAACATAAGCTATCATAACTGAAGTCATCTCATCCTAACATCTTCCCATTAAAACAAGTTGAATTTACACTCAAAGGTACATATGTTTAACAATGCACAGGAGAAATTTAACTACTGTTTAAAAGACATAAGGTTGAAAGAATCAGGCCCTAAATGTTTTCAGATGACCCTCCTAATATAACACAGCTCTCATACACTGGTGCTGCTTCTGCTGATGCATATCAGACAGACAGCCAGAGAGCTGGCCATCAAAGACTCCAGAAATAGGCAGAGGCCTGGATTCACTACTGATAGTGTCAGATTTAATAACATGACAGGACTACTTTAAAGAACTTACAAAAAAAGAAAATACTTCCTTTCAAATGAGCGCATGCAGTGTCCTAGTCATGGTGGATTTTATGTCATAGCCAGACCAGGCACCAAAATAAATGTTTAATGGATGAAAAACAGGCATGCAGTAACTTTTTAATCAAATGTTAGGGAGGAACTAGTAACAATTTATGCCATTCTAACTGTAATATTAGAGTTGTTTATGTACAAACCAGCCTTCATTTCATGGGACCTGCAGTGAACAATAAACAGGCATGGGTGACTCATTCTCCACCACTAAGACCGTCAACATGTCCAAGAATATCTAAGGGGACCATAATGCCTTTCCATAGTTTTTTACTCTCTGCTCAAAATGATTTCAGCTTGTGATAAATTCTTATATCTGGTCATTTGATCGAGGCAAGCTGCTGCAGTGTTTACGTCACAATCACTGCAACATGCTAACATCAGGAAAAACCTGTATTCTTGGTTGCTGATGTTGTCAATTCTCCCCAGTTTTGAATCACATTCCTACTGGAACATGTTTGATTTGTGCTTTTTGGTTTGAAGCGTTATTTGTGATTTTTCACTGTAAAAAATGTGGCCCCAAAAGTACACTGAATATTTGAGCAGAGTTGCTTCTTTTGGTAAAAAAGAAACAGTCATGGGCAAATTGTCTTGGACAAAGAAAAATTAGTGATTTTTTTTTTTTTTTTTTTTACATTAGGGCATGTCAAACAAGCTTGAGTAGAAAACCAAAACAAATCCTGCAAATCAGCATAATGTGTCCCCTCTAGATATCAGAATCTTGCCTGTGGTTGGACATTTTGTGTTACTTCCTGTTACAAATTGTCTTCAAAATAACAAGCCTGTACTGTAAATTGTAAAATTAGCCATACTCATTACATTCCACTTTAAGTTTGCATTTGCGGACTATCTTTATAGCAATACGAGAGAATACAATGAAAATGGACAAACGGAGGAGAGGCATGATAAAAATACCATCCAGATCCATCCAACCTTAACATTTCATTCCACAACTGAGAGTTCAGCATATAAAAGTGTTTTCCCGACTCACAGGCCATCTATGCAAACCCCTAGAACTCAGGATAGTATTCAGGGCAAAGGTTCTGCTTTGCAACAACATCCCAAAACCTGTTCATACTGTCTCGAAACTTCAGCAACTCTTTCATTCAAGGACCAGCTGCGTTGTAACCAGATTGTTTTTAAATGAGGGGTTTGCATACACACGATGTTGACCCAAACTGACATAACGTTACTTTTGTTCCTATTCCAGAAAACAAAAGTGAAGAAGCAGGTCAGATACAAGAGAGAAACATGTTCGTTATCTCCACCAGCTAGCATAAATCCATTTATACATTCTTAGTAATGACTTTCTAACTAGTGATTTGCACCATTTAAACTATAATTTCCCCATTTTACACAGCCTAACAGATATTTTGTCATGAGCTGTTGACATACCGTTTTGTAGATTTAGGTTCTTTTTGTAAAATATAATTACACATTTTAATACATAATTAACAAACAGCATTTAAATCAAATGTCAGGTCACATGTGTCAGCCATATTACCTCTGTTACTTTTTCATTATACATATAATAAATATTTACTAATTAGTTTAGTCCAGTTACAGTTAGACCTGGCAGATACTTGTTGGAAAATAGCTACTTGCTCTACAACTTAACATCAGCAGAGAGAAAATTAAGGAAAAAAGTACAAAAAAAAAATCAAAGTTCTACATGATAGGTTCTATAAGCAAACTACCACAAAAAAAAAACACTCCGAGGGCCATAAAGGGTGAAAGCTTCTTTGCATTTGGTCTGAAAATGAAGCTGTTTATTTCATGTTTGGGATGCATGCGTAGATTTTGCAGGACTATCTTTCAAAGGTTAATGGGTTGTGTACCACTCCACGTTCTTGAGCAACATGAAGACCATTTTAGCGGTGTACATCCAAGAGGTAACCGTGATGAAGTGCATGCAACTCCACATGGGATGTCAAATCTATTTTGGGGTTTAGTCACTGTTTTATACGAAAGTCATCACATTCTCTCATTCATGATTAGCCAACAAGCCTGTCACATGGCTTCACTGTGACCCATGCATCGTCATGTGTAAGAATAGAAAAATGTGTTTACCAGTGCAATGTTTACATAACAAGTGTGACAAAAAAAAAACCCATTCAAAAGAGATTTGAATCTGACTGAAAGGTTCATAACCTTTCAACCACATTTTTCTTCCATATACGACTGTTAACATAAAAGATTTTGTCAAGCGAAGCACTGAACCCTTTATCATGTGTATTAAGTAGATTAGTTTGTTATGATGTGTACTGTTTCACTCAAAAATGCTCTGGGGGGGGGGGGGGTCTTTTAATAAATTTAAATAATTGTGTGGATTTTAAAGACTGTAGGGCAGAAGGGATTTGTAATGTAAATACAATAGAGACGAGAGGTTGGAGTGATTGTTTAGCTGAATGTGTCGCTGAGAGGTAACATGAGCAGGGACTTTTTGAAGCGCGGATGTTAAACGGTGAGTTTGCTAAGTCACAAATGGCAATACAATCTGTTGTAAAAATGTTTCAGGCAACACAGCAGAGAGAATCTTTTGCTGCTTCTCATTTACTATTTTGAATAATATTGGTTTCCCTTTACACCCATTTTTACATTTTTGAATCATATTTGATACACCTTTATTTACCTTAAAATGCTGTCAGGACGATTTGACTGATTAAGGATCGGGTGCACACACATACTTACTTTTAAGTAATATGATTGGGTGATTATTGAGTGAATACTGATCTAAAAAGTAGCAGTATTCTATCATATGTAGATTGTTATATGTAGAAGTCCACCATCTTACAGAATAGCCTCGCCTCTTTTCATGTGATTATAGAAAACGATTAGTCATTTTGCAAGATTAATTACAGTAAAGATGTAGTAAAATGTGACATCAGTAGATATAGGTTTAAAAAAACAACACAAGTCTGTATGTATTCCAACACAACCACAACGTTGCCTTGATGTTACATAAGGACTGAATACCAAATCTGTGTATCAAAATGGAAAAAAAGGCTTCTCAATAAACTGAAATGCTCACGAGTATGTGTCAAAAATTACTTATTAGTATGTGATTGGTTATATCTTGTAAACTGGATACATGGTTCATGTCCTAATATGTGTTTATGAGACATTTAATCACCATTTGTGTGCTTCTTGTTTTAGCAAAGGCTCAATAAAAGGGATGAGATAATAGACATATTGGCAAGAAATCACAACATTTACATTATGCCAATTATCCGTGGACATTAGAAATCAAATTTCAAAATGGACGTTACCATTTCAGTTCTAAAATGAAAATTGATCAAAATAAGTTTTCAGTTTTGACCATTCACATCTAAAGCAGGATTGACGTTTCTCTTGCATTTTTTTCCTCTCTTTAGCCTGCCTAGTAGCACATGTCTGAAGAGAAAGACATCGACACGTAAAATACAATTCACTGTAGCCTGCATCTGCACTTTTTGAGACACTATGGCCACTGACAGAGTCGGAGATAACAGAAACTAGAAAATCCTCCTACTTTCCCTACAAGGTCTGTACACAAAATTCACAATGCTTGTTATTACATTTGAAATATATTATTTAAATTTGACCATATGGGCATTGTTTGGTACATTCCAAAAATATATGGCCATTAGCTGTATCATAGTTGATAGCACATGTAGCCTTTTTTTGAAAACGTGAATGATGAATGGGCATAAAACCAATGATCAGTTGGTCTTTAGGAGTCAGTATTTTATTGTCTGACAATGGCATGCAATTTGCTTAACTTAAACATTTAATCAAATTATGTATTTGGAGAATTGTGACAATACTAGTGGCCACATTGTTCCTCTTACAGCAACATTCACAATGGCTATAAACTGTATATTAAAAATTATCCACTTTAGATTTCTGCATATTGTGGTCATACTCTGTGGCTGAATTATACCGGGAATTCTGAAATCAATAATTAATACAGATGGGTTTAGTATTTCAAAAACAGCTTTTGTTTACTTGCTTTTGCTCTCTCAAGCATGTCTCTTTCGCTCTAAACTCTGGTTGGTCCAAACCACCTGGTTGATGAAGGAAACGCTCTGCTCGTCCACCTCCGTCAGACGGATATCACATTCTGTAACGCTGCTGTTGTTAGACATCGCCTCCTCCAGAGCTTTACCGCCATCCTGCACACACACACATGCACAGAGAGGTAGAGAGGAAGGACAAACAAACACATTTGGCACTGATGCATGTCCATGTTGAACACATCACAGGATGCTGCTCTGAAAATAACCTTGAAAAATCACCTCTGGGCATCTCTTGCTGTCTGAAATAGCCCACACTTTCTAAACGGCTTAATGTGAGTGTCATCCATGTTTTATTGTTATGTCTGAAACACGCATTTCTATTTTTGTGAACAGTAGACCAAGGTCGCAGATATTGATGGTACTGCACGTTGCATTTCTGCTATGTGGGTGATTTTTGATCCTCCGCAGTGTATTCCTGTCAGACATAATACTGTTCGGTGAAATCTTAAAGAGGAGAGAGCTCAACAAGGGGAAAATCTGATCCACCTCTCCTGGGGTAACAACACTTACTTACTTAGCCTTCCATTATTGCATGTTTTTTCCACACATTTATGAATAATTGAACAGCCTTATACTTTCAAGCAATTCTGTCTGTTAACTCACTGTACTATGTACAGCATGCAGGACTCTAACATGCTTTGGGAAGGAATCCAGTGTTTCAAAATAACTCAAAGTGACTTTCATGATTTTTATTTTTTTAGGTATTTTGGAAAAATAAACATTTCTTTATCCATGCTGTAGCTTAACAATCAATGACAATTGACAATTAATCTGAGGCTTATTTTCTCAATTAACCATGTTGATAAAATGTCACAAAGTGATGAAAATAGGGACCCATAAGTGGACATCTCTAAATTACTTGCTAAATCAGAGCAACAGTCAAAATCCCCAAAACATTGTCATATCAACAAAGAGTCACAAATTACAAAAAATAATCAGTTTTGTTTCTAAATTTTTGTTTGCCAATTAATATGACAAGCAGAGTCACCAACCTCTCAACGTTGCCACTGTACAGTATATACAGTGAATAGACCGTTTATAAGTGCCTACATGGCCTTTTCTCTGGCACCACCCTCAGGTTGAACTACATATTGATTGCCCCACTTGTAGTAAGGATCAAAAGAGAAAAGCTATTTACTTACCACGCCGAGGTTGTTGCAGGAGAGATTGATGCTCTTCAGGGTGTTATTCTGAAACAGAGCTTTGGACAGTGCGATGGCAGTCGGGGCTGTGACCTCATTCGCTCCCAGATGCAGGTGAAGCAGGGTGTTGTTGTTCTGTAAGGCCTTGCCAATAGCCTGCCCCCCCTCATCTCCCAAGCGGTTGAGACGCAGGTTGAGTGACAGAAGGGTCTGGTTCTTGGACAAGGCATGTGCTATAGCTTTGGCTCCGTGGCCTCTGATATTGTTATCACACAAGTTCAGGGTCTTCAGATTGTTGGTGGTGAGCAGCTTGCCAATGGCTCTGGCTCCTTTGTCTCCAATCAGGTTGTGAGAGAAGTCAAGCTCCCTCAGGGATGGGTGGTCCAAGAGGAATTTCACTAGCAGCCGGCACTTTTTATCCTCAATGTGGCTTTCATGGAGTCTCAAAAGCTGTAGGTACAAAATATCATGACGATTAGGAACAGTATGTGGTGAGCAGCAGAAAAACCAGATTCTCTCTACACAGTTCCCCAACAAAGGCGCAGAAATCAGCAGCAGAAATTTCCCATGTTCCCATGCAGTAAAAAATAAATGTGACAAAACTTTTGTGTCAAATAGTGACTTATTTAGGTTGCAGCCAGAGGCCCAACTGTCTTTTCTTTGATGTAAATAGAGCATGAATTTAATACTTGGGTAGTGCCAACTACAGTTTTGCTGTTTCGTGATATCAGGGACAGTAAAATGTCTCTAAATGATGCTTTGTAACTGGCAGGAAAGTCAGAAGTGCTGAATTACAAACAAACATCCTCCAGATAATCCGTACTTGCAAGAAGCTACTTAAGGAATCATGCCATGAAGAAATGATATTCACCTTCAAAGTCTTGCAGGACTTTAGAGCCTTGGCCAGGGACTCACAATCTCTGTCAGTCATCTCAAACATCTTCCATTCAAAATTCATGCCACATTGTTTGACTCTGTACACCAAATGGAGTTCTTCTAGGTTTGTCAGCTTGTCGAGTAGGATGTTAAAGTCAAAGTGGTCCATAGACGGTCCGTCATACTCATTTTCACTTGCCAACTCCGAGCCATATTCCACCTCCTCCTTCTCTTTCTGTGGTTCAATGATAGGTGGCAGGAGCTGTGAGATGTCCAGCCTCTGAACATAATTTTTACAATGAGGAATCATCTCTAGAATTGTCTTTGGCTCTGTTACATCTGGGATAAAAAGCTCAATCAGGTTCTCCATGTGCCTCTCAAAGAACATCCGTTTCCAGCTGTGGCCATAAAGAGAGACATCACAAAGATTCCACCGCTGCTCACAGCACCGCTTCCAGTACACACCATCACTGATTAAGTTGGCTGTAACATGCAAGGGCAGGGAAGTAGACAGTTTCTCCAGCACAAACTCTCTCTGGATGTCTGAGAGTTCTTCAAATATGGGCTTTTCTGTAACAGTAAAGTTCACATAAAGTTTCATTTATATAAGCAAAGATGTAAATGTGTTTAGAATATTTGTACTACAACAAAAACATACCCTCAAAGTTTTTAACAATGCTTTTCAGACACAGGTTTGATAAATAAGGCACGACAGACAGAGACCAGTCTGGATACTCAGCTATGATCCTCCTCGTCTTTCTCAAGTCCTCAGTTGGGTTGATGTTGGCCCTAGGACGATAAGGGGACCTGGACATTTTTGCAGGAGTTTTCTAGACTGCTTGAAAAGAAGAAAAAAAATTAGAATTATACATTAAAAGTTGTATATCAAAGCAACTGTAGGGTATTTGTTGTTTTTTTGAGTGTGTGTTTTCAAGTCGTAGCAGTTTGTTTAAACACACTTAATGCCAATTGTTACCTGTGGTAGAAGCATTATTGAAAGCCTAAACTAAAGTAAAAGAACAAATGCCAATGCCAAGTACCTCAAATACTTACTTAAGAAGATGTACTTAATTACATTCCACCGCTGATAGATACTACACTCTAACCATATTTATCTATGGGCATTAACTCAAAAAGTTGCACACTCTGCTGCTAACGATCGCTAACACTGTCGTAGAGTGGGACAAAGTTACAAGCTAACGCTAATTTAGTGAGCAGACCCCTCAAGCTAATAGTATTTAAACAGTAGCCAGCTTACCACCGAGGCTATCCTGTGAATCGTTGAAGAAACTGATTTAAAAAATGAAAAAGAAAAACCCTATTTTTCTATAGATACGTTATGTAATCATACCATTTGGCACACAATGCAACGTAACTAAAGCGCTAAAAGTCTACCTGCAGTGGTCTGAGCTCGAACTGTCTCCTTGGTAACAGAACGCTCAAAGCCTGATTCACTGACCCAGGACATTTGAATATTAAGCCCTGAATATTTACTAACGGCATGAGTATTTGACTTTGATTAAAGTATTTACTATATTTTCCGGGGGTTGAGAAACAGGAGTTGAGTAAAAGGATGGACAAGCTTGTTGAAATAGCGAGTCAAAATTATGCTATGTATATATTTTAACAGGGGAAAGCTAGAATTTCCAATCTTCCAGCAAACACAACATTAAGTTGCTGTAAATTGATTGAAGGACAGAAATGGAAAATATCCAAAAAAGATACATCATATAAATTATTCTTATAACGTGCTACATATGTAAATGTAATAACTATATTGCTCAATAATTAATTAATAATTTAATATTTTAGAAAATATATGTTAAAAAGCTATATATTGCCTGGCATAGTCTTTTAGAAATCATGCTGTTTTACCTGAATACTACATTAAATTCTTACAGGCACTTTAAACACATCATTAATCACAAATGAGCTTAATGGCACACATTTTAATCGCTTAATTATTACAAGCAGGAATAAAGTGAGAAGCCTGGGGAGGATAACAAAACTGAGATTAAACTGTCTAATTAGTATTAAATTACAGTAAAATTTTAACAGTTTGACAAAAATGCGAGTACTGATAGGAATGCTGGGAGGTTTGCTTTTAGGCGTGTGAGACATGAATGTTTCAGGAGGCTGTGTACTGTAGATGCAGCACAGTTGAGCTTGATCACACTGTGAGTAACATTTGGATTATACAAAGTGGGCAGATGGACACCGATATGGACCCTGGGCCTTTTGGACAGGAGCACACTGGAGAGGATCCATCTTTGTTACAAACAACAACACAAAACAGGTGCACAGCTCGAATATAGGTATGTAGAAATCAGTTAAGAGAGTCCTGATTGTAATTAAAAACACAGAAAAAAAAGTAAAAAAAAAAAAATCAGCATACATGCATGCTTTATTTTCCTTGGACTGAAGCTATATTTGCAGATATTTGTTTGTGTTTCCCCAACAACCTTTATTCAGCTCAAGCTACTTGCATCAATTATGAAATTATCTGGGAAACATTTTCATATGAACACACATGGATGGCAGCAGGTACATGATGCAGCAAAAACTGATTGTGTTTCCTGTGAGGAGGGCAGAGAGAGAGAGAGAGGGCTGCTACTGACTTCATGAGGTGGCTCAAAGAGTCGAACGAAGAGGCTCCAACTGTAGCCCCGAGGCCGTCCATCACTGTCGTGCTCGTGTAATACGTCCTGACAGACACACGCTTCCCTCGGACTCCCGCTTTAATGGACTGGCGTGACATCAGCCATCCACAGCACAGGAGGCAAACTTCCCCTGTGAGCTGCTGTTCCAGTGCACTCTGGGTAGAGTCAGAGCGGGGTGAATCAGCGCTGGGCGTCCCTGAATCTGCAGCAAAGAAGAAGTGCACAGGTTCACCGATCAGGACGGAAACTCACAGTTTTGGCATGAGGTGGTGTGATTCAGCTGTCAAAAATATTGTGAAGATTGACTGGAAGAAACATGGAATATATTCTGAAAATTACTTTTTAAAAAATAACTGATACCTGTATGTACTAACAGAAATAATGTGAAGCCTCCTGTATTTTATGCTGATAAATAGGACCATCACCAGAATTAAATACATGCTGAGGTTGTGAGTTCAAAAACACACAACATAAAATTGCTCATATATCACTTCCTGTGTGAGGCCCACTGTCTGAAAACTTTCACTCTACGGCATCAAATTACATAATTCTTGACACCAGGAAAACTCATTAACAGAATGCCATTAAATAACCTGACAGTGCAGCAGCAGATTGGCTCGTACATCTTACTGAGTGCGGCCTGTTTTATATGGATATTGGAGTATTGAACACATGCAGAGATTATTTATGACACAATTAAAGCGTGTTGTCGTCTGCTGCAGAAGGATTTACAGACAGACACAGCAGCAGCAGCAGCACGGTGATCTCTGCAGCACGGACAGAGTGCTCCCACAGCCCAAGGAGCTGTTGCATTAGAGGCTACGCAGCGGTGTGTGTGTGTGTGTAGTAACCAGAAAACGGACAAAAGGATTAGGCAAAATAAAGATTTCTTTCCAAGGTGGAAGATCTATTTTTAAAAGCTACACCCACTTCAGTCGTTCAGTTGCAACACTAACAAATATTTTTGGGAAAACTCAATATGTTGATATATATATATGTATATATATGGCAGCGACACATCAGAATGACAAACCATTTCAAAAGCTTTGTTGTCTTTTGCATGAAATTTCTTTTCATCTTGCAGACAACAAACCTTTTGTTAACCAGTGAACTTTAAGTGAACCTACTGAAGGTTTCTTACTTTGTCTTACGAAGCGAAAGCTTTCGTTTGTTTACGTCAGTGAGGAGCAGCGAGATATGAGGTAAACTCTGGAGAGTTGCCAGTGGGAGTGATTAATGCTCGGCCCAGGAGCCTTTCAGCAGAGCTCCACAGCTACAGCGAGCCAGGCGAGGTGAGTCCCAGATGGGCAGGAAGCAGAGCACCGCTGAGTGAAACTAAATAACAACAATGGAAGCATTATGAAGCTCTTCGAAGGTGCAGTCAGTTGTTTGATTTTTCAAGAATCACAGGACCGTTGAATTTATAGGCAGCATCCAAAAAAAAAAAAAAAAAAAATCACTTTTACTATTTGTAGTCAATTAAATGTCTGATTTAACACAACAAATGAGTGTTTCAGACAAAGTCATCCCACAGTGACATGTACAGGAAGAAGCTTTATTCCTTTTGTTCAAAATAAAGACAACAAATAACAGATCTTACAAAAACAAACATATACCTAGCTGAATCTGCTACATGGACTCATGATGAGACCAAACTTTGCTCACTATACAAGAACTATCGAGGGAAAAATGAAAACACCAGTCCCCCTAAAACGTCCATTCACATTGTAGGAGAAACGTGTTAATAATAATAATCCTCCTCCTCCTCCTCCTCCTCCACGTCAGAACTTTCATCAGAGTAGCCGCTGCTGAGCGGAGCAGCGAGCAGGTGGATGCTGCTGTCTGTGTCCACTGACACCACAGAGCGCAGGCTGCTGTCTAAGGACACCAGGCTGCTGTCTAAGGACACCAGGCTGCTGTCGCTGCTCCTGCTGCTGTCGTCATCGTGGATCACCATCACCGGAGCCGGCCCAGCTGCTGCTAATCACAGAAACAGCAAACAGACAGACTTTGTTTTTTCAGATATTTAAAGTCACTTATAATTCGGCTATGAGGACCTTTTTTTATTTTTCTGGTGAAGTAGCCAAAAGTGAGTGCTTTTCCTTTCCAGGAGCACCAGATTCCCCTTTGCAAACATCTGATTTTACTGCAGCCCAACTCGTTTTTCAGGTTCTGGTTCCCTCATTCTTCCCTTCCCTCCTCTGTGTCTCTGCGCAGTGGGTCTTCGCTGATTTTCTTATAAGCTTTTTCCAAAGTTCCAAGACAGAAAATACAGTGTGCTTACCTTATTTCTTAAAATTCAAATGTACTCCATCGGTTTAATGATCAAATATTTACTAATGCGGCCAGAACTTCTATTTTTCCACCTTTGTTTGTACACAAAATGCAGAATCATCACAGCTAATATATTTATAGGAGTATTTTAACACCGTTTTGGCTTTCTATGTTAAATCATATTTTATTTTACATTTCTCAACTTATTTCAAACAACAGAATGACAGAATCATGAAGCGGCCTGTTTGTGCTGCCACCTTGTGTTAGAAATAGTCACTTCTCAACACCCAATAGAAAATATTCCATTAAGCCGAGACAGGCTGAAGCAGTGACTGAGTGCAAATTCTCTTCTGAGCAGCTTCAGTGCACCAGCAGAGGCTCGAGCTCTCGGCTCAAGGACACTTCAGTTACGGCTGCGGGCGATGGAGAGGAACATTCGTCACCGAGCTCACACAGACGTGTCAAGGCTCTTCAGACATTTGATCTGATGAATGTGGCCCTGCACACCACTGCTGGTAAGTACAGTGTCAGACTGATATTAATGCTGTGTGAACCTGTTCGAGTTCTACATCACTGTCACATACTGCAGTCTGGTGCGAGTTCTGCCTCTGAAACTAAGCGGTGTAACAGTTTATCAAAGCGGAATGCAAAGCCTCCGAAACATAAAGTCCAGAAAACAGCCGGAGGTGGAAAGGACATATTAAAAACTAGCAAAGAAATTGCTGAAAGTTAAGTCTATTTGTTCTATATATCATCATAAATGCAACAGTGTGCATTCAAAGATTCAGCAAAAACTTAAATAAATGATCTTTAAATTCATTAGCTTGCAGTGGGAGATACAGATTCCGTATAAAATATATAAATTCAAATTTCTGGACTCTGTGGAGTGGTAGGAATTTTGCTTTAAACATGTTAGTTCTTTGCTGGTATGATCACGTCAGAACATTTGTCATATTAAAAATTGTACCTATATTGTGAACGTTATGATATGGCATACATGTTGTTTTTATTTTTGGTTTTATACATATTACATTATGATTTACACATTTACATGTAAATTTTTCGACTTAACCGCGGTGGCATTCTGTCAGACACTGTCACTTAGACAGAAAACATGGGAAACCAGAATCTCTCGTGTAGATTGAAAATACAGACTGATGCCACTGCTGAACGCACCTCTCACCTTTCCGCTCAGTGATGAGTGTCTGCCGCCTCGACTTCATGTCCAGGCTGAGGTTCTCCACCATGCTGTCGATGCAGTTGTCCAGGGCCAGACAGCGGGTCTGGGACTGGATGGACTGTCGGCAGATGGGACACTCGTCTTTCTTTTTGCGCCACTGCTGGATGCAGTAACTGCAGAAACTGTGAGCGCAGTTCAGGATGACGGCCTGGAAACGATATAGATGAAGTTAATGAAATTGTGGAAGCTTTTGTGTTTTTTGTTTTTTTTAAATGAAAACCTGTTCTATTACCATGTTATTAATGCTGTATTCACCTCTCCAACTCATTTTGAACACCATGTAAATTGTACCTCAATGAAGAGCTCCGAGCAGATGATGCACTGAAGCTCGTTCTCCAGAACTTCAGTCACTTGTGTTACGACTTCCTCTTTCTGAGCCCTCGCCTTTTCTTTCTCCTCCTGTATAAAATAATTCAACAAAAAAAAAAATTATTAAAGCTTTGCTGATTCTGTGCCAAACTAAACAGACTGTATACTTCAATGCCGATGAAAACAGTTGTACCTTTGTCACTTCCAGCTCTTTGTTTTTGGCAGAGAGAATCTTTTCAAATCCTTCCCGAGAATAAGCGAGTTCATTTATTACTTTCTTTTGCTAAAGACAGTGAAAACAGGTGGAAAGTTAATTTATTTCACACAAGATTTTTCTAAAAGGCTACAATTCAACATGTTTAACCACCACATCTTGACTCTATAAATTCTATGTCTGGCTGCTTGTGTTAGTGGTGTAACATTCAACAAAATCTTTGGTTATATGCAACTAACCTCTTGCAAGGCCTCTTCCAACTGTTTCTTCAGAAGCTCCTCTTGCTGCTGGGTTTTCTCTGCCTAAATAGATTCAAAAAATTCCTTTTTATTAAAATTTTGTCATAAACTGCCAGAAAGCAGAACAGTTCTGGGCTCTTTAAGTTAATCTAGTGTTTCATCAGAGGTTTTCCTCATTCATTTGAAAAGCTACACCACAAGGGATAATATGATAATAAAATTTTAAAAATAGTTATTATATAAGAAGGCGAAATTTGATTTCGGAGTCTCTATAATATATTGCAAAATGGAGCAATTGGATATATTTCTATATGGATATCATAATCCCCCCCCCCCTTAATAATTCTATAACTAACCAACTAATTGTAGTCCTGTTCACTGGAGTTTTAGTCGACTGTTTTTTATATTTCATGCATGAAGGACGTCTCACCTCCAGCTGCCTCTTAGATTCACTGAAGGATTTTTCTAATCTCTCCATCCGGTGCATCTTGGCTCTGAGTGCCTCCAGCTGACCCTGGAGCTCCCGGACGTGCTCCTCTCTGAGCGGGTCAGCCTGCTGGGGCTCTCCCCCCAGCGAGGCTACCTGCCGCTGGGTGTCATCCACCTGCTCCCTCAGCATCAGGATATTCTGGCTGTACCTGCAAACATAAACATAGATAAAGAAAACCTTCTTCCAATCTGTTATTTTTAAAATAGACAATTGGTACATCTTTCAGAAAAAAAAGAAACTTATGACAACATGAGAGTCACAAACTGGGGCTTACATCTGCAGATTGTCCAGATCAGACAGAGTGCTGGCGCCACCTGAGGGCCGTTCTACTTCCTGGACTTGTCTGCTGGATCCAGTTTCCGCTGGTTGCGTTTGACAGAGCCTCTGCTGCCGTTTCACTGGCGACAGAGGGCATGGCTTTGCAAATGACTTGTCCGCAGACGAGCAGCGGTAGAGCTTGGGCTTTGAGGTAGACGGTTCAACTTCCTCCACAGTCAGCTTCCTCTTGGGCTTCTTGGGAGCGTGGGCTGACCTAGCCCCCTCTCTGTATCCCTTTGCCAGGTGGAGTTTAATGTCTTTGAGGGGCCTCTGGACGAGAATGTAGTCAAACTCCACTTCTGTTCCAATTACTGGAACTCCAAGCTGTATGGAGTCTCCGAGCCTCAGCTGATGGACTTCTTCAGCTGGTATCCGGTTTCCATTCACCCAAACACCGTTGAGACTCTGACGGAAAGAATGAGCAGGTTAACAAGTACACTACAAATCCACTACATTGAGTCGTGAGTTGAACCATTCTGTATGTAAGTACTTTTACTTTGGATACATTTAGTAAATTTTGATGCTTATACTTGTGTACTTTTGCAAAAGGAAGTTCTGAATGCAGGACTTTGTTTGTTTATGTAACAAAAAAACAATAACTTATATATATCACAATGTTACCTTTTTGTCCGTTACTGTCCACTGTCCATCTTCCCTTTGTTTGAAAGTGCAATGCAGTCTGGAGATCATCAGAGGACAACTTGGAGACAACAGCTGGTGGGTTACATCCAAGCCACGTCCCACAGTGTTCTGCACAAGAAAAAACAAACATGTCCAACAGAGAGTTAGCCACTACTGTGGAGCTTTTACCTCACTAAAACAAATAGATACACTTCGAAAGGGAAAAGATGAAGAAAAAACAGAAGATGAACCGTGAATGACCAATATAGTCTATGTAAAACATCGTGAACTTCAGAAAGTTTTGCATAAAATGCTAATTTAGCTAGCGTGCTAGTGATAGCATTAGCAACCTGCACCTCAGTGTTTTCGATCAAGCGGAGCCAGTCTGAGTTTCTTCCGACTCTCATCAAACAAAAAACCTCTGAGTCCGAACAGTCTGCCTCCTCCGCCGCAGACAAGTCCGTCGCTACTGTTTCCATTTTTATCTCATTTTGTCAGCGGCTAAAACGACTCGAAAAACATCACAAACTGTGTTGTTGCTCCATTGCTAATAGTGTAGCTGCTGTGGTGTCAAGACGGAGCTTGATAGCGCGACACCGGAAACCGTTCGAATATTTTCAAAATAAAGGCATCAGATGAGTTGACGGGGTTATTCATCTGATGTCATTAAAAAAACATGAAAGATTGCAACATGCAACATATAAAAACGGATATTACAAAAGATAAAATACTTTTTATTTTCTCTTATTATTTTGTTGACTCGTTCACATCCTGTTACCCCGTCCACTCGGGCGACCCCGCGTCCCAAAACGCGCGCACCCCGAGCTCCGGGCGGGACTTCCTTTCTCTTGCGGATGCGATATTGGGTTGAGCAGGCAGAAAGGGCTTGGTCGGGGTGTCACTGGTGTGCCTGTGCGGCTCTGGACAGCGGATTACCGGGCTGACGACGCCGCCTCTGCCACCGCCGCCGCTGCTGCTGAAGCCCCGTAGATGAACCTCCTCCCCGGCTATGCTGCCCTGAGAGAACCGCGAGTATCCGCCCTGCCAACATGTCTGATGTCAACAAGACTATTCAGAAATGGCATGCCAGCTTTAGGAAAGGCACAGACTTTGACTCGTGGGGACAATTAGTGGAGGCTATAGATGAGTACCAAATGTAAGTTGCATTCAACATGTGTGTGCTGCCTCTCCTCACAGCTGCTTTATCCTCTTTTTCCTCTGATATTCCTGAAATGTGCAGGGAGATTACAGCATGTAGTGGCTGCATGGGGCTCCACAAGAAGTTTCTAGCCTGTGAGCTGTCAGTCAGCTCCTCTCAGCAGTAAACAAACCCTACCCATCCATGACGTGATGTGGCAGTTGTTGCAGAGGCAGCACAGTCGCCTATGTGTGTGTGTGTGTGTGTGTCTGTGTGTCAGTGGATGTTGCATCCTAGATTCATTCACCAGCAACAGTCTGCGCTTCATAAAAGCCTGTCATGGAAAAAAGAAAATCATCCAGCAGTGAGCAGTGCAGTGAGTTTCATTATGTGTCATGCAGTGCAGAAATGGGGCCAATATTCCCTCAGAGTATTGAGAAATAGTCAGCCACACCCTCTCATTGTTATGGGTGGGTTTTCATCTCTTTAGTGAGGAATGTTTCCTGCTTTCAGACAACATTTAGCCTCTACACATGTTTAAAGATCTGCTTTATCCACTAATTAATATGTTTTATATGGAATTGTGCTAATAATGTACAATCAGGATGATGAAAGCTTCTTTTTTTAGACCAGAAGGGGGTGCAAATATACAAAACTTAGCCTCTTTACAGTTTAGGAATCTTTACTGCAAAAGCATTAAAGCACTCTTATGTTGTTGTTTCTCTGCAGTTTGGCGAGACAGCTGCAAAAAGAGGTCCAGTCGACTAATTCAACAGACTTCACGGAGGAGCAGAAGGTAATTATTACACCGCTCTATAACCTCCAGACAGGAAAAGTTAAGTATTCTGCATAAACTAACAAAGGTTTCTCTGGCTTTTAGAAAACTTTAGGGAAGGTTGCAACATGCCTGGAGATGAGAAGTGCCAGTCTGCAGGTTTGTCAGTGATATTGTTTACTTCTTTATATATTTCTTACATTATTTGTCTTCAAGACAAATCTAATTGGCAGTGCCTGTCCTGCTTAAACAGGTTTTGACCTACAGTAGTTACACACAAGAGTACAAGAGTTCACCTCTTATGACCCACCTGCCTGTTACTGTGTCAGCGTTAGATGAGAATAAAACTAAAAACAGAAAGAATTGAATGCCAAACTGAAAGAGTGAGGCTTTATTTGAAAGCTTCCATCTTTAAGTTTTTGTAAATGTAAATCTAAACTACAGTTTTTTGGGGATTTTTTTTTTGTCTAGCCGACCCAAAATGCCCCATTTGGTCTGAAATACACACTCACCACATTCGTACTTCTTGTGTAGAACATATAAACTCCTCTTCGGGTCATTGATGCCTTTTAAGTTTTTGAAAAAAAAAAAATCCAATTTTCTTTATCTGTAACATTTACAGTTGTAGCAAAAGAGTAGAAGAGGACATTCTGTTACATCAGTATTTAAAAGATTAGGTAAAAATTGTGATGTTGGCTTTAAAATTAATGTATTGTTAACTTATTAACCCTAACCCTAATTTGCACCTCCATTGCATATTTATGGACAAGCGTTCGTCCTGATTTATTTTTTTTGTTATTTTTTCCTCAGGCTAACTCAGCAGGTTGATGGTAAAACATGTTTTAATCTAAATTGATTTATCTAAAGATTAGCATTGTTAAATGTCCGTTCTTCTGCAGTGCACTCAGTCGAAGGAGGACTTCAAGCTGGAAGAGCTGAAGAAACTGGAAACCAGTAAGTGCTGCAGCTGTGAGCGTCTGCTTATGAACTTCCTGCTGTTCTCCTGTTTCTGATCTTCTTTCTCCTTTTATCAACAGTAATCCAAAATATTCTGACCTACAACAAAGAATTCCCCTTCGACGTGCAGCCGGTGCCCTTAAGGTAGAAACACATCTCTGAATGTTTTTAGTGTTTTTGAGTCTGACAAAAAAAAAAACAAAACCTGCTGCTCCTCAGGAAAATCCTGGCTCCAGGTGAGGAGGAGAACCTGGAGCTGGAGGAGGAGGAGGACGCTGCAGCAGGAGCCGGTTCCACAGAGGCGTTCCCCCCCAGAGCCCCCGGTAGAGTACAGGGCCGCCGTCCGACTCGCGGTGTCACGTTGTGGTGTCTCGGCGGTGTTTGACCGTGTGTCTTTCTGTTTCTCTCTGTCGGTGCTGTGCATGGCTTCATCGCTCATTCCCGCCTGCTTCATTCGCAGCTTCGCAAGGTACGGCTTCCATCCACCGCATCCCAACGTCTCCGCCCCCTCCTGCATGACAGAGAGGAGACGCAGCTTCACACTGAGCTGACAGAGTGTGTAAAGCAGCGTGCCATTGGGGTTATTTTTAGAATTCGATTTGTTTTGGACTGGGAAGTAAAAGTAGGTTTTCTTTGTCATCAGTCACTTCTCGGCCGCTGCTTCACCAACGGATACTTTTTCATCATATGTCTCTAATTCTTTATCAGATACTCAAAGTCTAAAAAATGAGAAAACTGTTGATTTTAATAAAACTTGTTCACCTTAATCCAGCTTTCATTTACTCAGTTTATCTGTGCTATACTGAGCATATGACTGGTCATTTTTAAAGTACATTTTTTAACCCATTATGACTGTTTTATTTTGATTATTTAAATAGTTGTGTTGCACTTTCTCTCTTAATTTGACAGCTATAATCTTCTAAAGTTAACCTCTGTCCTCTGCAGGCACCTTGCTGCCACGTCTTCCCTCAGAGCCGGGGATGACGCTACTTACAGTGAAGATTGAAAAAATCGGGTTGAAGGATGCCGGCCAGTGCATCGACCCGTACATGACCATCAGCGTCAAAGGTAACGAGTCGCTCTGCATGCTGTAAAATGTGTGTAGAGTTAAACTGGAAAGAAAAGTGCTTTGGTCACATTTAGGTGGAAATGTTGCAGGATTGCTTCACTGTGAGGTTTCAAAACAGGTGTTTACATGCTCCGTAATGTTGTGTTTGTTCACCTGCAGATCTGAACGGCGTCGATGTGAACCCGGTGCAGGACACTCCTGTGGCCTCCAGGAAGGAAGACACCTACATCCACTTCAGTGTGGACGTGGAGATCCAGAGACATGTGGAGAAACTACCAAAAGGTACAACCTGACTCACGTTATATAAATACTCCTTGCATCAAATTGTCAAATTAAAATCATTTTGGCTATTCTTTTCTGACAGTCAACAAACCCAATGAAGCAACAAAAACAACCATATATTTATAGACTGCATTTGAGAAAAATCTAGAAAAAAAGGCATTTTATTTACCTTTTATCTGTTAAAATTATTGCTCTCCAGTAAACCACCATGTTCACTCTTCCAGGAGCAGCTATCTTCTTTGAATTCAAGCACTACAAACCTAAGAAGAGGTTTACCAGCACTAAATGTTTTGCCTTCATGGAAATGGACGAGATCAAACCCGGCCCGATCGTCATCGAACTGTGAGTCTGCGGACGAGTCAATAATCTGACGCATTAATCTGTGTGTTTGTGAGACATGGAGTCTGAACTGTGCCTCGCTGTATTCCAGGTACAAGAAGCCCACAGACTTCAAGAGGAAGAAACTGCAGCTTCTCACAAAGAAACAACTCTATCTGCATCTTCATCAGACGTTACACAAGGACAGCTAAATCGCAGCACGCCCTGAACTTTAAACTTCCTGTTTTTAAAAAATCTCCACATCCACATCCAGCAAAATGTGGAGCTCCACCTCCTCACATCCAGCAATACGAAAGCAAGGTTGTGGTCATTTTTTCTTACTTCTTAGTCCATAAGTGTGAAGAAAGTAAAGGGAATTAGTCACATCAGCTTTAACTTTTGTATTCTTTGATTTTGTTCAGTCAGGAAAAACTAAAAAAAAAACAACCTTAAATTAAGTTTCTGGCTATTTGACTGACTTTCGTATCGCAGCAGATTGATGTTAAAGCTGTTAAACCACCTCGTCTCCAGTCTTCCTTGGCTCGCTGATTTTGGGAAACGTGGGCCAAAAGGTGAGCTTACGCTGTTGGATTTTGGACTCTCGAGTGAAATTTAGCCAAACATTAAAAGCAGCTACAAATGCCAAACTATGCGATGTGATGGAAAAGGTTTCAAACAAAGCGGTAACACTTTTTCACTCCCCCAAACCACCAAAAGCTCCTCTTTTCTGGCATAGTCTGTAATGGTGTGTGTGTGCCATAATTAGCAGTTAAATAGATTAATTTAAAAAAGGAAAGCTATAACAACCTGGTTAATAAAATTTGCATCATAGAAATTGTAAGAAAAAAAAAAAAATTCTGCAATTCAGTTTTATTTATGGTTGCTTAAAGTTACTACAAGGATTTTTTTTACTTAAACAATGTTGATTTATGATTTACAAGTGAACTACATAAAAAAAAAACAAGTCCAGGAGGAGATTGGCTCCACTGATTCACTGCAATATCACAACCTTAAGCTCAGACTCCAGCAGGGTCTCACCTTGTTGCTCTGCCTGTCCCTGAGAAATTGCACAGTGTTCGGCAGCAGGACCGGGAGCTCGCCGTCGCCTCCTGGGAGCTGACACGGATACCACGGTGCTGGAGATTCACGCCAAACTGCTGGGCCTGTGGAGGGGAAGAGAAGCACAAAAGAACCAGAACCAGGACTGAGTGGGGCGGACTGTCAGATCCTGCTCCAGTTAAATTCGAGGTTTTCTAAAGGGAGTCTGGTTCTAGTCGAAACAGTACCGCCTTCCTCCACAGGGGGCGCCAAACCCAACACAAAATGAAAGCACTTGTAGTAACTTTAAATGATAAATTGAGTAGAATCACAAAATAACATTAAAAAAATATATTCAATTTAAATCTATATTAATCAATTTACCTATGTGTCTGGTGATCATATACAGTATCATCTCACAATTTTTTTGCTTTAACATGTACAGTTTCCATTACATTTAAACGATCACAAAATGGGAACTGCAAAGTCACATATAATAAAAACAATAAGCACTAAAAGTTTGAAATCGTCCTGGTGGCACACTCTATAATGGTTTGTTATTTAATTACACAGTAGTGGCATTTAAAATTACAGGCTAAATATACCGTTGGTGTCAATTTATGATCCACAGAACCTTTTTATTTCCTAACTAAATGTCCCCATAATTCATAAAGTCAACATTTCAGTTCAGTGTTCAGCCTTCAGTATATATATTGGATCAAGTTGGTTAAATATGGTTTTTATAATTGCATTAAGAGTTGAGTGGATGCAGCATGGTTTGCATGATTCTGTATTAAGTGTTTAGCATCTGGTCCAGATGTTTAACACATTTTTTTCCTTCTTAGTGAGCAGAAATGCAGTGTTCTGATTGGATGTTTATCAGCCAGGAAGTGTTTTTAAAATCAAGTGTTATTTTGCAGATAGGATGTTTTATGTATCCAGTTATGTTTGATGTCTAGATTAAGCCTTTTTTAAATGGCAGTTGAAGGACAGAAACTGTGCTTTCTGAGCATCTTAAGCCTACTAATTTTTTTTTATTTTGGAATTACACATCACCCTGTTATAAAGGGCTTTTTTTTTTTTTTTTTTTTTACAAAAATAATAGCTGCATGTATTTTTTTTGTTACCATTTTCGACTCTGCAGATGTTCATCTTCACTAAAACATCTACATTGTAATATTTGATTTTAGATTTTATTTTTGTAATGTCACAATATTCAGGACTGTAAATTAACTGTGAGATACACTAACAGATGGAGACAGTAACTTTGTGTGTGTATGGAGGACTGAGACCTGTGGAGTGTTTTTAGTTTTGTTGACAGACTGACAGGAATTGTATCAGACATTTGCAATGCTTTTAATTTCTAATAAACTTCAAATGAAGCAGTTTTGTGGATCATTTCTTCCGCAATATTATAAAATTTTAGTCAAGATTTAAAATATAATTCTGAAATTTGCCACTTAAATTGCAAAAAAAAATCATGTAATATAAATAAATGTAAAATATATCAACGACAACAGTTAAATATTTTTTAAAAATGCATTTATTTGAAGGACTACTGAAATAAATGGGAAATTAAGAAATAAAAGTTTTTTTGAATAACTAGTTAGCTTTTTAAATTACAAATGTTTTGGCTTATGGATATATTAATCTTGTAATGTATTACCTGAATGTTACGAATACTTTTTACTTTCTCATTTTAATGCCTGTTGAAAAGGCATTTAAAATGTCTGAAAATTCTCTTAAAAAAAGAAGAGAAAAAAAAAAAAAGAGCTAGGACTCATCTTTCAGGCTCTTGAAGGTAAAAACAGAACAGCTAAAAACCGAGATAAACATCCAAAATCATGAATGAAATGACAGCAATGTCAGTCCAAACACGAAGCTAAGTATGGTACACGCAAGTTTTGGATAATTCAACTTGTCAACTGACTTTTAATGAACATGAACAGAACTGAAGTTAATGTATTTTTCTTAGCAGCAGCACAGATGTATGCCTTATTTTTTTTAAATAAAGCAAACGCCTTGAGAAACATGTAAAAAGAGTCCGTGTAAAATAAAACCATTAATTGTAACCAGTTAGTCACATAACACTGACAGCTTTTACATTCTTTATTATTAAAAGTTCTACCAACATAGTAAAATAAGTTATACATCTGGCCATCAAATTACACATTTGCTTTACAGTCGACTCTAAAGCAACAGCTTTGGGAAATTATGGTATTCCTGAAATGCTAGAATGCTAAACTCCCTCCTTTTTTTCTCAAAATAATTTCCACAGGAAATGACATTTAAAAAATTGCCCCTTAAAAATCATTGCTATATTTTTTTTTTAAAAGATCGACAAAAATGAAAATCCTCTGGCATATAATGAATTATTATTGCACAATAAGCGGTTTAGAAAAGTGGCAACCCTCTCAACTCATATTGATTCAGACACATAATTATTGATGCTTTAATTAAAGGACCATATCTGTGTTTTAACAAACATCATTGCAGTTTTGTTTGATATAACTGAAATATGAAAATCATGTTTGGGTTATTAATGTGATGGGTTCAGGGTAAATTCAAGTCCTCTGCCACAGCCAGTGGCGTTTTTAAGGCTTGACCATCGCTGGCCTCGCTGAGTCCTGAGGGGCCTCCTGCTTCGCATGCAGGTCCTGTCCCAGCCCGGTGTGCGAGTTATGGAGGGTGTCAGGTGGAGCGTGACCATACGCATCACCGTGTGCAGGGTGGGGAGGGACGCCTGGAGGCAGGTTCATTGGTGGGCCGCCGTGGTCACGCGGTCCTGGGTAGCGCATGTCAGGGGGGACGAGTGGACGTGGTCCCATTGGTCCACGGACACCTGAACAGAAAGAGTTAAAAGGGAAAAAATAGGTTTGAAACCAGGTGGATGTTCAATAAATGTTTACAGCCTGAAAAGCTGAATCCAGTGCCTTCGTTTCCCGGGAAATTGATATTTTTGCACGCATGATTAAATACATTCCTTTTTGTCTTTGCTTGTGTCTCCGGCAGTGAATAAGACAACCCAAAACAGGAATCCTGAACATCTTATGGGTGAAATACATTTTGCATTGTTGCATTGCACTAATTGCTGCAGAGGAAAGCAGAGGCAGTAGCTGCAGTAGGGAGGGAAAACTACTGGGAGAAAACACTGACTGGCAGTGCCTTGGCAAAAATTTGCCTTAAATAGCAACAGAAATATTCTTCTGCTATAAAAGTCAGCATGGGCAGCGCTAGCTGAACGCTGACGCCAGAGAGAGCCTGTGTGTTTGTTATGCTTGAGAGATTTTCTCATCACTTGGACAGAGGATCTTGAAGGCAACATGAGGAGAGACAACAAACTCCAGCATGGACAAGAGGGCTGATGGTCAGTGAGTAAGTATTTTAGTTAATCTAATGCTACTGTGAGCCATTTCGTAAAGTAGGTAAGAGGATCTTCTTCAAGTTCGGGGTTTGCAGTGATACATGCTGCTTTCATGAAATAGCCATAGCCTTGCCTATGCAACAAAAGCTTCTATGCAAGTGCCCTGCACTCTGACATTCCAACTTCCAGCACCACTCACACACACTGTTGATGTGCTGAACATGAGAGCAGAGCGCAGAACTTACCGTGTGGTGGAGGCATCGGTCCAAAGTGATGAGGTGGAGGGGGACGGAAGTGTGGTGGTGGTGGACCCCGAGGATCCATGACATGTCCAGGGCCTGGCCTGGGGTGGAATGCATGTCCATTGGCTGGTCGAGGTCCAAATTCTCCTCCCATTGGTCCAGGCAGCGGCATGCCTGGGTGACCATTGGCTGGTAGTGGAGGCCCGTGATGAAGAGGAGGTACATTTGGAGGAAGAGGACCATGGGGACCTGGTGGGAGCTGGTAGGGGCCAGGTCGGGGCGGTCTGTACGGTCCGGGTGGTGGCAGGCGACCGTGGGGTCCAGGGGGGAGGAGTGGGTCATGGGGTCCAGGGCCTGGGGGAGGCCCGGGGGAGTCCCTGATTGGGGACGCCAGGAAGGATCCAGGTCCCTGAAAATACAGATGAAGTTGAGTTGAGAAGATGAGTGAAGCATGCTGCATTTTCATATGCAGTCACCAGAAATTTAGTTGGTCCTTTATGAGTGAGTTTATGTGGATTATAATTTCATCCATGCAGTGAAAGATCCACAAACCACACAAATTGCAGAGAGTGCATTTAACCAGCGCTTAAATCACATGACCAGTTACCTCATACCATGATTATTTGATTAAAAATGTAATCAGTTTCAAAAACCTCTTACACACACACTCAAAACAGCCCAAAATATTTTCCAAGACACATTAAAGCTGAAGACTTCCGAGAAGAACCTGTGCTTCTCTCCGTGCTGTGAGAACAGGTGAAACCACACTCAGCCCAAAAATTAAGTCAGCCCCAGTGAAGCAAAACGCCTTCAATCTCCTCCTCAGTGCAGGGAGGGACACCTGGACTGTCCAGCCTCTATACTCACTGGCTCTGGACTGTCTGTGGAGACCTCAGCCTGAGTCTCTGCTTTTATCTGTGGATCTATTGCTTCTGTCTGTTTCAGAGCAAGGACATACACAGCGGACATGTAGGCAGGAGATGAGGCCTTCAGATGGAATGAGGGAAACTAACGTGTAAAATGAGCTGATTGTAAAAGGACTTACAGATACATCCATGTTGGCAGGTGATGAGCTCCGGGGGCCCATCATGTCTGAAGGAGGAGAAACAGCTAGGTGATGAGAAGAAGGTTGAAAGCAAATTTGAAGTCTTTGGGTAACAGACTGCAGGAGACTTACCCATCCCAGAGATGTGTTTGTTTTCAGCGTAACGACCATGTGGGTCTGAGGGAGGTCGTGGACCTGAGGGGAAAGAAGCACAATAGTTAGTGAAATCTCTTAAGATTCGGTCTGTAGCGCTTTACCAGGAAAGACTTGGTTATAAGAAAAAAAACACAAAGAGGAAACAAATTTGTACAAATGGCAAAGATTGGTCATCTCTACTTGATGAGGAAAACAGTCAAAGGAACAAAGCATTCTGGATGACTTTAAAGCCCCTAAAAACTTGGCCACAAATTAAATTATATGTAATTAATGACCAAATAAGCAACAGTCAACGCTAACATTTGTAAAAATACTTTATTCTGGATTATTTATTATGAATTGAACATTTAAATCTTGTGCATCCCTTTGAGGTTACTGGTGTTGCTGGACAATTTGTCATTTGAACCTGTTACTTGTTAAAAGTATACCAAATACTCATTGCTTTTTTACTTTTAACCTTTTAAATGTCATTTTTTTATTTTGAAAAAGTGCTCCATAACAAGTAAGCTAGTAGAAAACAGGAAGACATAAAATGGCTTGATTTGCCAGAAAATAGTAAGAACTGCAACTTTAAAGCCAAGGCTTTTCATCAGAAGCCAGATATAATAGAATACATTTCGATGCTGAAATTGATGTGGAAAAATGTTTTAGGGGGTTTAAAGAAGAAAAAGGCGAAGCACATTTCAAAAGCAACACAAAAAGGAAATATTGGAATGATTCAATAAAAAGAAACCTAACAGGAGCAAGAAAAGGGGAGAGGTACCAGGATGTGATACAGGCTGGAAAAGGCTGGAAAGAGAAAAAAGGAAGGACTCTAAAAGGTGAGAGATCTGAAAAGAATTATGAAGTCAGATGTGCAAGAGGAGAAAGGTTTAAGGACAAAAGGTTGAAGTGGAGGCGTGAAGTCCAGCTGTGCTGAGAATAAAGAAGGTGAAGTAATCCACCGAGACTCACCATACGGGTCAATTCTTCGCCCCACTGGGGCAGAGGGAGGGCGCCTGGGACCCTCGATCATTATTGGAGGGGATGGTGCACCCCCACTCACAGGAGAGGGCCCGTATGAATCACCTGTTATGATCAAATCATCCATTTACCAAAAGAAATCAAACAGCTGATAACACATGCAAGGAAGAGGTCCTCCTTCCAGGCTCACATGGCTGAGCACATTGAAATGACAAAAACACAACCTCCTGATTTATATGCTGGATAATATGATAAAACAGAATCCTTTTCTCAAGGCTCTGAAGGAAGAGATCTGACCTAATGGAAAAAAACTAAAGCAGGAGAAACGTGTGGTCTGTTTACCTTGGCGAGGGCCTGCAGGCTGTCCAGAGTTCGGCCTGAAGAGAGGAGCGCGCCGCTCGTTTAGCTGAGAGGTGAGTACAGCTAGTCTGTTGAGGAGGAAGGAACAAACAAAAACATTAGGTCAGATGGAAATTTAGCTCTGTTACTAATCCATCATTTCTTTTGATAAATTTAAATTGTTTAAACTGATTTTGCTGATTATGCCATCACTTACTTTTCGCGGAGCTTTGATGCTTCAAGTTTCTCTTGATTTAGTGCTCGCTCTGCATTACGAGCATTTACCTGGAAAAACAATGGAGAAATTAGTGTGCAACTGGATTAATTAACAAGCTCAAATATCCATTTACAGCTAATTGGCTTAAATTCTAACACTTTGTGCAACATACCCAGTTTGAGTGGGTTTTGTTTTCTTGTTCTTTTATCTGAAATAATATAGAAAAAAGAAAATATGTTCAGTCAAGGTTCAGTTCAGATTTCTTCTATGTACTTTTCCATTTAAAAATGAAAACCTACCTGCTCTTTATAGACTTCTTCAGTCTTTTTCATCTGGTCCTCCATTTCATTGATGCGCTGCCGTAAGACTTTAACCTGCTCCTCTGCCTCAACAGCTTTCCCTCCCACCTCAGACAGCTGACTCTCTTTGCTGCGTCGCTCCAACTCTTCCTTCGTTAATCTCCTGTAAAGCACAAACACAGATTCTTTACATTTCAAAGATTAAAGCTTTTATTCATAAGGTGTTTGAGCGCTGAAACGGTATAGCTTATTCCCGGTGAAACTATATTCCACGTTCTGGTGTATAACAGCAGCTACTTATAAAGTGTTGATCGACTTCTGCGGCTTCACTTACTGCTGCAAAGCATTTTCCTTCTGCTGATACATTTCAACCATGATTTCATTTTTCTGCTGGAGGATCTTGAACTGGTTCTCAACATGACTCTTCTCTCCTTTGAGAGTTGCAATTGCATGCTCGAGCTCCTGGTGTTGTTCTGTAGAGATATACAATGGTAAGGTTAGAAAAAAGCAGGAACAAGAAGATAAAGCATGGTTCAATTTAAGAAAAAAAAATGAATTTTCATCAAAAGAAGTATGACCAACATACCTTCCAGTGACTTTCTGGTCTTTTCTTCATTCAGTAGTTTGCTCATGAAGCGATCACGCTCTTCCTCGACCACAGAGAGAGTTGTCTGGACCTGGAAACACATAATTTAAATAACAGTTTAACATTTGTTCATTCATTGCAATTATTATTTTACTGTAAAGAAATAGCTTGCAAAGCAGTCAAAAAGCTTGCCACAAAATTACATACCGATATTAAAGTTTCAAAGAGAAAAATTGTGGTTTCAATGGTAATCAATTACAGCATTTTTGAGTGATTGTATTTTAGCTACACAGTTAAACCGACCGATTAGTAGAGCAAGGGTTGAGCTTCCAAAATTAAAAAAAATTACAAAACATTCTGCTGCCACATGTATTAATACAGCTAACAAAACAGGTAAAAAGACCTACAAAAGGTTCATGGTATTTTGACATCTTACCCGTGAAACATCCATCATCTGCTTGATCCTATTCTTTATGGCTGTTTTCTTGTCTGAAAAAGACACTGAAAGACCATAATCATGTAAGTATGAAGCTGAAAACAACCATTTATATGTGGTGGTTTGAAAAATGAATGTGTAGAGCTGGACTAACCAGGTGCCACTTCTCCATTGGCTAAAACCTTGGTGTCCCCTTTTTGTGAATCACAAGCATCTAAGTCTGCCAGAAGATCCGACAGCACCTGCCAGGAGACAATATTGTGTTGGGCAAGTAAATAATTTCAGTCGCGTTAGGGATGATGACGTCGAGCTGAAATCCAAGAAAAATAGTGACAGCAGTTTGAAAAGAAATTCTGACCTCCACATTGTGATCTTTGAGCACCACTGAGTCCTCCAGTTCTTTCTGAGACTTTTGATAGACTTTGATCTGCTCGTTCAGCTCCTTGTGTTTGTCCTCCCATCCTTTAATGGTCGCCTTGAGCTGTAAGAATCAGGAAAAAAGAAAGCATCTAAAACAATCCAATTTTCAATTAACGATAAATATACTTAAACAAGTCTACATGTTGTCTTACTGATTTATTTTCTTGTTTTAGCGCGGCATAATCTTTCTCAAGACATTTGTGCTGAACATTTCGGGCATCCTCACGAATCTTGGCTTCATCCAGGAGAACTGCGGTCTGTAGGAAAACGCACAGTTAAAGACGCTGAAACCACAACCTTTGTATAATTGTACAACATGAAGAAGATTACAAAAGAAGTTGCACCTTAGTGAGAGCTTCCTGTATCTTTTTCCTGCTCTGCTGTAGTTTTTCGTTTGACTTCTCCAATTTCTCAATCTATTAAAGAAACAGTTAAGCGTCATGAAATTGAAATGACAGCTAAATTGGTAACAGGAAGAAAAAAAATATTCCATTACCCTGGTGCCGTTTTGCAGTGAGTTAGCTCTCTCCTCTTCCAGAAGTTTTATATATTTGTTCTTTTCCACAGCCATGTTTTCATTGTGAGTTTCTGCTGCTAAAACTTTACTCTGCAAAATGATAATGAGAGAATTGTTACTGATAGTCCATTTAATTTGCTTTCCAAATGACACACAACACCCATAAGGCCCAACACACAGCATATATACATATACAAAAATGATAAGTATCCTGAGTGCTTACCTCCAGGTCTTGCACCCTTTTCACCGTAGTACTAACGGTTTCTTTTGACTGTTTTTGTTTTTCTTTTAGGTTTTCAGTCTAAAAAAAAAACAGAAAATAAATTTGATAGTTCTAAAAGTCCAAATGTGTATACTTTTTTAAAGTTAAAGTTGATGGATATAAAATAATAATATTCACCTGTTTCTCAAGTTCAGAGATTTTGGCAAGAGCATCATTCTTCTCTTTTTTCAGTGCTAGAATTTGCTCTGTCAGCTTTTTTTCATCCACTGTGTTTACAAAAGTGAAACAAAAGTATAGAATATGTTCAACTTTACATGTCTGCATTCCATAATTTTCTGTTATATTAAAAACAAAGATAGTTAAAAAAAAAACTTACCAAGGTATTCCCTCTTCTTTACCTAAAATATTTTAAAAAAGCAATAGCAGAGATCAATGTAATGTTTTAACATTGAGTTTGGAATAATTGTTTCAGCACATAATGTGAGCATAGTAATTTAGCTGCCTCATATCAGGATTGGTGTATAAATGACCAACAGTTATCTACATAATAAACTTATTATAAAATGTTGCTTTACATTGCTCTTCTGTGGGTTGTAAATTTGACATTCCAATATTATATCAATTATATATTATATACAATATACATTTTGAAGCAGTATGCACCTTCAGAGTCAAGACAAATATAAATACAGCACATGCAAGTACAATACTTATTTTCATTATTGGCAAATCATAACACAACATTTTAGCAGAGATGATAGCAGTGATATGACAACACTCACTGCCAACACAGTCCTCCAGAAGAAGAGGGTAAAGGTCAGTACTCCCACCAAAGCAGTGATGACAACAGCTTGCCAAGGACAACCCAACACAGTTTCCCCTGGCTTCCACTCTTCTGGCAGTAATGCAATCATCTGAGGGAAGATGAACACAAGAAGTACTTTAAGAAATGATCAGTGATCAGCTTAGAAATGATCAAATATTGCAAGTTAAACAAAAATTTGAAAGGCAGTGAGCTCTATGTCTCAAGGCAATACATGAGGGGAGGGGTGTCCTCTTACTGAGTTTCAAACATGAATGATATTATGACAAATCTAAAAATAGGGACAGAAGGCAAGTAAATATTTGTCAAAGCACATCAAGACACTCTCTCAAATCTGCACTAAGTTAAACCTCAAAGCAAATATTAATATTTACACATAGAACAAGACTGTGATACTGTGTATTCATTAACTGAAATCTGATGAGCACCAAAAGAAATGTGTAATCTGTTACTGAGACACCACCATTGAGAAGAAAGCTCATCAACATGCCAGGTCATTACCATACAATAACAATATAACCAGTCAGTGTCCTTATCCAACCTTTAACAACAATGATGTACTTTAAGCAGCATAGGAGCAAAATTGCCAAAACTGACCCTTTTAAAAGTTGTCTGCAGTTCATTTGAGAGATCAGATTAAAGACACAGCCCTACAACAACGTCCCACTTGTGTTTTACAGTTAAAATAATCATTAAACGATGGTTGTTTGCCGTCAAAAGGCAGATGTTTTTATGATTTGCATCATAAGCAAAAAATTAACAACAAATTAACCACTCAATTAATGTCCAGTCATGCCAGGATGGACTCCCATATTGCTGTAACCACAAAGAAACCTTTGAACCGAGCATGCGGCATTTCAGACAGGAGCAAACACAGACTCTATAGCTGTAATGAAAAGTAGGGATTAAGAATAACGAACACACCACATTGCCTGTAAGGATTAACATGCTGTGTTCAGCCAACTGCATTTAAAATCCTACTTTTTCAATATTGCACAAGGATACACTGCAACCATACTATGTTCCAGGCCAGTCAACATCTAACAATGCACAGAAAACATGAAACATGGAAGAACAACATGGAAGTAAAGTTTAATATCTTATATCCACATCTTAAAGGCAAGATCAACTGCTTCAAGTTTGGTGAGTAAATTCAGGAGTTTTTAACGTTCAAATCAATGATCATCAGCCATATGCTCATTAACACGTCAGCAGGCCACGATAACATAATAAATGCTTGACATACGAAATAGACTGGACTCAGATGTTCACTTACATGTTGCAGCTCCTTTAGAAAAAACAAGTAAACATGATCCGGCTCCATTACAGGTTTGGGTAACGTGTCACTGTCCATGATAGTCTTTAAAACGAGAAACGGAACTAGCACAAATATGCTAGTTTGACAGCTTGCTAGCACGTTAGCTACAATCAAAGTAAACCGTGGGGACAGTTAAGCTAACGTTAGCCGTTCACAATAACGACTTCAGCGCCTGAAATATTATATTAATAGAAAAACCTTCGTTATAAAAATTGAAAACATAAGTTAGATGGCAAAGACGTGACAAGTAACGTAGGTACTTGGCAACAACAGTTGGCTAACAGTAAAAACAGATGAGTCGTCGCAACCCATTTACTATCAAAATCAACCGACAGAAAGGAGCCGTTGGCTGAGCTGGAGCCACGAATATGGATTAAAATGAAACACGCAGGGCAATTAAGAAACGAAATTAACATGACAACATAGAGTCCGTCATAGCACTGTCTTCTTTGATAATTGTCTGCCTTTTCAGCCAAAATAAGGCCCACCGCTTGTAGTAGCCAGCTCAGCACCGGCTGTGTTGAACTTCAGCCTACACCGCGACAGTCAACAAGACAGGGGGAGGGCCGTGTGACGTTCAGGGGAATCGGAAATCTGAGATTTCCCTTGATACAGAGATACCAATGTTCACATTGTAAGCATTGACGCCTCACACTTAAATTGATCTGTGTGCGAACTACATGCGAGAGTAGGAGAATGCAAAAGAATAACAGGACAGTCATGTGTAAGAATCTAGTGTTAATTGTTTAAAAGGCATATCAGAGGCCAATAAAGGGAGACTTGTATTTTATATGAATTCCACACCCAAGAAAATATACATTAATTGTTATCATAACATACTGTTTAATTTACAACTAATACTACGACTTTTGTTGATTTTAATTGTGTGTTGTGGCGTTATAAGGAAAAGGCAGCACAGACTGATCTCTATAAATAGATATGTTCACTTTTTATGACAGACCCCTGATTTCTATTTGCTCTCTTTTGTAGTTGAGTAGTATTGGCAAGTCACGCTTTGGTTGTTGTTGTGGAGGGCAAACGAGATCAATGCATTTGGCTGAAAAGCAATCTTGAAATCCATGAAGTAACACAGCCACAAAAGCATTGATGAAGTTACTAATCAGTCTGTTTAACCAAAAATACAGTAGCCTACAATCCTTAGACCTACCTCAATAGTCCACTCCGTAATTTTCCTATTTGTCATCGAGAGGATGCAGCCCATGTAAACAATCCCAGTTGAGAATATCCCCACTTCTTCATGAATTTCAGACACTGGTTCCATGGGGTCCAAAGATCCTGGTGGAACAAATGATCTGTTAAATATATTTCTGGTCTATTTATGACCTTGTTGAAATGGAGATGACTGAGTGAAAGGAGGAGACAGAGGGGAAGACCTGTGGGAGGCCAGATTAAAACCCTGGGCGCCCACTTACGAGACCAGTATCTCAAAATTATCAGTTAGTGGGTTCATGTGCCTTTTGGTTAGACAAAGTGAAACATCTTTAGTTACAGTTAATCATCTCATAGATTCAAAACAGTTAAATTATCATGTGATTACCACATATTCTCCAGGACAAAGTGTGAATCAAAGGAAGAAATAAATAGGACTCATCTATGACTAACATAATAAAATCCAAGTGCAGCGGACTGATTTGCCATTCCCCAAAACTACTTTATCTTCTAAAAGGTAATTGTGCTATATTTTATTTTAATTCAAGTGCAAAAAAGTGAGAGGCTTGGCAAAACTATTTTCATTTGTAGGTTACAAAATGTGCATACTGAATCAATAACTTTTTTTTTTTAGAGAGATGGATGATCAATTAACTTCATAAAGATTAGTTAAATCAATAAACCAACCTGAGGGCGAGTGCTCAACCTCGACGACGCCCCTGTCTAAAGGATTCTCCAAGGTGGCTTGAGGGACCTTCTGCATCTCATCTGATGCGCTGAAGCTTGGCTGATTGTCTTTGTTTTTATTAAAGTGTCCACCATCCTCCTCCACGCTGACGTCTGGTCCACTGTGCACCTCATCCAAAACCATGTGCTCTTCTTTCATCTCTGCTGGCTTTTCCTCATGATCTGTTACTGTGAGGTTGTCCTGGCCCCCAGCCTCCGGGATGCTCTCGATAATTTCTTCTTCAACAACTTGAGGTGTGTCATCTTGCACTTTTAATTTGTGTTCATCTACAACAAAAACAATTAAAAAACAAAAACATATAAGTACTTACAGATTAGTCAAGGCCTGTTTAGTCCAGGTATGTTTGAAGAGTTTCTACTTCTAAAAGATTGAAATCCTGGTAGACAACTTTTTCCTGTAGGGTGTATACTTGTTTCCATCAAACAGATGTAATATGATGACAGTAGGTGTGGTCTTCTGCTTTATCAAGAGCAACATATTTGTTTAGTGGGAGAGTATGACTATGTGATGAAAGAGAAAACACTAAACTGTGAGGAGAAACTATTTTAAATCAATTTGGGCTCCATCTTACATGACGTCTGTAAAACCATTTTTATCTTGGTAGATACAGAAAAGGTCAAAAGCAAAAGACTAAGTTTGACTGAGGTGTAGAGGTGAATTCAGCAAATCTAAAATGTTGAGTGATACCTCCTCTTGCAAGTCTTACCTCCACTCTGCGGATAAAATCTACTTGACCTGACACATCTCACACTGAAAGTACATTAAAATAGGCATCTGATTTTTTTTTAGGTAAAAATCAGGAAATGTAGTAAGTGAACCTTGATTCATATTTGGCCAGTACTGCCGAGTTTTACAATTTCACCACAGTTCACCAGCAGTCAACATGACTGAGAGCTGCATCCCCTTTTACTTGTATTGAAGGGTTCAGTGGCAGTTTTACACACATGATAAAAACATATTCAAAGTGACCAACTGCAGCTATTAGCCCTGAATGTTTTGATTATAGTCCTGGATATAATTCGAAATTTCAGTCTAAGAAACTAAAAAACACAATGTGTGCGATTGTACTTTAGTATTCAAAACATAAACAGACTGTCAAAGTGAACGCAGGTTTCTAAATCTACTGTGTGTGTTTGTTTGGCGGGGGGCAGTCTGATGGTCAGTGACTCAGGTTACAGCTGGAAGAGTAGGGCAGAAATGCCAGAGTGCACAGGTCCAGGTGGAAAAAACTAATCTTGTTGAATAAATCCTTCTGCTTGAGGTTGACATGAGAGAAGGAGGTTTTATTTTGTGTGTTGTAAAAAGTTATACATAAATAAATTGTTCCAAATGAATGCCAATGTTAAAATTAAAAGGTTTTGAGTTATTTTTTTACAACTTTTTATCACATAGAGATAAATACTGAAAAGGATACTAATAGGCACTACTTCCAAATTCCAGGTACTGGTACTGGTGTCGTGTAAAATATGACTGAAAATATGCCACCGTAAATGAGGACATAATCTGTATATCTGGAAACAAGATCCTCATCTGCGCTTTCAGGCACAGTTCAGGGCTGCATATCTGCTGTTCCACAGTATCAAGTTACGCATTCACTTTATCTGCAGATAATAGGCTGATGCACCATACTGTACTTGGGTTTGAAGGGTCCAAATGAGAGGTTAAAAGAGAATATGTAATGGTAAAACCTAACTCCATCAATGGCAAATGTGTAAATCCCACAACACTTATGTTGACAAGATTATCAATTCATAAAAGATTAATACAAAACAAAACCAACCTTGGTGAATATCTGAATTGTTTTCAGTTGCCAGAGGCGTGCTGTCGCTTGCTGTTGAATACTTTTGTCGTAGGCTGAATGCGAGCTCCTGGAAGTCATCCAGCATTTCAGTTTCTAAATCTGAACTACTTTTGCCCATATGGTCCTCATAATCTTGGTTAGCGTCTCGCTCATCAAGCATCTTCTCAATTTCATCCAGGATGGCGTTTTCTGAGGCCTCCAGGATGCCCTCGAGTGCATTTTCAATGTCTCTGTTAGCGCCTGTGTTTGAGAGACGAGTAGCCTGCATTTCCAAGTCCAAGTCAGAGAACATGGACTCCACTTTGAAGAGATTCTTCAGACCAAGAAGCGCCTGGATCTGCGCCATTTTCTCCTCTGTGAAATGGTCTCGGAGCAGAGTCAGTCTCAACACGCTGTCGCTGTATTCTGGCTCTGGGGTCAATTCAGTGTGCAGATCTGATTCAGGCAAGGGTACGTCTGGGTCTGTGCTGTCCGATTGTGAGAAAGAAAGTGCGTTTTCATCTTCAAGTAATTCTCCTTTCTCCTCCTCCTCTCTCTGTTCCTCTGTTTTTTCTTCTTCTAGCTCCCCTGTAACATGATCCTCGTGAATCTCTGGTTCCACCACAGATAATTCTGGTTGACTGGTGTTACTCTCTAAATCTTCATGTATCTTATTGGGTAGGCTGTCATGAACTGTCTTTTCATCATCTTTTACAGCTGAAATATTTGATTGTATATCCTCAATGATTGGTTCCATATGTGTTTCATTTTCGGTCCTGGCTAATTCTTGATCCATCACTGTTTTGTTTTCATCCAACTCATTGTCAAAATCTTTGCTATGCTCCATTACAATGTTCCTGTCATGATCATCATTGATTACTACATTTTTGGACCCTTCCTCTTTTTCCTCTTCTTGGTCAATGGTTTCATCTATTGTTTGAATATCCATGTTTTGAGCCTGTGGAGTATCGGATGTATTATCTTGTGATACTGGGTCCACTGATATTGTTCTTGCTTCTGTTTCATGGTGTACTGACTCATCAGCTGGTTTTAAAGTTTCCTCCAGAGCATACTCGGGTCCGACTACTTCTCCATCACCCTCATCGTCATCATCATCATTATGATTCAAGATTACTGGCTCTATGTCATCCGAGTCTTTTGGCGATTCTACTGGTAGTGGTTCTTCTGCTACAGCTTGCTTTACTTCCTCAAAACTCTGAGGTTTTTTTGGAGTGGTTTCTTCCCACTCGTCTTCATCATTGTCCTCCTCATCTGAACTTAAATCTTCTGCTGTCCTCTCTCCCCCGGTGACAACTGAAAAAACAGCATCTCCAAATGATGTCCACATGTTCTTCTCCTCTGCAGCCACTGGTATATCATCATCTGTTGTTGGAGGATTTTCATGCTTTTCAAGGGAATCAGATGCTGGAGTGTTTTCTTCTGCTTTAACATCAACGTCTTCTTCAGGATGACCCTCCGCTTTTTGGCTTTCTTCTTCCTCATATGGGGTAACATTCTCAGTGATTTCTTCATTGCTGATGACTGCATCGAAAGTTGATCCAAAGGTAGTTTTTGCATCAGAGATTCCTACTCCTTCAGAAGTTGAAACTGTTTGGTCTTCCAGAACAATATCCTCTTTTGGTGTGTGTTCCTCTTCAGATTTTAGTGTCTCTTTGGTTTCATTCTCTTCTGGCACGACATTATCAGGAACAGACTCCTCAACTTCCATTACAGCTCTTACAGTAGGGTCAGGTGTGGCTACTGTATCAGACTCTACTTCTGCAGAAGTTGGTTCAGTTACTACATCGAGTTCAGGTGAAGAGGCACTTTCATCTTCAAGTGGATTATCAAGATCCTCAGAGTTATCATGATGCTCAGGTTGTTTTTCAGTGTCACCTTCCTCCTCTGATGATGGCTGTGTTTCTTGGATTTGGTCAGAGGTTTCCTTATTTGCATCATCATTCTCCTCCAGTGAAGAGCCTAACAATGACTCTATGTCGTAATCATTGAACTTATCAAATCCAGTGTCAAAACAGACAAAATCTGTTTCCTAAAAACAAAACAAAAATGTAAACTGTGATGAATTTGCACAAAACAGGGTACAGAGTAATTCATAAAGATAGTTTGAGAGTTGTGCTAGCGTTATATACCTCTGCTGGAACTTCAATTTCTTTGTCGGTATAAAGATGGTTAACTGAAAGAATCTCATTTGGGAAATAGCCAAAGTGATTTCCAACCTGTTGGAAATACAAGATGAGAACATATTCAGGGTTATAAGAACATTGAAAAAAACTAAATGTTATCAGGCTCTGATATATGAAATAATAAGCAGTGTAAACATACACTTCCAGCCCATATGTCATTCCTCCTGCCCGACAGTTTGTAGTATACGTAGATAGTTTCTGATTTTTTGACGGACAGGAACCGACAGTCTGGTCCAGAGAAATCTTTTATAGCTTTTCCTCGACAGAGAAGCACTGTGAAAAGAAAAATATGAGGAATTATTGCTTCAAAGGATTAAGCTTTATCCAATTTTTATTTTTTTCAGTCGCAACGCTAAACACTATACAAAATCCTGGTAGACTCTTTTCCGGAATACATATTTGAGTCATTGTTCTTTCTTGACTCAAACCTTTGCTCCATTTCTGAAAATAGCTACTATTTACAATAAAATGTCCAAAATGACATATTCAAATGTATTTATTTGTTCATCCCAAAGTCCAAAACCCAAAGCTATGTTGTTTAATGTGATAAAAAAAATTATTGGAAAGAAAAATCAGCCATAGTCTTGTTAGAAAGAGCTGAAACCAATTAATTTGTAGTATTATTTAGTTAAAATTGCTTAACTAAAATATTGATAGACCCCAACCATTTTTTTATAACCGCCTTGTTATTCTGTGTCATCCACTATGTGTTTCAGCTTTACAATGATGTAAGACAGTAATCACACAAAAAGCAGAAAGCAAACAACAAGTTTACTATCTGCTTATCTCTTTTTCATGCCACTGCTGCCATTAAATCCATGATATCATGTCTTTAGACCTATCTTTAGTCACAGCTGTTGGTTTAAAACATTTGAGAGCAAGGTAACGAATCTTTTGCGGGCTTTCTTTGTTGTATGCCTTAATGCGTCTTATGTATCCTGTTATATTAGTCAAAACTGGCTTCTCCTCATGACAAATCGCCCAAAAAATAATTTATCATCGACACTAGCCTTTTCGGGTTGTTGTTAACACTTTGAGGATATTTACAGGTACATTTTGTCTATAACAACAACACCCTCAGGCTTGACACATAACTGTATGTTGGCTACATTTGATAAGAATACAAATTAGGATGTAAAGCAAACTTGGTTTACCAGTAACGTTTATTTAAACGCCATATCACCTGAAGCTAAGGTTAAATTTTTATTTAAGCTACGCAGTCAAGAGTAACGTTAATCTGTGTTGAGAACATTAGCAAAGAAGGAGACCATCAATGCTAATGTGGCTTAACAATAGAGCTAGCTTCACTTTGTTAGCTACTGTTAACTATTGTTTGTTTTTAACGTTAGCAAAGCTTTTGGTCAAAGCCGGCCGGTGGCTAATTAGCTGCTAACATTAGCCACCACTATCCAGCCAGCAGGAAAGGCCGGAGCTGCCAGGCAACCGGCCAACACTACGGGCTACGTCTGAGCCATAACCTCCTCAAGCTAACAACAAATGGGAATATAAGCTTTGTCTGTTTTTTTAATGAGCAGCACACGACTACACAACATCAGAGACGCTACAGGATGTTATCCTAGGTGTAAATATCGACTGGCAACAGGTCAGAGATAAGGCGCAGTTTATGGCTAGCTGAGGTATCTGGATGTGGGAAGAAGCATCCTTGAAGTCTTACAACAAGCCAGCAAACTTACTGCTGCACTCCTCATCGGCGCATCTTTTAAAGTCGGAGAACCTTTTTTCCAACGCTGCGGTTGAGATAAAATTAAATAAAAGTAATAAAAAGCCCTGTCTGTAAAAGTGTTTTGCTGCCATGCTGGCAGTTTCGTTGCCTGGCTTGGCTTGACTCCGCTGCTGCTGCTGCTGCTGGAGCATGAGCACTGGGAGCTGGAGGAGGCGACACGTCAGCAGATCAGATCCGGCTGGGTGTCGGCACGGATAGGTTTACACAGGATATAAGGTTTGGATTTGGCTGCTTCCTTTGACTGTGGGAAAAGCCATCCCAGAGTAGTTGCTCGGGATAACCTTATCATCTAGTGCAGTTTCTTCTAGAAAGATCCAACACATCAGCAAAGACATCCAAAAATGCGCAAAGAAGAAGAAAATTAAACATAGGAGGAGTAATCACCCAGAGGATTATGGCTGGTGTGTTTTAACAGCATTTAATCTCCCCTAGAGCCCTCTTCAAACAAATATAGTTTAGCCCAATAACCAGAAAAACAACATAAAGGAGAGTTAGTTTTTCAAGTTAGTTAAGCTTGTTGCACAAACAAACCTGTGCTATTCCTATATCGGAGGCATTATTTCCTAAACAAAGGTCTTTGCTGAATCATCACTTCTTCTCAGTACAACTTCATCAAATTAGTGTGCAATTTCAAAATGAAGGGAAAATTTATGGAGTTTTTTGTTTCTGACACTGACATATTTTTAAATGTTTTTCACATTCAAGTTTTAACATTGTTTGTGCCTGTCGAGCCCAATTACCTATAATAATTAATATTGTTTATTAGATTAATGTAAATATTTTGTTTATAGAATAGAACAACAGAGAGAGAGAAAGCTGTAAAATTACGGCTATCACAACTCTTTTTTTCTCAATCATGGCTCTGCTGAAACTTAACCTGCTCTGAAGACATAAACAAAGGCGAAGAAGTTCTTTGTCCCGCCTTTTCCGGCCACAGCAGCCAATCAACATGCAGCATTTCTCTATACTTCCTTATCTACTGCACTGGAGGAAAAGCTAGAGAACAATTTACATGTGGAAGACACTTAAATATACGAGAAAAGACCTCGGATTATATTAAATTTAAAGATTATTAACAGGGACTCTCATAGTAATTACTTTATCATTTTAGCGATTCGTTTGCGGTTAGTTTAGCTGTTAATGTAGCATCGGCACGTTGTTTACCTTCAGAAGCATCAGCAGGTAGGAACTGATCTCATCTTGTTTCACCAGAAAATTGTCTTCCCTCTTCTTACCGAAGAGATTTTACCTTGATAACGTTTTTACAGTAGTAAGTGTAACTCTAGTGGTGACGTTTATTCACAACGATGTTGAGAATGTTGCAGACATCGAAACAGTGATTAGTGTGTTGGTTGGTGGCTGGGTTTATAATGTGAAATGTGTCGTGTATTATAATTAAAAACGTGATGTATGTCTCTTAATGCCTTTTAAGGAAATTGACAGCTGACAGTTTTTTTCTCCCTGCAGGTAGCCTGTCTTACCTGAGTGCGGGTGCTGTGTGGATTATGGATGACTTGGAGAGAGAGCTCATGTCTCTTGGAAACTTGGAGGATGATGATGATGACGATTCCTTCGACGACATCTGCGTAAAAAGCTTAAAAAAAAAAAAAAAGCTTCATCAGATTAAAACCCCACTTGAAGGTGAGTTTTATGTATCTATGAAACATACAAAAAAGATATGCACAAGGTCATTCAGAAGCAACACCTTTATTATATATATTGCTACTCGCACGATAAAAATGTATTTTTAAGATAAAAAAAATCTTCTGTTCAGTACAACTTAATTAAATGAATGTGCATGATAGGAACCCGAATGTATCAGTATTGGTTGTGTTTGTGAAGCAGTACAACATATTATTGTTAATAATGCCCATGACAAAAGCACTAACATTGTTTGAGTTTGTATCTTAAGAGACTGCGAGAGAAAGTGGGTTTCACCAGAGTAGCAGATTGTGTCTGGAGCATATCAGAGATGCCATGCTGCATCACAGGTGGCAAGAGGCAGCAGAGTACATGGCCTGTTTCCCCCAGATGTTGGTAGAGGCAGACAGTAGCACAGGAATACATGTGCAGAAGGAGGTAAGTCTGCTTTCGTATGTTTTATGTGTATATATATATATATATATATATATATATATATATATGCATTAGTCAGATTGCTTACCTTGTGATTTTTTTTGTGGACTTTTGCATGTTTTTTGTATTAATTTGTTGTGATGCATGAAGCCAATCATTTTGTGTTGAGCTGTTTAAAACAGGTAGTAACAAGTAATGTTATCAGTTGTTTCTTGTTGGGCCTGAGTTTGCACGTTATGTTATGCGTTAAGCATATTTATTTGTTTCTTTCATGGCGTACCTTTGACTATTTAGATAAACTGAATTTCCCCTCGGGGATTAATACAGCATTTTTGATTTTTTTAAAACATAAGTTTGAATTGAGCATGCATGTGGTCACTCCTACAGCGTATTTGGAGACTGAGCACTGAAATCCTTCACCATCTCCCCAACTCAAAGCTGAAAGACTATAACATCATCTATGAGCTGATGAAACACTCGGGGCCGAAACATTACCTGATGGTAAGTTAGCGAGCACCCCTGACTTCACAGTGAACACATTCTTAATATATTTACACTAGAGATAGCCGTTTGTTCATTTGTGTCTCTAGATCTGTCTGGAACATTCCTTCCACCTGCTGCTAAGTGGTAGCATCGAGGATGCAAAGCAACAGCTGTCTATCGCAGAGAGCTGGAGGCATGGGAAGGAGTCAGCAGCTCAGTATCAGAAGACCAAACTGATCAACGCCTACAGGAGCTTACTGGATTATATCATCTGGAGTAATAAAAAGTTGACACACTCCAGCACTGGTGAGGTGATACACAGCTCCACACCCAGAGCATCTATTATTCAATCGTCTCAGTTACAGACATGGTGCTAGCTCTGGTGTGGCGTCATACTGCCACCTACAGGTTAGACTGAGTCACTGCCTATTGCAGGACACCTGTTTGTTATTTTATTGTTCAGTGAACTTTGTTTCTTGCTTTTCTTAGCAAAAAAAAAAAAAGAAGAAACAATTTTGCAAGACATTATATGCATACATTGGAATTAGGAAGATAGATACATAAATATATCAGTCTGAAATATCAGCAAAACTTAGATCCTCAACGAACAGAAAAAAACCCTCCAAAGGTGTTTGAAGGTCCTTGTAAAGAAGTTTTTCCAGTTCATAATATATATACATGATATATATATAAAGACCATCTCTGGATGAAAAAAGGAGGGAGAGAGACATTTCCATTTAAGCAGAATGACTATATATACTATATAACTATAGGAAACATATTTGTTTGTAAAATCTTTCCATGAAATTCCCTCTGGTTTGATTTACTGCTTGAAAAATGTCGTTATTGTTTATTTAAACTGACCTTACTGTTTCAGATGATCTGGACAAAAACCAAGAGATGAACAGCTACTTCAGACAGGCCTCTGTGAATCTAAAGGAGATTTTGAAGAATCCTGGCATCTGGGATCCTTTTATACTGAGTTATGTTGAGGTGAGAACTCATTCCCAAAGAAAAAGACAAATATTTGTATATTAATATATATATTTTTAAAGCGCCATTTAATAAATACACAAATTGGGTTGCATTAAATTCCCACAATTAGTTGAACAAGTAAATATTGTCTTTTTTAAAAAAAAGAAGAAAAAAATAAAGACTAAAAAAGACTTTACTTAATACTCCATATTAATATCTTGACTATCCAGTGCAGCTCTACCCTCTATACATGTCATATCATCAGTCCGTTTCATGTTTGTGCTCTTAAGAAATAACATTTTTGTCTTTTGAGATTCCAAATATTGTCATATTTTGAATCTGAGGCCCAGTTTAAACAAATTATTCATACCTGTTTCTAATGGTTGTATTATTTTTTTCAGATGCTGGAGTTCTATGAAGATCACGAGGAGGCTCTGAGGGTGCTGAGCGATTACGCGTATGACAACAATTTCCCACCCAACCCCAACGCGTTCGTCTATCTGTACGAGTACCTGAAGCGGCACGACACCTCAGACAGGAAACTGATGAAAGTCTTAAAGGTAAAACTGCTTGTTCAAAGCACTGAATTTATGCTGATAAAACTTTATTCCCTACCGCTTTGCTTCTTTATTTATACTGACATTAAAAAGAGAGATTATGATCCCTGTGAAACTGTGTACATATTATTATATTAACTTAAAATGGAACTTATATTTACAGTCTTATGCATTTTAACTTTATCTTTTGTAGATCCTTCATGTTTTAGTCCCGAGCCACGAGCTGATGTTGGAGTACAGCTCTCTTCTGCTGCATTCAGGTATAATCTATTTTCTAAATCAAAGTACAATATGCAACTTTTCTGCATTTAAACTTAAAAAAAACAATTAGTTATATATACACCAGTGATATATACTTTTCACATAATGACTGTTCAGTTTTCAGCCATATTTGTACAAAGAACTTCTAAGATCTTGCATGTTTTTAGGTATACATTTTACTGGATGAAGGACATGGTCATCGGAAATCTGTAGCTTAAGTTATCGAGGAAAGAAACAGGAAATTGTTAGTGCCAGTCGTATGCTGGACATATCAGAGAAAGTATGATTTTTAAGATTGAACTGCTTTATTCAGAGGAAGAGACGGATTAAAAAAAATGAACTTCAGTGATGCCAACAGTGATGTAAACTCCCATGATCCAACGCTACTTCGTGACATCACCAAACCCCATCTTTTTTTGTTATTGTTTTGATTAAGAGACCATTTAGGGCAAAAAAAAAATCACAACTTGCGTGTTAGATGTCTGCAAATACAAAAAGGTTCACAGTGTTAAGAGATAATTAATGATTCACAGAATTAAAGTAAATCAAAAAGCACATTTGACCAATTGATCTGTAAATGTGTTTTTGTTACAGCCATGTTTCCTAATAACATTTTCTCTATTCAATATCTATTATTGATGTGTTGTTTTGTTTTCAGAGAAACAAAATGACGTCCAGAAAGCTTTAGGGGTTGTTCTGGAGATGTTGGACTTTGCCTGCTGGAGGAACAACTTGGCCGTGTGGCAGCATTTAAAAGCCATTATTAAAGAACTAAAGTCACTGTAAGTTTGGATAACAGAAGCTCTACAAGTCAAAGACTGCATGTTTTTATATGACACTAATTGCTGTATATTTGTGTTTAAACAGAACAGGCTGTCAGGGCTTTGTCGCTAGGAAAATGGCTGAAAGAAAAGAGTGGTGGCCAATGCTGCATTTCACAAGCTTCCACGCCAATAGAGACTTCCAGGAGAGCAAAGAGCTGGTGGAAGTGAAGGCATCGCTGATACGAGACCTGCATCTAGGTAAGAAGGTGGACATGTGCATAAAATCACCTCTGGAAGTGTTCTGTTAATCCTGAATGTTTTCCTGTAAGCATAGAGTGGGAAAAAAGTTTCTGCCTCCATGATGGCCATGAAATAATAATTTTCTCAGTCTTATTTAACAATTCTTGTAAGTAAGTAAGTAATCTGCATTTATTGTGAAAGTTTTATAATAAGATATGGGCCCTGTCCTACATTGCAGTTTGGAGGTAACTTCGTGATAAGAATTCAACGTATATAAAAGCACCTGTCAACCATTGGATTCTCCAGAAAATAAAAAATAATATAGATTTTTGTTGAATGGTGCGACTTTTCTGTGTCGGCTTCTTGAGCCATATGTGAGGCAACAGAGTTGTGTGTTTAATCTGACTATAGAAGCGTCAGTGCACCTCAATAATTTGTATAATTATTAATCACCATAATGTACAAACCATAGAAGCAAACTGTTTATTGGGATACAGCAATAACATACTAATATAAAATGTTGATCCAATTTGTATCAGTGCCCAAAGTGATAGATATATTCCATTAATTGACTATATTTTTTATGTAATATAATGGATTTAAACTCATTTGAGTTTGTTTGCCATGTTATAGTTTACAAGATGCAAAATTTCCCTTTCAAGCCATTAATTCTTGTTCAAGGACACACTGAAGTTTTACATAAAAATAAGTCCACCTTTAAATGATGTATGGTTTATTATCTCTGTAGAAATGTATGTATTTATCAGCTTTTCCTCAAGAGAAAACAATAATGTCATGGTTTGTGAAAATGCTGACTTGTTGCAGCACCATTGTTGGCTTCTAGCTATAAAACAGATTAAATGAAATCTGTACATACACTGTAGATGTTAATGTTTCAATTGTTTTTTTTTTGTTGCAGGCAAGGTAAACTACAGAGTTCCACGGACAACCAGAGGAGCGCAAAATTAGAGAACAACTTTAAGATACAAACTGTGTCCTCACTATTCACACGATGAAGAGCAGAGAAAACAACTGAAGAGAAGAAGAGCACTGAAGAAGAGGATTTTTTTTTTTTTAATGAGATGTATTTTCTTTTGTGTGACAGTATATTTTTTTTATCTCAAGGTTTACTGACACTTGTCCCTGAGATGAAAAGAAGAGGATTTAACATATTTTCCTCCTTTTTGCTCCGTTGAGTGGAGCCTTTTCTACTCCAGACAGACCGTCTGCTTCGCCACTGTGTGGAGCTCATGTTCTGTGTATTCACTGTGAGTGTCTGGACGGCATCATGGCCTCATTCTGGCGCTGTGTGGCTCTGAATGTTAGTGTCCATGTCGGTTTTGTGGTTCCTGTAAACATTTTAATGGAGTCTCATTCTCATTATACCTCAGCTGACCTTTGACCCCTGTGCTTAGGGGATTTAGGGTCACAAGTTTGTGTGTGTGTGTGTGTGTACACTCCACACATAGCCTGAGGGATTTTCTCCAGTCAGCTCTATTGTAACATCAGAATTTTCAACACAGGAGAAGTTTAAGGAAGTGGGACAGGCGGCAGCTGGTGCAGTTTCAGTCCTCATCCTGTGAGTGCAAGAAGCCTCAGTTAAAGATCATAATGCTTTGGTTTGTATATGTGTTTGTATTTTCACAGAGAGGCTTTTATATTTTGATGCCATCTATTTCTGTAATGTATTTTTTTTGTATGTTTCTAAAGGCAGGATCTTGTGCTTGTACTCTACTTTAGCCTAAACCATGTAATAAAGCCTTGCATCCAGCAGCAGCAGGCCAGTTTAATAAGCAAAAGTGTTTGCAATGATTCTGTTTCGGCTTGCCACAATGTTGGCCGTGCAGCAGCTCACTGAGCCGTACTGTATGTGAATGTGTGTGTTGCTTTGCAGTCATTACATAAACCAAAGCCCAGAGCACTTGCCCGACCACAGGAGCAGCTGCAGAAGGGATCTGGGAATACATAACACATGTCGTTAGAAAATTCAAAACTCGGGGAGCGCTAAGGAGGATGGACTTAGGAGCTGGTCACTGCTCTGGATTGTGTCCTGGTTGTGACCTTTTTAAGTCATTTTCTTTCTCCTGAGGCTTTGAATTTTTTAATCACCTCCACAGATGCTCACAGTCGAGGCATCATTGCGCTGTTTTCCGGCGGCTCTGTTGGGGGCTGGCTTTCTTCCTCAAGGGCACCTTGACAGTTTAGACTGAATTTGTTTCATCAAGGGATTCAAAGTGGAGGCTCTCTCCGGCCCTGCTGTACTCTAACTCTGTGGTCTTTGGTCTGATGGACCCCCACAGCCCTGTCAGAGGAGTTCAAGTGCCCTTTCATCAAATCTCCAATATAAGCCTGCTGTAAGTCCCGACTGTTTAACACATTACATTTCTTTCTTCATAAAACTTATTTTTAGTTTGATCAGCAATCCTACTAATATTAAATGTACTTTTATGTATGTTTATCAAGTACTTTTAGCCACTATTTTAACTGTTTATTAAATACTTGTAGTGAGCTATTTACCATTAAAGTAACTTTAAGGTATTATTTCAACCATGTATCCAAACTTTAGGTTAACTATTTAAACTGTTTTCACTGTTGACTAACTACTTTCAACTATCTCTCTGAACCATTTATCCATAAACCTTACTTTGATGATAATTTTAACTGTTTGCCAGCTATTACAACCACTAAACAATAACTACTTTAACCATGTATGCAATCCCTTTAGCAAATATTTTAATTGGTTATCCAGTACTTTAAGTTCATGATTTCAACCATTTATAACCCATACTTTAAGCTGATTAGTTAAACTTTTACAACCTAAATTGATGCATTATATTATAGATTTCAAATGTTAGATCCAACCATTGCACTTTCACTCATTACTTCTTAGCTACTATTTTAAACTTCATGTTCGCTTCTCACTAGTTTTCAAACACTGTTACACAACTGTCACATGAATTGTTCTCACACTTAAAATTCAGATCTTTGAGCCAAATTTTAATTTATAATAAAATTCCTAATTAGTGGTTCTGCTCCATGAAACGTTCATGAATCCCCTGGCAGCAGCAGAAGAACCACCTGGCTGGGAATCACAGCTCTAACCATGAAAGGAGCTTCTCAGGAAATTGTAGTTTGGTGTTCCTCACCTTCTCACCTCACCTCGTCCATCACCACCAATTCGGATTATTCATTTGTTAGAAAGGAACCGGCTTGTTTAGGTTTTCTAACCGAGGAACAGTCCGACCCCAGTGGAAGGTATAATCACCCTATTGGGGACCAAGAGTACCAAGCAACAGAATCTGTCCCTGTTGAAGCCATTGGCTCATTGTTGCATGTTGGGGTGGCAGTGTGAGTCTGGGGCAGGGCGTCCCGACAAGCCTGTGATGTCAACGTGTTCTTGATAAAGACAGTAGAAATAGAGGATAATATGTATAAAATACTCAATTGCAGTATAACTTATTTTCTGAAGAAAAATTTCATGAATTTATTTAAATACAATATATAAGTTCACACATATAGAGATGTGTATATTATTTACAAATCATTTGTCTAAATATTTCCAAATAATTTAATATTTGAATTATTACTCCATAAATAATTTATTTATTATAATTATTTTTCATTTTAATTCCACATTTTTAATTGAATTAACTAATTTTTTTATTGTTCTATTCTTGTCCACATTCTTAAATGCATTTATTAACTATCATGTTTTTTCTATTTCAAATTTTTTAATATACTTATTGATTATTTTATTTATATTTTCACATTTTTTTTATTTACTTATTTTATTACTGTATATCTCTAGTCCCCATTTCTCTTCTTTGT
>JAOWBC010000383.1:12056662-12072321 GCA_028566105.1 Hypoplectrus providencianus | reverse complement strand
CGTGTGTGTGTGTGTGTGTGTGTGTGTGTGTGTGTGTGTGTGTGTGTGTGTTTGGGTTGGGTGGGTGGTGGGGGGGTTCTGAAATCTCAAGAAAGAAGAACAGCAGGCATCAATTATTAAGACAAGCAAGACAGCAGTGACAACATCTACAGATGATTCCTCTTTTTGTTGGTTTGTTTGACAGTGTTTTGGGGTGCTTTAACTCAGAATGAAATATTGCATACAGAAGTGAATATTTTAACAAAGGCATGCCACATTCCTGCTTGAGTTTTTGGGTTAGTTTTTTTTTTCTGTCCTGCATGGCTGCGGGGTTATCAAACAGTCATCCTAAACTCTGTGGAGTGTTTTAAATACCATTATAAAGTGCTAAAAGGGTATTTGTGATATCAAGAATGGGTCAAATGAAAATGAAACGAAAAGACTTTGGAGTTCTTTTAAAGGTTTCATGTTATTGAAGCATTAATAAGTCAAAGAGCAACAGTCCAATACCATCAATGCCCGGTGACAGTGTAGTTGCATTTTTAAGCTTTAAGATTCATTCAATTAATATCAACTGTTCAGCATAGGACAGACACATAGGCCATGTTTCCATTAAAGTCAGAAAGAAAATGTAAATTAGGAATGTTTCCATCAACTGGGTTAGAGCGAATAAACACAGCTGATATATGTAGTTCGGTCTGAAGGTGGCGTTATTATGTATTACTGTAGGCTAATCCGCAAGTTACCAGTAGAAGAGGAAGCTGAATGAGAAAGAAAAAACCACAACGAAAAAGATGATCAGACAACTTTGACCACCCACGAGAGAACATGGAGAAAAGTCTTCAGGAATTGGATTCAGCTGGTCAACTTACAATTGTTCTTATATGTCTGAGCATAAATAGCTAATCAGTTATGTGCGTGAAAAATGGCGCTACATCAGAAACGACTAACCCTAACCCTTTACCTGGGTAAAATATGTTTTGAATAAAATAAATAAAGTTTGATGCCTATTTTTGTAGTTTTTCCTCAAAAACACACTATTGATATTTCTTTATCCAGCTGTATTTATGTTTTAGTGTCATGTAGCTTAACTTCTTATGTGATTCTTTGTTGCAAATGAAGCTATGAATCTCCTGGTTCTGAAAGTGCCACATTAATGAAGTATGTGTTAAACTGAGTCATTATCCCCCCCTCCTGCAGGAGGCACTCCAGCCACCTGCAACACACCGCATGTGTGTGATGTTGTGTCTTTATCTCGGCCTTAAAAGGTTTCAGTGTTAAGTGTGTCTCTGAAAGATAAAAAATTGCTCTTTATTCAGCATGCGGGCCTCTTTGTGTGGATTCACATGATGTCACCTTTTAAATTATGCCCTTTTCTTGTCCTGAAAGAGTGTTTTGACTACACAGAGACGGATAATGACTCTAGTTTTCAGTAAACATGTAATCTTAGATTTTCACCTCTGGTTCTGTTTCCCCCCTCTTTTTTTCAGATATAAAGGTATAATAACAGATATTCATACAGTTTGAGATGTGATATCAACAAGGTGATATCATGCGCCTACCGACACACCCACACACTCACTTATCAAACCCGAGACTGCAAATGAGTTTGACAGTTCCTGTGAAACTCTGCAGGTATAAAACCCAGTGGGACGATTCTCTGAAACAGTTTTCCTGAAACCAACCTGTTAACTGCGAACGCCACAGTGACTCATAAGCATATATGTGCCCACTGACTCATGTTGCTCTTATCTGTAATTCTGTGGAAGTACAGTGAGGGATGAACAAACACTGAGCTCGACCTGACCCCAGAGCAGCCCTGTTTGTCAGCACACTGGGTCTCCGCGGTGAGGGATCGTGCGGTCGGAAAATATAACAAAGCTGGGGCGCGTTTTGAATGAATGTGGGAGCTGGAGAGTCTGTCTGTCTATCTATTTCCACCTTTACTCATCCTCTCTCTATCAGCACTTCCTCTCTCCCCCTGAATGTCTGCATGGCTGTTAGTGGAGATAATGCAGTTGAACTTTTCAATATTATGTAACTTTGACATCAGTTTGAATTCGTCATTTGGATATTTATTAGCTACAGGGTGACAGGTTATTAAATGCATTAGTGAGAAAGCCTTTAACCCTTTATAAACAAGCTGTGGGGATAATGGATGGGAGTGGATCAGGCTTAGCTGCGTCTGTGGATGGCGGTGACTGAAACAGCTCAACTACAGGATGGAGCGCCATGAAATCTGATACAGATTCATGTTCCCCGAAGATATGTCTTTAGAAGAGCTGAATAGGGTCATTTTTTATGTATAGATATCACCATGAAACTTCCCCAGTTCTTTATTAACATTAAACAAAACATGTTTTTGTATTACAAGTTTTTTTTTAATTCTATGATTAGATGTGCAAATTGGGTGCAGACTTATTAAAAATTTTCTAGTTGGGATAAATTACAATGACATAAATCGAAACATTGGATAAAGCAAATTGATCAAAAGTCAATATTCTATGTTTTGAAAAATTGGGATATTTAGAATAAACTGTCAAACATTAAAAACAAAAAAAAACATTTAGTTATGTTTTTAGGAACAAAGCGATCTATACATCAGGGTATGAATGATAATGATATAGACACAGCCCTTCGCTCCAGAATATAGTTAAGAATAAAACTGGTCAGTTTGGTGTCTGGAAGTGGAGCTGAGGTTGAGATTTATGAGGAAAAAAATGTGTGAACACAACCTTTAACGGTCTTTATATATTGTGAATGGAAATGACTGCTTAACTATTCAGATCCTTTTCTCAAGTAAAAATACTTAAACTACACTGTGAAACTACTCAACTGCAAGATAAAGTCCTGCTTTCAAAACTTCACTTTTTCAAATGATCATGTTTTTATTGTAAATATTGACCCAAAGACAAACTAAAGCTCTCAGCTAAATGAAGTGAAGCAAAAAGTACAAAACTGGGGTGAAGTAGAAGTATAAAGTTGTATAAACATCAATACTCCAGGATAGTAAAAACATCCCATAATTGTACTCTTGCACAATGGCTGATAGAATAATCTTGGTTTCGTTTCTTCCTGGATTTAATGACAATAAGGAAACACAGAATAAAAGCACACTCATCCTCTAATTAGTGTTTTTTAAAGTCTACATGACACAGAAGCCAAACCCTGAGGTAATACACGACGCTGTGCTGAATGGGTCTGCTCGTTGCCTGACCTCACTCAAAACTGTGCGCTTCTTCTTTTGTATTCAAAAAGCTGTGATGGTGTATTACAGGCTGACATTTCGCCGCTGGCCCTTTTTTCTGCGCTGGCCTTTAAATTTGCTGTTTGTGTGTCTTTGTCCTGTGTTTAACTGTGTGTTAGGTCAGATTAACAAATGGTAAGGCCGGTGGCAGGCTGAATAACAGCATTAAACCGGAGGACAATGGGAGCGTGGGACTAAGCCCTTTCACAACCTGTCTGACAGCTTGTTGCGTTGATGTCATCCTCTGACTCAGGCCGTTACCACCGCCGCTGTCACCCTGTTCGCTTGGATGCATGACATCACCAAATGACACATATCACTCTTCACTTACTGCTTTCATTTCTCTGCTTCTCTCTCTCTCTGTCTGTCCATTCGTTTGCATACTCATCAGCTTTTCCTGCTTTGTAGCCTTCCACTCCGTCAGGCTGCGCACAAGGAGGAGGAGAGCATGAAAGGACATCATTAGTTTTCCAAGGAGACTCGGATAAAGGGAGAGAAAATCTGAATACAAAGACTGTTGGGTCACGTGGCGGGCTCTCAGGGGAACGGTTGTTAACAGAGCAGTGAGATGTTTTACTAAGAGATACAGATGTTGGCTGTAAATCGCAGAATAACAAACATGCAATGAATATCGCCATTTATTATTTCCATGAAAAGAAGGATTCAGAACATTTTAAAGCAGTGGTTCCCAGTGGTCCGTGGACCCGTACCGGTCCGTGGGTCAATTGGTACATTGTTTCGGTTGAATTGATTATCAGAGTCTGACAGATGTTTAATTTTGAAAAATGGCTGTATCTCTCCCATCTTTCAACACATCACATGATAGTTACCACTCAACTTAGCCCACAAACTTGCTAAAACATGAGTAAACAACTGTCTTTGCAGAGCTTTTTTGGCGTGACAGCAATCAAAGCAAAATCACAGAATAAACTGGACTGTTTGCACAGAAACAAGCACAGGGCTCCCACTGATACTGCGTTAAGGTCAATGGTGTTCTGACCCACGATAGTCTGATCTGTCCCACCATAGTCTGATCTGTCCCACCATAGTCTGATTTGTCTCACCAAAGTCTAATCTTTCAAACCATAGTCTAATCTATCCCAGATCAATTTGCCCCACTACCATTATCTTTTCAATGTATAAAATCTTAATATATCAAGATAGTTTGCGTCATGTTGGTATTGCCTTAGCAGTCAGTAAGGCCCAGTCACCAAAGCCACAAAATTTGGACTTTAAAACCAAAACTGTACTTGAAGAGTTTGACTCTGGACACCCCTAGATGGTTCAGAATCCACCCACCAGTCTCAGAAAAGCCTGTGGGAAACACTGTATGGGTTTGAACCTGAAATAATATGGTTGGCCCCGTTAAGCAAAGCCAGATATAACTGTGTCCTGTTGCTATACGTTGTCTCTCATTAATTAAGAGTATTACTGCTGCAGTTATAGACCAGAGCAGCGGTCCGTTCCCAGAGCATGGCGGCAGATGCCAGCGGAGGCTAAACCTCATTCCCCTGTGGGAGCGCCATGCAGAGCTAAAAGGCCCTGGCTCCCACACAGCCGAGCAGCAGGTGACCCCCTGTCCTAGAAACAGTTGCTATTTAGACGTGATTAGCAGCGGGCGCAGGGAGAGAGAGTCATTGTTATTTATATTGTGTCATCCCTGTGTTTGTTTCAAAAGGTTGAGGACAGCGGCGAGTGTTTCCGATAAGTCGCTCCACTCGAGGGTCACAGCGGGAGAAAGTGTGGTTTATAACCTCGAAGACGACGTTTAATAAACAGGCCCTCACTGTGTGCGAGGGGTATAAATACCAGAAGACATCATCTAATACCCTCAGTCGAGTAAATCCATCCATGTGTGTGATATGCTTCCATTCTGGGATAAGGTCAGAATTAAATTGGGCTCCCACTGCAGGGAGAATGACAATATTTGCTATTCTTGAGATCATTATCTCAGATTTCATCAGAGCATGAGGTAAACGAGAAAAAAAAAACTGCACGAGAACACGCTGTCACTGTACGTACACATCAGGCTGGATCAGTGACGCCTCAGCAGGACTCTATGCACTATAAGCGCCAGTGCATACGTGAGCGAGTGAGAGCGAATGTTTAAATTTTTTGATCATTAACTAAACAATATTTGGTTGTTGCTAAGTGACCGTGAGGATGACTCAACCTTCCTCAGGCGGAGGGACATGCCAACTTGAATGAATAATACTGAGCAGACTGGCCCAACTCAGAATAAAATAGGGTTGTTATGAGTTCAGTGATGTGGCTGTTATTGTTAGGTGTAAACTACACTTCTCCTGGTAATCTGTCACAGCCGCCGGCCTCGGCGCTCAGGCAGCACTTGAAGCAGACGTTTGTCCTTTTAGCAGATGATTTCTTATTTTTGTTATCTTCTCTGCCTACAATCATCAGCTAATTTCAGGAGCTCTCAGCCTTCAGATGGAACTCCCCTGAAGGTTGTGAGACGGTTTCAGAGGAGGTGGGTATCACAAGATGAGTTACAAAATGTATTGCTAATAATAATGTTTCTATTTACTAAATGAAGGACTGTGTTGATTATTTGACCTTTTAAATGTGTTTTTTTCTGTGATTTTAGTCAGTTTTCTGTTTGCTTTAAGGTGTTTATTGCATGTTATCACATAGTTTATATTATCTGTATGTAAAATATTATTACTGATTTTATAGCCACTGGCAATGTTTCAAAACTATTTACTTTAAATAATTGACTAGAAGGATTTGATGGTCCATTTGTGCATCCTATTGAAATAGTAAAAATATCAGTTGAAGAGTTAGCTGAAATTGTTTAAAGTTGAAGTAGAAACCCAATTACTTAAAGAAGAAAAAAATGGAAGTGCTTAAGAAACTGAAGTCAATTTAAAGCAGCAACAAGGAGTTTTAACTGATTACGAGCCTCGGTCTGATACTGATGCAAAAATGTTTACATGGAACAGGCCTTTCCCTTTCACAAAAAACTCCTTTTCAATTTTTTTTAGAAAATATTTTAGATCACAGCATCTCTACTTGTTTTTTATCCTCTCTTGTTTACTTTGTTGGTAAAGCTGAATAAAAACACATTATACTGTGGGGCTTGTGGTTTCCATAAAATTAATCTGAATGATTCAATTGTGGTGAACTTAACTGATTTAACAATGTGTAGCGGTGGAAGAAGTATTTAGATCCACACTGTGTCCACAATTAGTCCACTACAAGTCAAAGTCCTGCATTCAAAACTGATTGAAGTAAAAATAACTAAAGTATATGCATTTAAATGACCTAAACTATCAAAAGTAAAAGAACCCGTTATGCAGAATGATGAGACCTGCGTTTATTTGTTAAAGCATGTGGTCAAGGGACCAGGCATCTAATTTAAGCCGTTCAGTAATAATAGTCATAATCATTATGATTGTAATAGAAAAACATACGTGGAGTTATTATAAGGCTTGGTCAGGTCAGTGACTATTTGCATATATTGTGACTGGAGGAGGTGACATTAACACTGCGGTTGTTTCCTGTTTTCATATGAGCTTGCTCTCAGTAGACTATTATCTCTGCTGGTGATTAATAATGACTTCTCAGAGCGGAGAAGAAATCTAAGATGCGTTTGCCAATTTACAAGTTGTTTACAGCCACTGATCTTATCAGATGTTTAGATATTTTGGGGAGTTTTCTCACCATGTGGCGCTTCAAACCTACAACACACGTCAAAACTCTGAAAGTCTTTGTTACACGCTGCGAGCGCTTACAAAAGTTTAGACAGGAAATTGACTTTCCATCCAGTAAATCAAAAAATAAACAAAGACACGCAGTCTTGGTGTGACAGTATTTCAGAGGGAGGCACCATAATGCAGCGACAGACCGGGCTGACAGTTTTTTTTCTTTTTGGGCTCTGAAACCTCAGACAGTTTGTACAATGATAGTCACACAGCTCGAGCATTAATGATGAGCAGAATGCTATTTTGGAAAGCTGTGTCAGTGCTCGGTTAAGGTCTCGCTCGTTCAATTAAATGGCCTAATGAAGCTAATGAAAATGATTTAAAATGGCAGCGAGAGCAGCCCCGCAGGTTTCAGGAGGTTAGACCCGTCTGAAGCTTTGTCCTGTCGCAGACGAGCGGACTGGAAGCTGAAAAATATGCAGAAAGTGAAGGGGCATAGGTCGACAGGCTGTTGAATCCTTGGCAGTGTCCCTCCCCGCCATCGCTGGACATGTTGCTTTTCAAGCTGTTCGGTCTGCAGTAGGCCCATCTGTGCCGTTCCCTCTTAAAAACCATCAGCAGCAACATTCCTTAAATCCTCGGCGTTGAATAAGAAGACGTTTATGGCCAGATGGGATGCAAGGGTGCAGTCTTTTGCATATTAAAAACTAAAAACAGCAATTAGTAAATGGGCTCATTTGTAAGTCAAACACGGTCTCCAGGGTCACTGCTAAACGCACGACTCTATGACAACTGGTTTTCAGAGGTTACATAAGGTTGAAGTGTTCCTGTGCTGCTCTGAATGTGACAGTGAGTCTGCAACTCGCAGGAGACAGGAAGTGGTCGGGTCTTTCATCTGGGCCAGCGAACACCACGCACCACGATCAGTCATATTTTCCATCCCGAGCAACAACAAAAAGCACTTGACTGTATTTTACATCAGAGTTTGACATTATCTCACATCGTGTGTGTGTGTGTGTGTGATCTCTAAACAGATGCACCAAACCGCACTCAGTCATGTTTTCCACTGGGGTGACATTTATAAAAGAAGATCGTCAGCTCTATCCGGTTCAAGATCTAGAAAATGGTTGTAAAAAAAAAAAGAGGTTGAGCTTTCATTATTAACTAATAAAAGGTTAGGGTTAGGGTTAGTGCTTGTAACATCTGTAAACCTCCACCAGCAGCAGCCATTTCAACATCCACCTGCTCCCAGCTTCCTGTTGGTATTTATTAATATAAACTCAACATGTTTGCAAGTTTAAAGCAAGCAGCAAAATAGGAAATAAGAATTAACTAAACAAAACAAATTGAGTTGTTTCCTCCACTCTGAAATATAAAACAAAACTTATAAGAGACAGCTCTGTGAATATTTATAAAATAAAACTGAAAGCCTCATAAAGCCTTATGTAATCTGACTTGTCATTTCTTTTCTTTTTTCAAAATTTTCTTATTTTTTAGATTAACTTACATATCAGATCATCTAATGTCTTGTTTGCCTTATTTAAATGCTTGAATTCTTTTGTAAAGTATTTTTTTAAGTACATATCTTGCCTTAAAGCACTTGATTAATAAAGTTTATACTTTATTTTATTTATTTATTTTTAAAGGAATTGCAGGTTAGTATATTAACTCAACTACATTAAATAGAGAACATGTAAATAAAGGCGTTAGAGTCATTTGGAGTAATTAAAGTGTGATTAAACTTAACAATGCTTTACACATAGACAGGAGACACCTGAACCGCTTACTGAAGTTTTTTGGACATGTTAAGACAGAGGAAATTGATGTTTTTCTTATATAGGTCAGTGTGGATGGAAAAGCGCGTTAGCAGCTCTGCTGGTCAGTTTGCTCGCTGACTCGTCTGCCTCCAGAGCTGTGAAGTTTTCTCCCCACTGTGAGCAGCGGCGGGGCAGTCCGCCGATGGGCTCATTTTCTGTGACAAGTGTACCATGAAAGCACTGAGGGAGCCGGCTAGCCAGCGGGTAGAGGCCGACTGATGTATTGTTCTTTATTGGTGAGCATTGATGTATCACAGACATATCAGCATCAGCATTTATGCTCTCCTGTATGTCTCAATGTTTGTCCAGCGCTTGGACTTACAATCCAAGGCTTTCAACAGTTTGTTTAACTGCGCATTGAAAAGTGTAAAAATGCATAAATCTGTGATGTTTTTTTTGTTTAGATGTGTGCTTTAAATCATCCCAAATGTTTCCATCAAGGTTACTTTTTATCCAGTTATACTACCAAGGCTTTCGGTCGTTGCATGTCTGGATGTGAAGTTATTACAAAAAACAAGCTGAGCAGGCTGTCATTTTGTCCACCAGACAGCATCAGCAAAACATCCATTTAAACATGAAACTGCTTTATTTAGTGTTTAACTGGTTAGTATCACCTCGTGCTCTGCAGACCAGGTGATTAAAGACTTCTGTGGATAATTCGGCTACTGGTAAAAACCTCCTGTATAATGAAGGAATTGGATCTGAAAAGTTAAATGACAGTATGTGGCTACTGTAATGGGTGTATATCTGAACACAGTGTAACAACAGTAGAGCAAACACTGCAACAAGAACACTAAGCAGAGTTTGGTACCTTCACACAGCCTGAAAAGTTGGCCAATGATAAACGACCACACTGCTATGTTGATTTCAGTGAATGTCTATTCTATTTTTTCAGTTTCTGTGGCTTTATGCCGACATACTCACAGCTCCTGGTTGTTGTAAGAGAACCATGGGATCTTTGTGAAATTTTAAGAGGAACAATTTCTTCTTTAAGCATGGAACAGAACATGTTTACTTTATTAACATCAAATTAAAAGCCTGATTTGTCTCTAATCTTAGTCAAGGCGCATCATGGCTACACTCTACCAAACAAAACACTTTAATTGTCCACCATATTCCCTAAACCTTGTCCAAACACAACCTGTTGCTCACAAATACAGTGCTTCCTGCTCACGGTGATGAACAATGAACATAATTCAGGCCATGTAATGTATATAAATGTAATATTCAACTCATTTCTAGGAGTCATGGTTCTATTTTGGCTCAGAAACCTTTCATCCAGCTGGGTGCTTCCAGGAACCAGCATGACTTCCAGGTAGCCTGTTAGCACCACGTCTCATCGTCATCACAGTGACCACAAAGTCCTGATCAAAACAACAATTTCTTATCGCTTTCAGTTTCAATCGTGCAAATTTGGTTCTTGGCAATCTGTCACGTCGGCTTTGAAGTAACCACCAATCGACTTTGTACAAAAAACACCCAGTGATAGATCTCAGAAAACATGACACCAGTTAGAGGGAATATTATGGTGTCAGCTTGACAAACATATGGCCGAATGAAAACCAGCCACACAGGCAGAACTGGTTGAATTTACATAACCGCTCAGGTCCTGCTGCAGCCAGTGTTTGAACTCCCAACAGATCTCACAGAAAGTCGTTTCCAAGCATCTGCTTCTCATTATAAAGGGCTCTCATCTCCACCATTACTACTGTATAACAATATGGAAGCTGAGTTATTGATCACTTCTTTCTGTTACCGGAAAAAACTAAGATGAGTAAAAAAGAACTAATATTACAATCCAAATATACTCCTTCAAAGGTATTATAAGCGAAACACTACAAGTATCCAATTAAAAGTACTTTACTTTTTTACTACACTGCTTTAAAATTGCACCTGTGGCAGGTATTTTTATATTGAAAAGTGTCAAAATGACCAAAGCTGTGTGATACTTTTGAGTTATGATGATTTTTAAACCCAGAGAAAGCTGTCATTTCACTGAAGGCGCTGTTCCAATTATACGCCACATTGTTTCATATTAAATATATCTGGATCTTAAGTCATCACAGAAACCAGCTGAGCTGTTTTGTTCACCAAATAGCATCAGAAAAACACTGATTTTTCACATGAACCTGCTTTATGTAGACCGGGTGTCTTAAGACTTCTGTGGATAATTCAGCTCCTGGTAAAAACCTTCCGAATGTTTGAGGCATTGGTGTTGAAGACAACAACTCCAATGATCCCACACACCTGCAAAACATCAAGACACGAGTCGTGTTTTTAAAAGGATCCATGTCAAATGTATGTTTTGAATAACACAACTGTATTCAAACAAATCAAACTTTTAGTACTCTGGAGGCAGGGGGGCTGTTCATTTAGCCTTTATCACCAGTGAAACTGGAGCAGCCGAGAATCTGAATAGGCTTTGATCAGCTGTGTCCGAGTATAAATAACTGTGCAGAGGGCTAATATTAGCAGCAACAATGCATGCCCTGCATTGTTTCAGGTTGCCAATGAGGATAAATAGAGAGCTCAGATTATATTTGGGGTATGAAGCCAGCGAGACCCTTTCACCACAACATGGGTCCTGTCATGTGGGAGCGCGCCTTGGGCCAAGTTGGCACTTGATTAACAGCGGTCCTGCCAAAGACACCTCTTTATTACCACCAGCAATGCTCCCTCTCTCTGTCGCAGACAGACAGGTCACTTCTGTTGTCTTACACAAGCAAAATCTGCACTTTGATGCTTTTGTTATTTCATTATGTTTCAATACAGTTATAGTAACAGTAGGGTGCTCTTTAACCATTATGCTCCTCTCTGTGCTTTACTAGCTAATGCTCCTTTGGTTGTACTATTTTAACCAGGAATAAGGTTTACCTTTCTTTGGTTATAGACAAGACATGGCTGGCATAAACAGTGAAATTTCATACATGAGATTTTGGGCTAATATGCTTCCATAACATGTCAATTGACTGATTGTTGCAGCTGCTTTTGGCTGACTGCAGACAAGTAAATAGTATTTTTTTTAATTATATTTAGTTCATAATACCTCTCCCAGTCATCATTCTGGTTCTGATTGTTTGCACTATTCCTAATCTAGTAATCAGCAGCATATCTAAAAGACATAATAAATCAATGTATAATCATTATAAAAGCACTTATTAGAACAGGAAAAACAGTACAGGTGTTACTAGTAACATTTATAATGGCTCCATTCTGTTCAAGTGTTCAAGTACCAACACCAGGACCTTAAACGGACGAGCTTCACTGAATGTCTCCATTGTAAACGATAACAGCTACACACAGGCTTAATCTGGATAACTTTAAAAGTTACTAAGACTACAGCTGTACTGGGTGTAACAGACAACATGTTGGCTTTAGTTTCTTGATGATGATTTTTATGTTTTTCCTGATGCTGTTTTTTAATCAAAAGCCAGGTGGAGACTTAAAATCTCTCTTAAAATATGAGAGGACCACAACCATTATCAAAAATAATAATATTAATCTGTCAGTGTCATGTGGTTTGTGTTGTTAAAAAGTAACCTGTATCAGCTGACAATAACAATTACAGTGAAGTATCATTAACTTTATGAGTTGTAAAATGTCCACACTGTGAAGTCTAGGATCAATACTTTTTTTCTACTAATGTATTGAAATTTCACCATTTACAATCCACAAATTCTTTTTATTTCCACCTTTAAATAAGCTAGCTGATGTCAGCATTGTATAAAATTGGCCAACACATCACTGCACACCATATTCCTCTTTTTGGTTCCTACAACAAAGCTCCATTTTACTCAACGGTAAGAGTTTACGAGCAGCACGTGAAGGCACCTTGTCTTCTTCCTCGAGCCTCCTGGAGAGACTTTTGATTGGCTGCCAGTGACATCATCGCTGCCCGTTCGTGGGACTGAAGGCAGTTCAAGCGACATCCCTCCCTCCCTCCCTCCCTCCCTCCTCCCCTCTCCTCCCCCTCCAACCCAGCCACAGAGGCAGACATCTCGGCCAAACCCCTCCCACCGCAGGGCCGGACCTCACTGTACGAAGAGGATCAAATTTAATATTAATGAAGCCGTGCATTGGCTCGCGCTCGCGTCAATCCCGCTGCGCAACTTCTGTAGGCTGGCAGACTTCCTTCAATATTATTTCTGGGGGAGCAGGGTAAAAGTACTAAAAAATGTTGCCGATCCACAACACTGGGACGGACTGAATGGAGGCAACGCTGTCAGCGAGCGGAGATAATAAATCCGTCTACAGTGCACCGCGACACACACCGGTAAGCAGAAATACAAGGCAAGTTTGGGAATTAATGCCCAACGCACAAGTTGTTGTTGAAATGCACAGTCATAGAGATTTCCTTCTATAATTAATGAAGAGGAATATCAAATTGCTGCAACCATTTTGAGCTTTATTATAGGATTGTTATTATTTTAATGACATGGATTAAGTGTTTTATTACAGCTGTTGTATTTATTTTATCCCACCAATGCGACAAAGTTACAACCCCTTCCTTAAAAATGAATCCATCGCGTATATTTTATTTAATTTTTTTTTTTTATCATTTCATTTATACGGCGGCGTGTAATTGAATTTGCTCCAGAGATCAGCTCATCTGATCAGTTCGTCTCGTCCTGAAAAGCCATATCACATTCTCGGCACGTTCTCATGCCGGTTTCTTCAATGAATTTGGCCATGAATGATTTCTGCCTTTTTGCTGAAGCTGCACCGTGCTTAAAGGACGGCAATGGCCGGGACAGGCAGTGCTCGGCGGGTGTCTTTACATAATATGCCGGGATGACATGCTTTTAAAATGCTCAGGCTGGTGATCAAAAGGAATTGCCACCCCTCTTCTTTTTTTTTTTACCCTGACTTTTCCAGTTGGGGGAGAGACCAAACTGCGGCGTTGCGTTGATGCAGTATTTTATCTTTTTCTCTCTTTTTTCTCCTCTCTTGTTAGAAAAGCTTTGGATCAGACAGAGCAGAGTTGGGATGAAAAATTCAACACCACACAAACACACACACGCACACAGACACATACACACATACAAGTACAGTATCTGGAGGATGATTCATATTAATTACACTCAAAGTGATTCAGTTACACGAGACTCTGTGATGATTTCACTGTGTATTTATAGTGGTCAGTCTGTCACGCCTAAATTTTCCCACCAAGTTGGGTGTTGCCCTGCAGGTGTTGACACTACTAATATTTGGCTTCAGCGGCCGTTTCTTAGTTTGCATGTTGATCAAACAGAGAGGAGGTCGGCCTGCGTGCACTCCTTCATTCACAGCTTCCATCTCAGTCAGTGGATGCAGGATTCATTGAACCAACCTGGTTCTTGTTAAGATTTCCTCCTGCGCCTCATGTTTTGTCTCGTCTCTGTCCCCACAGAGCGGCTTGTTGACTTCTCCCTAAACGTCCAGCCCTCGGCCTCCCCATGCCTCCATCTCCTCTTGACGACAGAATTGTGGTGGCGCTGCCAAGGCCGATCCGACCTCAGGAACTCCAATTGCGCCTGGACACCAGCTACCTGGACTCCATCGCCACCAGCAGCAGCAACAAGACAGTCATCAGCACCACCGTGGTGAAGATCCGGGCGACGGCCAATCTTGTAACGTATATGCCCTCATCCAAGGGCTCCACGCGCTCGTTGTCGTGTGGATGCAGCAGTGCCAGCTGCTGCTCAGTGACTACCTATGAGAAGGACAGCCAGAGCCTCAACCACAGCCAGGTGAGCGCCAGCAGCCCCAACCTCAGCTATGCCGGGCCGCCCACCCCTATGGTCAGCAACCATGAAGCATTAAGCGCCCCCAGTCTCGCCCCAGGCACCCCGAAGGTGTCAGCTGTGAGGGTCATCCACCCCAATGAGCTAGCCAAACGGATGACCTGCTGCCCCATGGGACACCCCGTGGGGCCGTTACCGGTCATCATCGACTGCCGGCCCTTCATGGAGTACAACAAGAGCCACATCCGGGGGGCTGTGCACATCAACTGCTCCGACAAGATCAGCCGGAGGCGGCTGCAGCAGGGCAAGATCACTGTGCTGGACCTCATCTCCTGCCGTCAGGGCAAGGACTCTTATAAGGGCATCTTCTCCAAAGAGATTGTGGTTTACGATGAGAGCACCATGGACCCCAACAGGCTGACGTTCTCCCAGCCACTGCACGTGGTCCTGGAGTCACTGAGGAGGGAGGGCAAGGACCCCATTGTCCTTAAAGGTAACATCTAAATGTGTTTGTCAGCCCAGGCTCTCAGCATTAAAAAAAGGACAGAAACACAATTTTATAGGCTTCAGTTTGATTCACAAGGGAGTAAATCCGTTCAGACACCTGAAAGAAATGTCCGATTTAGAGATGGTAGAAGCTTAGCGGCAAAATAAAATAATATGAAACCAGAATGGTATTTGGAGAGCGCAGACCTCAACCAAGGCCAATGCTGCATTCAAGTACTCCTCGGATTGTTGCATTTCCATGGTTGGTTCCTACTAATATATTTTTTGCAATTTCATTCACTAACTGATTTTTTTTGACTGAATATCATCAACATTTATTGCCCAATCATAGATTTTCCCATCAAAACGCTGAAAAGATAAAATTATCTCAAAGCAGTCAGGTGTAGAATTACTTCTCCAAAGATGGTGATGTGGTTGTATGTATGTACAATAATGCTGAATATTATTTTCAAAGGTTATCTGAAAAGGAGTTAGACTCTTGAGTACCTCTGCAGAGTCATATCAATGCAAAATCTGCTCACAGTCCACAAAAAAGGTCTACTTACATTCCAGCTCAAAACTTTACATTATCTTCTGTCATATCTGTAATTTCTGAATAAAAAGATTGCTATTCCCAACTCCCCATGAATGCAACACAAATCCCATTTTGTCACGTCTTTTCAAGTATGTGTGTGACAACAAAGCTCAATGGAAATGGATGAGCAGTTAAATGGGATCACAAACACAC
>JAOWBC010000383.1:12024021-12035540 GCA_028566105.1 Hypoplectrus providencianus | reverse complement strand
ACAGCCAACATGGCAACAAATCCAGTACGGTCTGGATGAGCTTCAGCAGCTGATGGTGTCCATGTAGAGGAGGAGGAGGAAAGGAGGAAAAACTTCATTATCTACTCCTCGTTTTGGAATCATTTCCACAAATTTGTGTGTTCATTTGCTTTTGTAATACATTTTTTAAGATTTACAGAGACTTTAGGGACACCCTGTATGATTCCTATTAACTCTCATCAGTGCGCACCAGATGGTCGCTCACAGTACAAATGTAATTTCACGGAAAACAATCAGAGGTCCACGGATTTTTGGGAGATTCTGTAATTAATTTTTTTGATAGTCTGACAGATGCTGTTAGATGCAAATACACTTCAGGTCAGGATAGTTTCACATTCTGGGCTTGTGTCTCCTTGTGTCATGGCTGATTCGCTTTAATGAGATATAAATCCATGGTTGTAGCTTACATTAGTACACAAGAGTTCATCAGTCTTGTTCAACCAATCATGCCCCATTCTCAGAACGAGGTTTAAATACTAATATGCAACACATCAATATAACTGGAGCAGGTATTACATTATTTATAGTTATTTAAAGCATCAAAAAAAAGTATTATATATATATATATATATATATATATATATACATACATTTCTAAAAAAAAGTCTCCATACTTTCACATAGTTCAACTTAAATATAACCTCCTCCACTAGGGGCTGCTGCAGAACAATCAATCATAAAGTATAGAAGCTAGCAAGAAGTTATTTCATGTAACTTACTCTTCTGTTCATGCTCTTTTAGAGACTATTATTAGAATCAGAAGCCTTTCGACCATTTTAATTCAACTTTTTTAAGGTATTCTCATTTCTGGTGGGAGCTATTTTGAATTATTTTTGTGAACAAATTATGCTTATTAAAAGTGGGGACAACATCAGCCACTTTAAAATTAAATCATGTCCCTAGCATTTTCAGGGTAAATGACACTAGTTTGCTTATGGTGAACTGATTTTTGTATTGGATTTATGTGAAAGTGTGGCATTAACAAGAGACGGAAACATAGGAAGAGATGGTATAATGACGTTAGAAAGGCTGGATCTGAACCGGGAATGTTGCTGTTACATGTTACAGTTTCAAATGATGTTCATATATCTAACAATAATGCAATTTTTAACTTTAAATACTTCTACATATCATGAATTAACAGATCTGTGCTGATAACCATGTTGCTGCTGCTGTTGTTGTTTGAGCCGTTGCCTTGAGTCGTCAGAGCCACACTGGAGGACTTTGGAGACGACACAACTTGACCAGAGCCCAGAGTGTGAATCACCAGTCCACCCGTCTCGCTGTCTCTTCCTCTCCCTGTCTTTATTTGCATGCCACAGCAGTTCCACCGTCCCTCTGCTCTGATTAATGCATGTTTATGAGTCTGTGCATTAAAGCTGTCATTGTCCAGATCGCCTCTTTCTCTCCCTCTCTCTGCTGCTGCCGTGTGTGTGTGTGATTCTCTCTCGGCCTCATTGTTGACTTATTTTCTCCCAGAAGTGCTCCATCGATTTGACAGGACACGGTAGGACAGACCAGGGCACAGCAGGACAGAGGGACGTAGCGGCGGGCAATAAAAGTGTCATTTTTCACCTCGTTCATAAACAGCTCGTAATGTTGAGATGAGCCATTGCCTATTAAGGGCTCCGTCCAGCTTGTGACATCAGTAAACAGAGCAGGACAGCTCTCAGCGAGCGCCTGTGGCTGGTCCAATGAGGAGTGTGTTTTAACAAGCCGTGGCGTGGGTTGTTGGGAGTCTGGACTAGCTCGGCCCATGGTTACCCAGCAGACAGTGTGCTTGTTATGCTTGAGCCTGGGAACAGACTCGAGCCCGACACTTATCAAGCTGTCTTGTGAGGCACAAACTTTGGATCATGAATATTACAGAGGTTATGGGGTTATGGGACAGCTTTATTACTCTGACAAACACCATTTCTCAGGAGGATTGAGGTGGGAGGACAAGACGACCATATGCCCGCCTCTTCTGCTTTGCAAAACAGGCTGTTGAACTTTAAGAACTCCTCTTGGTGACTTTTGATTCACCTTTATCGGCTTGACCCACGCTGCTGCTGCAAATGAGCCTCTATGTTTAGACACTATGATTCAGCATGCAGCCTTGCCTCGCACCGAGGCCAAGAGGCTGTTAGAATGTGAGGAAATGTGGTTCAGGTGTCAGTATGGGCTCTGCCAAACATGTTTTCCTCACTACGCCAACACAACGCGCCTGTTTTTGATGCTTTTTTTCTGTTACAAGCTGATGTATGGCTGCAGGTTTTTGTCATAATGCAGGTGGCTGGCTTCAAGAGGGAGGAAGGACAGAGGGAACGAGGGAGTGAAAGGAGCGGAGCAGGAAGAGACGCTGAGACACCTCCCCTCCATATGCTCACTCTGCCTTTCATCCATATGCATGCAGCTCATGTTCTCCGCTTTCTCTCCTCACATAGGCGCCGGAGATGCATGGTGAATTCATACACCTTTCATTAATCTTCTGCACGCCAAAACACGTCTGAGGATGGATGCTGTGCAGGTTTGGAAAGAGACACAACGCCCTCTTGTGTACAAAGGGAGCACTGCAGCACCATTGTGCATTAAAGTTCTTAAAATGTCCTTACATCGGTTCGTATTAAAATAGCCAGCATTGATTGATAGGAAACATACTGACCTAATTTTAAAAAAAATCTATTATTCATCTCTAGGATTGGTTGATATCATGTAATACCTTATGTGTATATTAAATTATTTTAATCTCAGCATGAATGCATATGGGTGCAAGTCTATGCATAAGATACATAAAAAAAATGTAGATTTTAAAGGTATATTTTCATTCCAGTTAAAGAAATATACTGTACCATCCTGTGAATTTTTCAATTCTCAAATATCAACAAAAAACAACATGTTATAGCAGTTGGAGTCTATTTCAAAAGATTTATTGGACCTTTGTGTGCTGCTTATAAATGCTTTTAGGGGAATTTCCATTGTTGCATAACTATTTCTTGTTTCTCTGTCAGAGAGCAAAAATATCTGATCCATTGCACGTAAGATTACAAGCTAAGGTCTGAAATGAAGCAACAAAGTGAATTTAGTGATTCAAAAGACAGCATTCACTCCAGTTTTGTTGTGAAAGAAAGAAGCTTTTCCTCCACTTCAGTCTGTAATGACGGAGACATATAGGACCACTGAGAGATGATTGGACAGGATGGAAAACAGGATTGTGAAAGCTCCCAGGGTGATTTTATAAGGATGTGGATATTTCTGGGTTCAGGCTACCACAAAAGACGACATAAATTACATTTCATTTGGCGATCACAACTCTTAACATTCAACACGTCCAGAAAAACTCAGACTCCCATGAAAAGGACTTTGTTTTAATGCAGGAGGGCTGCAGGGGATGAGACTCTTTCTCCTTGGCTCTTTTCTACAGAGCTAATCTCAAACGTGGGTAAGTAATAACATCATCCATGTATAACTACTGTACTGTAAAATTAAATCCACTTCTGTAGCTTTTATGTTGAGTTTTAATCAATTAAATGAATGTTTTCTGAACGCCATATTTTGGCGACATGAAAAATATAAAAAAGCAGCCCAAACGCAGATCAGGTGCTCAAATGCATGAGAAAAGATGATCAAATGAAGATCCAAATGTAGCAGTGAGTTTTCTTTCTCTTGTGATTAAAAACTGTTCATCTGACTCAATTCCGAGTCTGTTCTATAAATAGTTTTCAATAAATAAAGCAACCTCTGATAAAGCCATATGATGTTCAAGCTTAAAACGTCAGTTCATAAGTTTTGCCCCAACCAGTTATTGAATAAGCCACACCCACTGAAAGTATAGATAGATAATTTATTATTATGGTATGGTTATATGGTTCTACATATTTATTTCAGATATTTATGTTCTGAACTTCTGACTCAATTTTGAGATGAAAACTTGCATTAGGTCCTAAAAAAAAATCAGACTTTGACCTGATTTAAAGGTGACGTTTCTCATTATGTTTATTAGGCTATATTTAGTTACAGTAATGGTCTTAATAGATAGTTTAAAGATACTGACTGATCCTCCTAAATTCATGCCACGCTCTTCAATTTCACAGTAAGAATAACATATATATTCAGAGCTTTCCTCCTTAAACATCAATGATTTAGCTCCACGCTGATTAGACTGCCACTAAAAGGATCTGTACGGCTCAGACTCGACATCATGGTGAACTGACATTGACACACACTTTCCCCGACTCTCTCACAGCCATTAAACTGTGCTTTGTTCCTGGTGTCTCACTTGCTTTATTCTTTCATTTCATGCCTCTCCTTATGTGTTTCCCACTCTCTCTCTCTCCCTCTCTCTCTACATCTCCAGGAATCTCGGTGGGCTTGTAAAGGAGTTTTAATAGAGAGGAATATAAATCTGCAAGTGACAAACTCCAGTCGTGGCAGAGTGGGGGCCAGTGTGTACGTTGTGAACTGCTGCGCTGTAAAACCAAGACCTCCAAGGCTCCCGTGCCCCTCAGTGATTCCCGCTGGCATTACCGTGAGACCCCACAACCTCTCAGCCTGAACCGCAACACGCAGGCAGGACGCTTTAGATGTCTGGACTGAAGGTGAATACAGTCAGGCACAAGCCGCCTGGAGAACTTTGGTTTTACAGCGGCCAGTTTCAGGAGCAGGGGCTGGCAAAATGTGACTATTTCAACATCATATTTGAAACAAGTTTCAGATCTTCATTGTCTGGGTCCAATTAACAAGTCCAATAACAGTGACAGGCTTAATATAACAGATCAATGGAGTCTGACAAATGATTATAAAAATAAGTATAATATAGAGAATATGAGTACATAGACCTTTAGTGCTGTGGGGGAACAAGTGACAGGGTTTTGGTTTAAAATGTCCCTCTTGGCTTTAAATATTCTGAGGATTTGAGAGATCATCTTCCTGAAAATGAAAATGACACATGTTGCCTGCTTTACTGAAAATGTTGTACTGAGTAAATGTTTGTTGTTGTTTATCAATTTTAATGTATTATTTATTTGTAATGAAAGTGAACGTATATGACTACTATACATCTCGTCAGTTTTGGGAAAAAAATTGATTAGTTGCATTGCTCTTCTGTAATGAGCTGTCAAAGCTGACTTCATTTAATCCATTACAATTATAAGGGTGATTATTCACATACAAAATTTTGGGAATTTCGAACAGCAGCAGACATTCTGAGAAATAAAATATGTAATACATTTATTGTGGAGCTGAGGAGAGAATTGGAGAGGTCAATAAATGGAAAAAGGAGAATGCAGTTTCCCAGCAGGGACTTAAGCAGTTTATTCTCACAGTTTGAGGAATAATAAAGAATAAAAATTATTGTTGAAGTATGCTGACAAACACAAGAACATTGACTTCAATAGCGCATCATATCCTTATATAAAGGCCTGAGAACAGAAACTAGAGGAAAAAAATATACAGTACGAATATCTGGACCCTACATAACTTCTTTAATTTGGGTGGGAGCGCTGTAATTTCCACGATTTTATGGTTGAATAAATCGAACCTTGATCCTCCTCTGGGTCCTCTACTCAGCCTTTCATCTGCTTTATTTAGGAGGAGAAACAAACGGCTAATGGGACTGGACTCTCTTCTAAAAAATGATGGTAATAATGAGGAAAATAAGGAGAGGAAGTGGCAGGGGAAAGAGAAATGCCAAGTGTGATCTCACCTAATGCCGAGGTGTAAAGGGGCCCAGAATAAAGTCTCAAATCAAAGTATTTGGTTGCCGTGTTCATAGCTTAAAAACTGACATTATGGCATTAATTTCTAATACAGAAAAGTGTCCATGGGGTGGCACTGTAAAGTTTCCAGGCGAACACAACCCGTACAGTACAGTACAGTAACACTTGGTCGTCTTAAAATGGAAGATAAACCTACTTTTTACTGTTAAAACAACAGATCGGGCTCACTGGCCGCTGAACTGGAGGCTGCAAATGTCCTTTGGATTCCTGTTAGAATAATGGAATGATAGATTTAACAGGCCCAGTTCCCAAATTAATAATTCTGTTCCACATTGCAGAGCATATCGAATCTGTCAGATAGTTTTAACAGCTTTTCGACTCCACCTTTTTCCATTTTGCTCGAGTTGAATTTGGCTCCCCGTTTTCCATTCCCCAGCAGCTGTGTTTTGAGTCATTTACAGCTCAGCTGACATCGCTGCCTCATATAATGGATTAGAGGACAATGAAATCATTTTTTTAAGAGATGCCTTTGGGGAAATGATGGATACAACAGCTGATAAAATGCATCTTTGACTTTATATTGTGTTGAAAATCTGGACTGAGATTGAGCGGAGTGGAAGATCACATCTTCATTATTCAGTTTAGGATAATAACAGTCTTAGAAAGTGTTGAATTCCTGCACATTTAATTTTATTCTCTTGTTGGCTACATATTGTATATATGAAATATTGTGCCTGGATCATGACAGTGCTGCATTTTGCACATTTAAGCAACATTGTGCAACTACTTCACCTTAAAATAACACCTTTAAAATACCTGTTTTTTCCAGTATAGAGCTTTTGTACAAGAGCACTGACTGCCTCGAGAGGTTTAACAGCACCAATACTCCACTAGCTATGTCCTTGATTTGGTGAAAAGGGATAATAATTCATTTTCTTCTCTTCTAGCTAAGTTCCCTTGTTGACCAGAACACTTTTGTTATTGTTAAAGTAAAGCTATTATCTACCAACTGTAGCAGCAGTTTAGCTAGAAAGCTCAGTTAGCTGTACTACCAGGAGTAGATGCTCAGAGTACTGGTGTAGTACAGGAGCTTTGGACCACTGGGACGATTTCAGGCCTGCAGTGGGGTGGGGGAATGCTGGAGGACATCATGGTGAAGGCCAAGACATTACAGAGGAAACCTAGACGAGAGTGACCGAGCAAGAGGCCGCCTGACAAGAGGAAATTTGACTGGGTTTTAATTGTTGGCAAGAGTTTCCTGAAATTAAAGGCTACACAGAGATGCCAGGCGGGACTTCTTCTGATGGACAATTTAGTAATATTAGCTAACTTTAGCTGACTTTACTTACTTAGTTTTTGATTATAAGTTATGTAAATCTACAAATACCAATGTACACTGCAGGGACGCTCAATCACAAAGGATAACAATTCTATGCATTGTTGTATGTGTTTGTACTGTAAATTCATTATAAATATCAAAATATCGGCAGAACTTCTGAACAATTACATGTTTTCTTGTATACCAAAATTATACAAATGCATTCAATGTGTATGTATAACAATGGACTACACACCTATGCATTAGTTACACAACTCAACTTATATGAAAGTGCACTTAACCCAAGCTAAATACTATATGAGGTCAGATGAACTGCAGAATCTGAAATGTGACTGTTGGTGATTGCAACCTGCACTTTTTGTTCACAATATAAATATGTTCTATGGAGTATTACATATTTCTATTTTTCTTAGTGCTCCTAATGTACCATGAGTCATGAGTGTATTGATTTGTAACACAGCCAACTTAAATTCAAATACTTTGCTATAGAAATACATGGTGTGGTCTTTATTTCATTGTTACCAAAGGAGTAATCTCATGCAGGAATGAGGTACCATAATGAGATTATTTATTGTTGATAAATTCACCTATAAATAATATAGTTTTATATTAAGTTGTCAGCAACCTCAGCGTAAAACTTCCAGGAAATATTCACCCACTGTGAAATAACTGGGTCTCCATGCTTGATCACGCTGGGTGGCAGTGCTGGCACCACACGGGAAAGCATTACTTCTGTATAGTGTTAATGGACTTACTTAACTCCCAGGTCCTGACTAGTGTTTTCCAATGAATTAAAGTGTCAGGAGCCACAAATCAGCGTCTGGGATAGGTCATGTGGGTACTGGAGGTGTGGGCTTGGTGGGCTCGCCGCTCTTTCCTAATGGTTTGTTCCCTGGACGCATGAAACCGGAGCCTTAAACCCGACCTGTTGTTACTGAGGCCCCATTCGTACTCCCATCTACCCGTAACACACACGCACCTATAACCACACATGCATGCCATTACATGCTCACACACACGGTACTACCATAAGACGGATCCACTCCCACACACACACGCTAACCCCCCATCCCTCTGTGCTCTGGCAGATCTGTAACATTTACTCAGCTAAATGAATTAAGTAATCGCACAATCCCGCAGCCTCTGCATTACAGAGGAATTTCCATATTACAGCATCTGATACTCCCTGTTCACAGCTCTCCTACGCCACTAATGCAAGCCCCTGGCCAGGCGGCCCGTAACTGGATAGCCGATGGGATTCTACTGCAGCAGATGCAGTGAAGTACAGTGTGTGTATATGTGTGTGTGGGAGACTAGGAGAGGGGGGGTGGTGGTCATCCATGCTATATGGGTCCTGTTTTTTTATTAGAGCTCATTAGGACAGCAAATAACTCACTACTCTGTTTTCATTTAAGCAACAAGCCTCTCGAGGCTGTGGCTTGCAGGGATTTAGAATAGCTAAGAGGCAACCCAGAGACCGGCTGTGCTAAAGTGACTGTGAACCACAGTGGCCCTGTTTTTCATCATAATCCTTAAAAAGTGCCCACTGGTTTAGCTTTGCATTTTGATAAACTGTCTGACACACAATAAGTTTGGGCCAACAACTTCAATTGGCCAATACACAGTATTCGTGCAGGTGTGTGTGCGCCGCACTCCATCCACATCATTAATAACAGAAAAATACAAGTACATGCCTTCTCAATTCAAGTTTCTTTCCTAACTCATTTAAACCAGACGGAAACAAAGCAAAACACACAAAAGTCTGAATTTAAAGTCAGAAAGTCCATTAAATGATATAGTCCAAAACCCAAAGAATGTTGTTTGTCACATTCAAACAAACTTGAAGCTGAGAAAATCCACTGTTAAGTTATTATAATAAAGGATATTAACGAGACAAGTGAAATGCTCAACAAGTTGTTGCAGATACATTGCCTGTATAAACTATCCTGATGTGTCACTCTTCCTCCCCTGTCAATATGTCAGGTGATAAACGAACTGACATGTTAAAAGCTTATCAGAATGGGGACGAATCCAAAGTTAATTATCTTCAGTAAATTTTAATGGCACAGTTCAGAAAAAGAGCTCACAGCAAAGTCCTTGGATGATGATGTGTAAAGTAAAAGATGTTTTTTGGTGGTTAACAGCGCCATAAACGCGGTCACAGACGTGTTTAATAATTGCCTGATTTATATTTCATTTCATTTTGGCTGTGAACTTGACCTAACCGACCACAGTTCAGGATCAAAACTAGCTGTGTTGAATTACACCCGAGAGCTAACCCAGCCCTCTCCTCCCATGATCCCCTGCCTGCCCGTCTCCTGCCCCATGTGGCGGATAATTAACCAGTTGGTAGACCCAGCAAGGAGAGAGGGCCACACACAGCTGCCTCGACCTTCTGCCGAGCCAGGGGGCTTCGGCTTGGCGATGGCTACTCGCACATTTGGACGAGCTCAGAGAGAAAGGGGGGAAAGTTTGAGTCAGAGCCCAAGCTGGCTGCTGTTAAACTGTCAAAATAATGTTGGAAAACAAAAGCTCTTACATGTGCAGAAATATGCCTTTTTTATTTGGAGGAATGCAGAAAAAGGGAATTCTAAAATTCCTCAATGACTTTTGGACATTTTAAAATGAAATATTAATCATATTCAAACACCAAGGGGAAAAGAAATCGACCCAACACCTGAAATGCAAAGTGTTTTTGATGCGGCAAAGTTTAAAAGGCACCAGCCAGCGCTGCAGTCAGGTGTCCTGAGGCACTGCACAGAGAGGGAGAGCAAAAAGTCACCCAGTCAGCATACACTTTAACTCACCCTTTAAATCTCTTTCTTTTCCTCTGCATCGCTGCCGGGCTCATGTTTCAGTAGCTCTCTGCGATTGTAATCAACAGTGTTTTTACATTTCTGGTGTTTTTCAAAAAATGCCCACACAGAGGCCCTGACATTCTGTACATGAAGTGCCCGTAGAAGAGATATGACCTCAGCTCTCTCTGATCTGTCACAAACAACTATTTAATGTACAACCAAGGCAGCTATGTGAGGTTTTTTATTCTTTTTTACAAGAGAATAAGGAGGATAGACAGAACTGTGTACAGCGTGTGTAATATACAATCAAGGCTGGAGATAACATTGCTATCCATTAATTAAATAAAAGTTGAAATTGTGCAGATGTATAAATATTCTTTACAAAGATTTATCCAATTTTTACACTGTGATTTTTTATTTTTTTTATTTTATGGTGAACTGTCCCTTTAAGAACAGTACATGAGAAAACATGACACCTCCTCCAAACACTGCTGTTTGTTGTACAAATACTTCAGCACATCCCATTCACACATGCAGTTTTTCCTGGATCCACTAGGAGTCACTTTTTCTCATTAAATGTATTAATACACACTCCAGCATGGATAATATTAACAGTGTGTACTATAAACAGTCATTATGTTAGGACCCTGGTGATATAATATATTAAAAATGAGGGAAATATATTGAGGATGCATTAAACAGTTTTACTTCAGTAAAGGTTTCCCCTAAATAAGTCTAATGAAATCTTAATGTGGCGTTTGATGAACATAAAGTTGAAAACATGACTTAATGAACTCTGCTCTGACTTCCTGTGCGTCCTTGTTGATCCTCCTTCATGATGGTACAGTTAATGATCTTGACATCGAGCTTGTAATTAGAAGCTAATAATCAAGGGCTGTAAACAATGTGCTGTTTTCCTGTTTGAGGACAATCATAATCATGAGAGGCAGCCGGCCAGCTTTAAGAGAAACAAAACAAAAAGAGATGGGGCGGCTTTAAGAAAGAGTTGGCCATGGTTATGCTCAAACAAAGAAGCTGTGTGCCACTTTTTTATTGTGTTTGACTATTGTAAATAGGGCTTTTTTGGGAGGGTTGACTACTCTTTTTAGGTTGTATATGTTTCTGTATAATTTCTTAATCTAGATAATGTGTTACACTTATATTGTTTAAGTACTATTTGTTTGTGTGCTTAAACTCTTAAGCTTTTGGCTCCGTCATGTATGGTATAATGGCAATAATCTTGGCATTTGAATTGTACTTATATTCTAACAGTTTTATGACTAAATTGAACTTAGCATGACCAAGCAAAAAAAAGAACAGAGGATACACAGCATAGTCTGCTCATACAGGATCACCTCTGTAGTTACTGTGACAGTGATGTTGAGCAACAAAATCAGCTGAGGTGTAAATTAAATGATTGGATGCTTGTTCCATGATGCATCACTCACACAGGCTGTCAGTTTCTGTTTGTGTAATATGAAGTTTCGCTGAGACATGATGATGAATATTCAGAGAAATTCACAGAAGATGTGGGGGTGAAAAGACAGGAAGTTAACATTTACTCAAACAGCAGAGGGTATTATTTTTTTTTTTAGTAAGTTGGTCTACTTCACATGATATTTATCATAATATCAAGCCAAACTCATT